>CM034152.1:180377429-180977429 GCA_019776745.2 Taxus chinensis | reverse complement strand
GGGCATCTTACTTGTTACTAGTCGGCCTTTTAATGGTTAATTACAAATTTCAAACAAGGGAATCATATAAATACAAAGCTATGTGATTATAATAAAGGACCAAGAACTAAGCATTAGCTATCACCACCTAAGGTTGCATCAAAGAGAATTATAAGGGCATTCAAGATTCCATCTAGCTCCATACAAGGGACAAGGCACTGCCATTTCTGCATACATGCACAGGAGGGGAAGTCCATTCTTTCATGAAAAAATCTATTTACATCATTTACATCTAGCTATTTTCTCGTTATCACGTGCAACACACAGAAGAGCTACCTAGGGCATGATTTTGACACACACACACATACATATAACTACATGGGATCTGCAATGTAGTGCAGTGCTCGGTTGTAAGTTCACTTTTTTGAAATTTGAGGACAATCTGACCTCCCATTTTACATCTTTATTTTTTAGGATTTGATGTGGTTTGTGGTTTTTGTAGGTGCTTCTTGCTAATTTCAGGTTTCATGCAAATAATAGCGAAGTGCAACAATATACAAGAGACCAAAAGTGATAACTAATGAACATCTCTTGACCCTACAAAATAAGATTCCACAACCTCTAAGTAGTCACAAGCACCCAGAATAGGTATCTAGCACCCCACGTGCCTCTGACCTTCCATAGGAACCCTATTCCTAGAATTTCTGTCACTCCTACAAATTTCAGGGTTTGATTGCGACACTTTGAGTTCATGTTCCAACAATTTTCTAGCTCAGAATGCCTTCGGGATTATTGTGAGTTGGCTAAGTATATTATTCCCTTCATTTTCAACTATGGTTTCAAATTTAAATTGATTATTTTCTTGGATAAAAAATGTTCTTTATTTTTTATATCATCGCATTATTGCATATTTAGATTTAGGCATCTATTTATTTCAATATTTGCCTAATCATTTGGTGAACCCATCACTCGAACACACCTTTCTTCTAGGTATTTCATCTCCTTTTCATTATGGCTCAATCCTATGGTGAATTTGCTGAATCCCATCTCCAATATTTTAATGATCATCTTGTTGAGTATCCTTAAGATTTAGACCTGTTTTTATTTGTTTCTCATGAGGATACCACCAATCTTGCGGAGCTTAGTGTTTTTATCGTCATCCCCACTTCAATTGCTACTCAACCACATAATTCTAATCTTCTTCCTACTTCTACTATTGTTGTTTCTGTTCCTACTCCCACCAATCACTTCACTCCACCTTTTGTTTCTCATACGCAGAAAGTCTCTTCTATAGGCACTCAAGATTCAACCTCTCTTTATTAGGACCTTCAAGTTCAAAATCCATCAATTGCAACAGGCTACTTCTCTCATGTCTCCATCTCTAGACTCCACCTTACTACTTCATACTCCTTTCCCACCCAAAATTTCCACTTATGCCCTTCCACCTAATTTTGTTACTCCCAAGCTTCCCATTTTCAATGGTCATGGTGACCCCAAGGAGCATCTCTGAGAATTTCATGTGGCATGTCTAGATTTTGTGGATGATCATATTCTCTTAGCCAAGCTCTTTTCTATAAGTCTTCATTATTACGCAATGTGTTGGTTCTATGATCTACATGTCCACTCGGTAACATCTTTCACATATTTAGCCAATATTTTTCTCACACATTTATCTATCAATATTGTCTCTAAGATATCATATGCTCAACATGGGAAAATTAAACAAGGATCTAATGAACATCTAGTGGATTATGTCTTGCAATATAAAAACAACTTAACTAAGATGTCTAATGTGCTTGCAGATTTAGAGCTTCAAAATCTATTTGTTGAATTTATATTACCACCTATTTGGGTGAGTGTTCTCTTCGAGACATCTCCATCATTTGATCATTTGTGTCATATTTTAAAGCTACACAAAACTAAAATATTATCTATAAGCAAGCTTAAGTATCAAGAATAGGCTTCATCCTCTACACACTTTCAAAGTAAATAAAATTTCAAGCCATCTACAAAACCCACTGAAGCTAAAGCTATTGTCAACACAGTATCTAATACTAAAGAGCTTCAATGGTAACCACCTAAGTATACATTTACTAAGCTTATTGTTGTTCCACATCATCTATTACCAAAAATCACTGAGAGAGCAATCTTAGTACACTTCCTCCTCCGCTCAATCCGGACCCGTCTCGTCCTAAAGTTTGTAATTACATTGAAAATTTTCGATGTGACTATCATCAATGCATTGGACATTCTACATATCAATGTTTGAAACTTCACTATCTTATTCAAGATCTTATCGATAATAATGCAATCAATTTGCCACATCCTACAGCTTCTGCACCGATCGATGACAATCATAAGCCAAATATCTTCAATAATCCTCTTCCTAAACATGACAAGAAAGAGGATGTCTCTTCATAGAATCATACATATCACGCATTTCCTCCTCTTGTATTGGGGGCTCTTGATTTTCTAGTTGTTCATGTTGAGGCATCCCCGCCCATCATTACTTTCTTTAATCATGATTATCATGCTACATTATCTTCTAATTATTTGCACATCACTTATTTTATTAGCTCTATTTATATGAATAACACTATGGTTGATCCATCATTTCACATAAGAGCATGTTCTATTTCACTTCTTGTCACTATTGGCTATCCAATCTCACAAATTTCATATCTAGTTCCTAACTCATATGGATATGTCAATCTTCCAGTCGTAGTCGGTCCTCTTACCATTCTTGTGCCTTTTATTTTGGCACCTTTAGTCAAAGAGTATGACATGCTCTTAGGTATCCTCTGGATCCGTGTAACTCAAACTATTTTCTCCATGAATCATTTGCGTCTAAAGTTCATTTACAACAAACAAGTCATTATTGTCAATGGTGTTCTGCCATCTACACCATGGCCACAACCTCCTCTTGAGGTTTCCATTGTACTCGCTATAACATCTAGGTCCCTGCGGCCTATTGAAGTAAGAGGAAAATATACTCCTAGCTCACCTATTCACTCACGGCCTACATGGTATCATCGGTCTACTAGTCTATCACATCAGTCTAGGTCCATTACTACAACATTTCCTTCACATATGTATACATCACTACCTTGTTTTACTTCATGTAGGTGTTCATCCCCTACACGCTCTACTTCACATGAGTTTTCATCCCCTCCATGCTCTACTTCACATAGATATTCATCACCTCCATGCTCTCCTTCATATAGCTTTTTATCACCTCATAGGTCTCAAACACATAGATCTCATTCACCTACACAGGCTCTGTCTCATACACCACCCGTCTTAGAGCATGGTCAATGCCTTTATCTTCGTAAGCATTGGGTGGAGAAGCATTGTATTTCAATTTTATCAGATAACATACTAACTATTTCCCACTTGGGGGAATCATGCCTATTCTTCCCCCCCCTTCTAGCATTATCACATGTCTCATATTTTTGTTTGCTTACTCTACACTTCATATCTAGTCTCTCACACGCATCATGCACATATTGATACACTCTTGTATCGCCATTTCCCTATGGAGAAATCTCATTCTAAGGTTCACATTTTACTATTTAGGGGATAATATACACATGAACCTCACACACTGCACACTTCACACATCACACATCCATCACATCTCTTTCTTGCAGCCTCTATTACACATTATACGCACTACACACTACGCATTCATGACATATCTTTCTTACATTTAATTTTACATTATGCACTCATTTCCCTATGATGCACTCTCATGCTAAGTTTCACACTCGACCATTGAGGGTCTCAACCTAAAATTAATCTCACATCAAAGCACTCACTATGTACGATCTACATTTTATCGATCATATTTCTAGCGCACCATTCAAACCATTCCCGATGACACACTCTTGTTTTATGGTTCATTCTTGACTGCTGAGGGGTATTTTATCAATGAAACTGATCTCATGTATACACATCCACTCGGGGGGTACGCTGCTTCTATCACAATCATATTACATTTCATTCAATCTCATCCACAACATACTACATATCTTGGTCACATTTGCTCTTTATTTATTTATCTTACATGTACACTTTTTACAGATGCTACATAGATATTTTGTATGTCATTATCTTTATATACACACATGCATGCTCATTTGCCTTCTAGTTTTGGATACAACTTTCATATAGATCGATATACATAGTATGAGTGCTCGGCACAGTACCTCTTACCAGTCCCACAATGGCTCCTAGGGGCATCCACTTTCGTACACTACAGGTGTTATTGTTTAATTTTTCATAGCACACTACTATATCATATTATACATGTTTTGACATAATTTCTATCTTTCTAACATGGTAGCAAGTGCTTCATGTGCAACATTTGTTTTACAGGTCTATTTGCCACCATGGTTATCTGTTACATTTCTTGTTATTGTCTTCCATTGTATGTCATTGATTGTGGGATTTACCCTTTGTCTTGTGTGTACACTCTATGCTTTCGGCCACTATGGCCTCGATTATCTTGCAGCACTGTGAGTGATTTCCCATGTTTGAAACCCACTTTTTATAGTCTATTATGTCTGCATTTTTTTCATGTTTAGATTGTCTTCTTTCTTTCTAGCTTATACATTACTTTCTATATGTGTGTTTGACATGTTTACACTAACACTTGTTTCCTATCCATTTTGTTTGTGTGTGCCTTGGTTTCTACCAAGCACACCCCCCCTCCAGGGAATCAATATCAGTAGAGTGTCTGGTCCTCCTTTGGGCCGCATACTCCTCGTGACATCACATGCACCCCAAATGACAGTGGAATCATTTGGGTGAATCAGTCACCATATTCAGTAGTTTATAGTCACAATTCAACATAGTTCAACACAAACACAACACAATCTTCAGTTTTAGCAGTGGCTTAGAACCTAACTTGGGTCCTCAGCAAAGCACAGACACTAGAACCCATCACTAGATAGTAGCTCCTAGATTCCCTTGACCCTTCCTAGATGATTTTGACCAGGGGGTAGTTACATATATTTTCTAAGTTCAGTTCATTTTTTGGCAGTTTACACAGTGGATTTTATAAGACACACGGTCCTTCAACACTTAGCATGCATGCATTACATCTTATTTTCTACTTCTGTGTTGAATCAAACTAGATCATATTTTTACACACCATATTTAGTGGCGTTTATACTTTGGGAAGAAGTCAAATGTTGGAGAAAAACACTATACTTTTCTCCCTACACTTCTTCCACACTTTGCACAACTGGCGTGATCTTGCCTAAAAATCATACTTAGCGCAACTGGTGTGAGATCGCCCAAAAAAATCATTCTTCTACATCATCTTCAGGATCCTTTTTATCTCTTTCACTCATCGGGGATCATGTGCACATGTTCCTTTTCACATTTTTTACATACTTTTAACACGTTTTGATTGAAATTTTCATATACACAACTCTGACTACTCATTTTTTCTTCTCTTTTATAGGTCCATCCTTATGGCAAGAAATAGTCACATCAATCACATCATCAAGCATCGAACAACATCAACAATAGGTACATCGTGACATCTACACATATCATCTCACACTAGGGTCATCATTATCATCATTTCTCACTTCCTCTTCTCTAGCTTCCACGTTTCACATTTTTATCACTCCACATTTTTTCTTCTCTCTCTTGACACAATTTTCACCATATATCTACATGGTTATCAGGTACACAACTCTTATCTACTTTATTTTATTTATCATTCTCTCAACAACATAAAGTGGGGGGAAATGTAGATATTACATCACACACTTTGGGTATTTATCTAGTCTTGATCACATACCACTATTTTTATGATTCCTAAGTGAGAAAAGTACTAATTGACTATTGTCTTTGGCCATTTTTGTTTGCTTTATGTTTTCTCTCTTGGTCTTACACTCCCTTCCCAATTTGTCTTTTCATACTTCAACATTTCTCATCCTGAACACCAGTGCCCATCTAGGACACCTGCGCCAGGTGCTCCCATCCCCTCTGGGTGCCTCCGACCTTTTTGTACTTTACTCACATCTTTTGGGTCTTTTCTAGCCATTTGGGCATCTTAATTTTTACTATTCGGTCTTGTTGGATAGATTTTATGCACATTATAAGACCTATGTAATCATGAGATAAATATCCTTAATTTAACAATGAAGCTCCCATGTAAGATGTTTATCTATTTGCAGTGGTGAATCCTAATAACTACTTTTTAGGGGTTTTCATTTAATTTCCTCAGCTCATGAACCACAACTAGGTAATTTTGTAGCAAGTAGTTGTGTTGGAAATATTTGCAGAAGAGATAAAAATGAAAGTAGGGAAAGAATAAAGGAAGATGTGCTGAATCAAAAAATAGTTATCAGAGTTTGTCTCATCCACACAAAGTAAATAAATAGAGAAATAAAAAAATTCATCAATAAGGGAAAGAAATAAGTTCTAGCCTATATCTAAGATAACACAAAGTTTATCTAAAACCTTTAAATAAAAGGACTCAGCAAAGCACCGTAGATGCAAAGTTATTAAGAAATCCACCTTTTATTCAATCATAGATTTTACAGAAATCACATCAAGGGTTCCAACACAAAGTCTAAAATCTTAAAAATGCTCCAGTTACAAAATCCTTTTCTAAACAAGTTCTGATTATTGACGATTGATTGATCCTCCATTTATAGTGCATAGAGGTAAATTGCAAATAGGAAACCTTCAATGAATTCCCGCATGTGGAAGCTATGAAAAAGAAAACAGTTGGGAATATTTCTTCTAAATTTTCTCTTTACATGACACACATGATTTTTAAGTCAAGACTAAATCAAATCTTTGCATGTCTGCCACGTATTCTTAATTAAAGGACTTTTCAAACAACTTGAAGAAATGGATTTTAACCCAATTACTTCATCTTTACAATTTTTGTCTGAGAGAATAAGAAAAAGGAGAAGAAAGAGGAAAGAAGTTATTCCATCTGCAAGACTTCATACTTACCTTTTGTTTTGATACTGAATGTAGTTTTCAAGCATGTAGTTCATTTTTTTCCCATCTTCCTTAGCAATACTTCCTCTTTTAGTATTGAACATTAGTATTTCCCTGGATAGGATATTAATTCACTGATAGAAACATGCCCCATGTATGTATCACTCACTTCAACAAGCTTGGACACTATGCATGATTCTGTTAGATAACATGTCTCTTCACACTTCATTCTATCTAAACCTATTTTTCCTAATATTTCCCTTTTCCACTAATACATGAAGCTTTTATAGTTGCGAAATATGGATCTCTCTGTGTAGAAAATACAAATGCCTCTCCTGATTCTGAAGATATATTTAATGTATCTGAAAATTTTCCTCAGCTTTCTTCTCACAAGTATGTGCACAAGTGAAATATTCTTGTAAAAAATTCAGACAAACATTCAACTCATCACCCTTTTATTTATATATATGGGCAGCATTGAATTATGGAAATTACTTTGGGTGCAAGCAAAGAGAAGTAGGCTCAATGTGGGCTCAACTAGAAGATTGGGAACAACATGCATAGGCTTTTGAAGGATTAACTGGGAGACTTTGCATGCATTTATACTGATTTTTTTTTGGAAAAGAATAAATGAATTGAAATTAGAAGTCGGAGTGATTGGAATCCATGAAAATCACTTTAAATATTTTTCTTCTCTTTTTATAACAACTTTCCAAAAGTTGTGATAAATTGGAGGAGGATGCTTGCAATTTAGAAGGCTAAAATTTGAACTTCCACACAATTCCTTTAGTTATTTTTTCTTTTCTTCTAAAGGATGTGTTAAAACATAAAATATAGGCTTCTAGGAATCCACGATTTACACTAGAAATTTTTCCTCATAAAGTTGTGTGGATTTTCAGGGAGAAGGATGATTGCATATAGAAGACAAGCCTATGAAAATTCATGATTATCACTCAAAGACCTGCGTGAACTTTAGAAGGAGCAGCTATGTGGATTTGAGGGACACTGGATGCTTGCAAAATAGAAGACAAGCTGCTGGATTTCCACAATTTCACTTAAAGAATCATAACTAAAGGCTACGTTGAAAATTAGAAGACAAGCTGCTAAATATTCACACAATTCACTTAAGTGAGATTTAAATACCTATGTGGATTTTCAAGTGGATGGATGATTTACAAATTAGAAGACAAGACTATGAAAATTCATGATTTCACTTAAGTGATCTTTAAAGACCTGTGGATATTCAAGTGGATGGATGACTTGTAAATTAGAAGACAAGACTATGAACATTTACGATTTCACTTAAGTGAGATTTAAAGACCTATGTGGATTTTTAGAAAACTATATTGTGTGAAAAATATAAGACAAGGTTGCTAATATCCATGACAAACTTTAGTGATTTCTCCTCCCAAAAAAAACTATGTGGAAAATAAAAGACAAGCCTCCCAATATTCACGATATCACTTAAAAGATATTCCTTATAAAACTGCATGGATTTTGACGAGACTGGATGATTGCAAATTAGAAGACTCAGCTATATAAATCCACACCAAAATTAAAGTATTCTGCCTTGACCTTTAAAGTAATTTCCTGAGTGATTTTTCCTCTTGAATGATCTTCCAGAATACTTCATTTTCTTCCTTGGCCATGTCTGCTTTACAAAATAAATACAAACTCTTCCATATCCATGATTTTTTTAATCTTTTAACTTGGATTGAATCTCAGATAAGGAAAAAATCCCGAGCTTTCCTCTTGGTTGATCTAGTTACCTTCAAAAACAAGCTATGACAGACAAATTGGTTTGTAATTAAAAACATTAGATAGATTTTCAAAACCCTAAGCCCAGGAAAATAACTAACAGGAAGAAAGAAAAGGCTATGGGGATTTTCTAATGGAAAATAGAGAAAACAAAAACATAAAATAAATAAAAACAAAATACCTGAAAGAAGCTGCGGGAAATTGCTTGAAAAATCTCTCCAATTAGCTAATATGTAAAAAACAAACTCTTCCCCGGGTGAATGCTCAAATTTGGGGTGAAAGTAATAATGATGTGGTAATAATGACCTTGAAAAGTGTTTCATATAACTTCAATTTTCTGATTTTAGCTCAATCTATTTTTAAAATAACTTTTATTTATTAAAAATAAGTAAAAGCTTTTATAGAAATAGATTAAGTTTCAGGAGGGAATTGAGTAAGCTTTTGCATATGGGTATTCAGTGAACATGAATTTATAACATCCTTGAGATACCTTTGAAAAAATCAAAAAGAAAAATAAAAAACAAGACCCTTCACTTAAAAAGATCAAATTTTTTAAAAAGGGGTAGTCCCAGATTTTTAGGTGAAATCCCGGGGACACTAGTTGGCTCCGTATGTGGACATTTTTTACTGCTATGAAACTAAAAGAAGTGAAGATGAGATCCCAAAATCTCTGATTTCTTGTCTTTTCTATTGCCACTGGGTTTGGGGTCAAGAAAAAAGAAACAAAAACCAAAAAACCAAAAAATAAAGAAAAGAAAACAACTAAGAGTCTTATTTATGTACACACAGGTTTTACCCTGTATCTCAATTCCTAAAGAGCTTAAAATGTTGATCGTTGAAATGAAATGGTAACTCAGTTCCATCCTGGCAGGCAAGGATGAAACTATCCATTCCAACAGTTCTATTGATCATGAAGGGCCCTTTATATAGTGAATCAAATTTTCCATGCATGCCCTTGGTTCGTGTCTCTTGTCCCATAAGAGTAACCAGCCTCTGATCTTGAACTTCTTATCTCTAGCCTTCTAGTCAAATACCTTTTTGACCTTCAACTAATGCTCATCCAACCTATCTGCCACTTGGGTATGCATTTCTTATAACTCTGAAAGATACATAAATATTTTATCTAAGGAATCTTGGTATGTAACATCTTCTATGGCCTTAGATAATTGCAAGGCAGGAAATTCGATAGTAATAGGTATTTATGCATTTGTCCCATACATCAATTGAAAAGGAGACATACCTATTGCTTTATTTGGTGTAATCTTATCTACCCAAAGTGCATTGAAAATTCTCTTATGCCAAGTTCTCTGATTTTCTTCCACTAGCTTACGAATGATTGCTATGAGATTCTTGTTGCTTGATTTCGCTTGTCCATTCCCCTAAGGATAATAGTTAGAAGAATGGACTAACTAGACACCATGAGTGTAGAAAAATTCAATTATCTCCTCAGAGGATAGATTTATAGCATTTTCTGTGACTATTTTGTGAGCTACACCAAATCTCACAATTATGTTCTATTTAATGAAGTTGCATAGCTCCTCAGAAGAAGCCTGTTTAACAAGAATGGCCTCCACCCACTTACTGAAATAATTAGTTACCGTAAGAATGTAATGGTGACTAACACTAGAAGGAGGATTTATCATACCAATGAAATCAATGCCCCATTGCTGAAATGGTTCATCAATCATGACTGGTTTCAAAGGAAATGTTGGTTATTTAACATGCCCAACAAACTGCTGGCATGTTTGGCATTTAGATACCCAATCTGCAGTATCTTGAAAGAGGGTGGGCCATTAATACCTTTCTTGGAAGATCTTATGTGTAGTAACACTTTCTTAAAAGTGACCACCATAGGCCATGTTGTGAAATTGTTTCAATAGTTGGTCATGTTGTGCTTTATCCACGCATCTAAGAAATACACAATCAATTCCCTTTTTATACAAGCCATTATCCCAAAGGACAAATTATTTTTCTTTCATTTTTATGGTGCACTTATCCTTGTGAGTGAGATGATCTAAGAATTCCCCATATGTCATGAAATAAGTAATTTGTTGTACCATTCATCAATCAGATTTACAAAAAAACTATGGGAAAGTCCTTATCAAATTCTTCTTATGGTGGATCATCATGTCTTCTCTCTTTCAACAATTGACATAGACCTTTACCTATTACTAAATTTGTAGGATTTATGTCCAAGTTGTACTCTTGCACCTTGGTTACCCAAGTGCCTCACAACAGTCCCAATTCTTGCTAAGTCAGGATGGATTTGATTGTAGTATTAGGAACATAAATATTTGTATGCGTGGATAAAATGTAGTACCTAAATGCTTTACATATCTTGATAACTGCATAGGCATGTTTCTCCATGGGAGTGTATTTCAAATCATATGCCTTCAAAGGCATGCTCATAAATGTTATGGGAGGTTCAATATTTTATTCATTCTTCTGCATGAGAATGGATGACATTGTATGCTCAGAAGAATAAAAGTAAAGAATAAATTCTTTTCTAAAATATGGTGACATCGGAACTAGAGATTTTATTAAGGCTTATTTTATTCTTTCAAAGGATTTTTTCCCTTCCTCATTCTATTT
This sequence comes from Taxus chinensis, assembly GCA_019776745.2. Taxonomy (NCBI): domain Eukaryota; kingdom Viridiplantae; phylum Streptophyta; class Pinopsida; order Cupressales; family Taxaceae; genus Taxus; species Taxus chinensis. The sequence continues at coordinate 180,966,128 of CM034152.1, read as the reverse complement.
AAAGTCCTTTTTTTCCATCATGTCTAAGATGTGTCGAGTTAACTCAGCAAAATTGGGGAAAAATCTTCTAAGGAAATTCACTTTACCAAAGAATGAGTGAACTTCTTTCTTGGAAGCTGGAAGGGGTAAGTTTTGAATGACTTGCACCCTTTTAGGATTAATTCTAGTTCCTCACTTTGAGATGATGTGTCCAAAAATATTTCCCTAAGTAATAACAAACATTGATTTCTTGGGATTCAGAGAAATTCCAGCTCTCAGCATTAAATAAAGACTTCTTCTAGATCAGTAATGTGATTACCTCTTTTTTAGACAATATTTTCAAGTCATCAAGGTAAACCACTATATTTTTTTCCTTTAAGTAAGAAAATTCCAGATCCATTTCTCTTTGGAAGGTGGCTCTAGCATTGATCAATCCAAGAGGCATTTTTCGATATGTGAATTTACCCCATGGTGTTGTGAATTAATTTTTGTATTGATCTTCTCTTGCCACTAAGATCTGATTATATCAAGAAAAATTGTCTACTATAAAGAGAATTTCTGAACCAGTTACTACCTGTAAGATATGGTCCATGATGGGAAGTGGGTAGTTGTCCTTCAAGGAAGCTTGATTTAGATTGCAAAATTCCACACACAGGAAGATTTCACCATTTTTATTTCTTGCATGTACAATTTAATCTAACCATTCAGAGTGATGAATGAGATAGATAATACCTGCATCTAAAAGCTTCTGAACCTTAGAAAAATGGTTCCTTAAATGGTTGGATTATGATGCCTGAGCTTTTACCTGTAAGGATTCTCCTCAGGCTGTAAGGGGATGCAGTGTTGTAGCTCTTTTGGAAGATATGTCTTTAAGTATTTATAAGACCATGTAAAGACGTCAACATACTCTTTAAGAAGCTTCACGAATGTTTCTTTATCTTGTTAAGAACATCACTTCCCAAGATTCACAATCTTGGGTTCATCCTCCGTACCCATATTTAATGGTTGCACTTCAGAGGAAGAACTATCACCGTATTATTTATTTTTATTCAACTATTGATCATGCTTATCAAAATATCTTCTAAGGAAACTAAACCCTTGGGGATTTTGTTACCTTTCACTTGGATTATCCCACTACTGTTATCATGATATGGATTAGTTTTTCCTATGGTTTTATATCATGGTGGTGAGTTACTAACTTCAAAATACAACTTGTTAAAGTTATCTTTGTACTCCAAAAATGTAGGTATTTATTTGTCTTCATTGAAAATCTACCACTGTTCAACATTATCAAGGACGATAGACCATCTCCACTTTATAGTTTCCTTGTGTGAATATGGAAGGTGGTCTATCCAAATTTAATAATGCAGTTCTGACTACCAAAGAGTCATACCTAGAATTCTAATCTCTTGTAATGAAATTGATATTGAAGGCTACAATATCGAGTGTGGTAGAAAGCACTCTATCTTTGTAGTTCCTCAGCTTGTCTCTTTTGACTTTATATTGCCATCGAACTTGTTTGACTATAATTTTGGCATATCCTTGGGATTTGAGGAGCTTTAATCCTTTCTTTCTATCTTGCTCCATTCCTAGTAGAAATGCTTCATACTCCATTGTATTGTTGGTGTTCTCAAACATCAACTTGTAAGAGTATGGGTATATCTCATCATTCAGAGATATTAATAAAATGTTGGCTCCTGATCTAAAACAAAAACAACTATCGTCAAATTCTAGAATCCAAAATTTTTCATCTTCTTTTGGTTTTGGTTCTAGTTGAAGTTCTAGCTCTATAATGTCTTTACTCATTTCCAAGTAATAGACGTCATGGTCATATTCATGAAAAATAATATGAGATCTAGGATCCTCGGATTTCTTAACCTTCTATTTAGACTTATTTTTTGGCTCTAGCTTCTAGTTTATTCCTTTGATAATAATATGAGCACATGCCCAATCCATATTGACTTCTCCTCCTAGTTCTTTGAATAAGTTTCTGCTTAGCAACATCCTATAGGAGACAATAATATCTACAATTAATATTGTCATCTTCAATATTTTGTCAGGGAAAGCTGCCAAAACAACTTGTGTATCTTTAATCTGTCTAATTAAAGGGACTTGTATTTCCATGGAGTAACACCTTCCTATGGTATTTTTCAAGGTAAGCCTAAGAGCATATGCAACTTTAGCTGGCAGGACATTGTCAGAAGCACTTGAATCTAAAATTTAGTTTTTTAACTGGAAACCATTAAGGAATAAGGAAACATAAAAATGTTCTATTCTTTCAGAAGATGACGAGGGGTTAACAACTACAACATTGTTTTGGGAAGGAGAATCTTTGGGTTTAGGAAAAAGGCCTATTGATGCATTAGATGATCCTGGTGATTGCACGTATTTGACCAACTTATTCAGCTGGTCAGGAAAATCACTCAAGTATTCAGCTTCTAACATTTGAATTCTAGTTTTCTTGTAATGATCAATAATGTCAAAATAAGGAATAAATGCGTTAGTTTCATATACCTGAGCCATTTTTTGTGTTTGAGATGAAGAACTCACATACTTATCTCTGGGAGCTAAGGAAAAAGGTTACATTTTGCCCCTTCAAAGAATGGTGATATCAGATCTGGAATATTTTCTTTGTTCATCACCTAATGCCTCAGCTTGGCAAGTTTTTGATCTTGTAAATACTACATAAGTATGACCATGATCATATTCAAGAAGTTCCTCATATTCAATTTTAGATTTGTAGTCTAGGTAACAAAAATTGGAGTTGCCAACAGGATCTACAAATTCATCATTTTAAAGTTGATTAGTAACAACTTCCAATCTTCTTCATTCATCTCAACATTGTTTTTGGGATCAACTTCAATTGCTAATATTTGAGGGCCGACAATGCGGTTTTGGTTGTTGTTTTTGAAATTCTGAGCAGCACGGTGTTGTTGCCTTGAGCCATCTGTTCCTTCATTTACAACATATCATTTACTAAATTATGTAAAAGTGAATCAGAAGTAGTAGCAGAAGAAGAGGATGAACTTTCAGCTTTCGAAATACTGCTCTTTATTTTTCCAGCCATGATAAGGTTATCTTCAATTTCAATCACCATGTTTTGAGTTGCTAACAAGTCAACAGGAGGTGCTCTTCACAATCGATAACCTACTTCAGGAAGTAATTCATTGATGAATAATACCATTTGATTCTCGTCATTCAGAGAAGAAGAAGCTGGAATTTTGTAACGTATTCTTTGGAATTTTGCAATAAAATCCCGCATGTTCTCATGTGGCTCATTATTTAGCTGAGTCAGTTGAGTTATCAAGGTACTGGAATCTTCAAATGGATTGAATATTTTCAGGAATGCATCTCTCATAGTATTCTAGTTGGTTATGGTACTATGAGGTGACTGGTAGAACCATTCTCCATCTAAGTCATGTAGAGTCTCTATGAAGAGTCTTACAGATACATCTTCATGTTTGACTGCAAGAACTCCAAAGGATATAAAAAATGAAGCCAAGTGGTCATCTGGATTATGCTTTCTGTCTCCAAAGAATTTTGTAAAATTATTTTTCATCCCTTTAGGTAAATCATGCATAGGAGGAGTCAAGTTCAGAGGTCCAAAAGCTACACCCCATGGAATAGGTGTTGTAGGGGCAAGTGGTTGATTTTGCATTATGAAAGGAACATTTCTTCTTTGAGAATAAACCTGGTGAATAATTCCATCTACTATATTATGTTGGAAATGATCAGGAGGAGTCTCCACTCTTCTATTTGGTGAAATACTTTCTCTTTGGCTCTTAGTTTGAGGAGGAGGATTGAAATTAAATTTCTCCTGTAGTCTATAAAAATGATCAGTCCTTCTTTGAGCCTTGCTAGACCGGGTGAATGGAAATTTTTCCAGGTTGAAGTTTTATTATAGATGAGAACTGGTAAGAAAATATTTTCTCTTCTAAATTTTTTGTCCCCAATGGGGTCGCCAAAACATGTTGGCTATATTTTTGCACATCGTAAAACCTAGGAAGTCATGAGATAAATCTCCTTAATTTAATGGTGAAGCTCCCATGTAAGATGTTTATTTATTTGTAGTGGTGAATCCTAATAAATACTTTTGGGGGGTTTTACTTTAATTTCCTTAGCTCATGAACCATAGCTGGGTAATTTTGCAGCAAGTAAGCAGTTGTGTTGGGAATATTTGTAGAAGGGAGAAAAATGGAAGTAGGGAAAGAAGGAAGGAAGATGTGCTAAATCAACAAATAGTTATCAGAGTTTGTCTCATCTACACAAAGTAAATAAAAAGAGAAATCACAACATTCATTAATAAGGGAAATAAATAAGTTCTAGCCTAGATCTAAGATAACACAAAGTTTATCTAAAAAATTTGAATAGAAGTACTCAACAAAGCATTATAGATGTAATGTAGTGCAACACTCGGTTGTAAGTTACATATTTAGATCAAATCTGTACTTAATTTTTTATATCATTATGTTGTCGCATATTTAGATTTAGGCATCGATTTATTTCAATATTTTCTTAATCAAACTGAAATATGAAGTGATCTGATCAGAAAAACATGCATGGTAGAAGAATGATTTTATTGTCATCATTAGGTTGAATAAACAACTATAGCACCAAATATAAGAACCCTCTCCTTGTGCAAAAAATTTAGGGGCCTATTCTTGTTCAAAATGTATAGCATAAAAAATTGATACTTTGAGCATGATGAATAGGCCAACGATTGAAAATCAAGTTTTCCTATCACTGTGAATCCTTCCTTTGGCCATCCTGCCCTCAGTTCAATCCTTTCCCTAGCTCAGAGGAAATTCCGAAGAAGGTTTTTGATTTTTTTCAGTGTGCAGGGAAGAGTACCTCACATGAATGATGAACTCGTCAAGATCCGATGAAAGATTATTTCCTTTGGAGGCCAAAAAAGGCCATTTTGGCCATTCTGTAGCTAATTGAACACCCTCTAGAAGTGTTCAAGGAAAATATAAACCATATGAGGGTGATGTCGAAGAAAATTGAAGGTTTCCTAAGAAATTTAGGAAATTTTAGGGAAGAAAATCTGAGTCATGAACAATCTAATCAACATTGGGTAATTTAAGGTATAAGGAAAGAAGGCTAAAATGATGAAAGATGACTTCTCCGAATGATTCTGGGAGTTCCGGAAGGAGTTAGGAGGTAAATAAATAGGCATTTGAAATCTATTGGAATCCTCTTTAAGGTGAAATTATTCCACGGCTCAAAGGTTTCTTGGGATATTTCAAAACTTTGTAGTTGTCCCTCTCAGTTTAAGATTGAATAGGCCCTAAATTTTGAGTTTAAGGAAGAAATAGATCTCAATGATGGTTTAATTTATCTTATCAGGTGTTTTTGAGTCAAAATCATATAATATTTGACCCCATATAACCTTCCTAAGCTTCTGAGGTGAATAAATCAAGTCCAATGTCCAAATTTTGACATCCAAGGAAAAATATGTTTTACCAGAATGACAAAGTGTGTGTGAAACATATGTTTTCCCATATTAGAGTGCATCAATGTGTGTGAAATATAGTTATATGGGAAGAATTACTATGCCACAAGTTGGGGAAACAACATCATTAAATGCATGAAGAACCACGGGTGATTGGGCGATAATGGACTTAAGGAGCTTAAGCTGAACAAATGTGTGGGATGAGATTACGTTGATGTTAGATCCATTTTCTATCATGGAATGAAAAATGAAGGTGACATTGATACATACCACGATGAAATGGGGAAGTTCATGTTCCTTTGGTGTGATGTCCAAAACCTCAATGTCGTCAAAGGATATGGAGGCTATGGTGGCTAAGGACCCAACAAGAGATGCAAAGGGTTGATCCTCATTATTAGGAGTGGGGATTTGATTAAGGGCTTCAATCGGGAATTTTTTATGGTTTGGGGAGTTTTGGATGAGTTCATAAAGTGAAATATTAATTGGGGATTGGTGAATTTTTTTCATAACACTCCATTCAATAGTACCAAGTTGAGGAACAACTAAGATGGAGAACTTAGGTTTTGATGAGGAAGGTGATGGAGTGAGCTTGTTAGAGGGAGTGGAAATAGTCACTTTATATTTTGATTGAGTGGGTGATTGGAACTCATGGCAATGTGAACAAGCTGTGACCCAAACAACATTGATATAGAGTGGAGGGAATTATTTGGGAGAATCTGAGGTTGGAGGTGGAATGGAAACATAAATTTTAGATGAATGAGGGTGTTTGGATGTCTTAGTAGATGAAGGTTGGGATGAAGGAGTCATTTTAGTTGGTGGAAGTGTTTATTCCTCCTCAACAAGAATGTCATCGTCGTCGATAAGGTTATGAATGATGGTTTGGAGAGATCTACAACATTTCGTGGCATGTTCTAGTGCACAATGGTATGCAAAAATGAGATTGGATTCAAATCATGAAGGTCTTGGAAAATTTAGATCAAATGGTTTGATAGATGGAAGAGTAATTGTGGAATCTTAGAGTAATTGATGAAACATTATTGTGTAATACACTATGGGAAAGATGGAGGATGAAGTGGCTTCAAGAATAATGGATGAAGGTTTGGATGATTTGGTTTGAGGTGGTTTCATAAGAGCCTTTGATTTTGTCTTGGGCTTAGAATAAGAGGAAGATGGTTGTGTTTTAGTATCAATGTTGGTTGGTGGTGATTTGGAGGGTTTGGATTCAGATTTAGTGATAGAGGATGTGGATGGTTTGGAAGGGGTGTTTGATTTGGAAGAAGGCTTAAGTTGTGTTGACTTGTTGATGATGGGGATCTTAGAAGAAGGGGCTGGTCCTAAAAGGGAAGGAGACGCTCCTAAGGATGGTGATGTGACACTAAGTTACTTAGGAGGAGTTTTCTTAGAACAATGAATGTCTAGCCTTTTATGCGGATGCATAAGAGATTTTTGGATGGGCACACCAAATTTTTTAATTTTTTATTGTGAGGGTTCAACCTTGGTACAAATAGTGACATCTTTAGCTAGAAAATATGTTGTGGTAGGACTTGGTAATAAGGTTTGTAATATTGAAGGTGGTAGCAGATTTTTCATGATGCATTTAACAATATCTAAAGGTGGTAGAGGTTTAAGAATTTTTGATGTTGATGTGATTGGAGTTGTAGATGAGGTAGAGGTGTTAGTTATAGGTGCATTAATTATGGGAGTTTGGATATTGGATGATCCACGAGATGGTGTAGATATAGGTGTAATTTCAAATGTTTATGTAGGTGCAGTTGTGTTAAGAATTGGAATAGGTGTAGATGTTGGGGTTTGGGTTGAAGTTATTATAGGTGAAGGATGAGATGCAATGGATAGGGATGTTGATGATGTAGATTGAGTAGTAGGTATGGTTATATCTAATGGGGGTGTCATGGTGCTGATCATAGTTGGAGTTTTGATTGTAGGGGAGAATCCAAAATGGGGTAGATGTAATAGGTGTCAAGATGCCGGTTATAGATGGTGGTGTTGGAATTTGATCTATAGTGTTAATTATATGGGCATTAGGCACATGCAATGTGGAAGGTTGATTCTGATTTTTGGGTGAATGATTAGGAATTGGTTGTTTAAAACGTCCAAGGGTTGATTGAGTGGTGCATTAGGATTTTCTACTTGAAGGTCACCAAATTCTATAAGCTTTTGGACAAGATCCTTGAATGTGCGACACTTCTCAATATCATGGTCATAGACTTGGGTGATATTTGCAATAATGTTTTTCATGGTACCATGCCAATTTAGGATGTGTTTCATCATATGGTAGGATTGGGGGACTTATAATGAGGTTGACTACCATAAACTTGTAAAAGATTGAACTATAAGACTCCTCGAGAGGGGTGTAGTTGAGGGTTAGTCTAGGAGCTCTTTGTGGAGGCTCTGCATGTGAATTGGATGTGGAAGCGGATGAATATTTAACCATGATGGCTTTGGTGGTACTTTTAGACTTATCATTATGCATAGGATTTGGTGAAATTGGTTTTGGATTTGTTTGATTGAATCTTAAGATGGCCTTTCTCAAGGGTGCAAAGCTCAATTTTGCGAGCCATAGTGAAGGCCTCTTCAAAAGTTTGAAAAGATTGGATTTGAGTAGCTGAAGAGATGTGCTTCACATAAGAACGTGAGAATAGTTCAATAAGTTTGGTTTTTGGAAGGGGAAATTATAATTGGTTAATGATGTTGTGCCAAATCTGTAACATATTCGTCATCGTACTGTCGAATGGCATAAAGGTTTGTGATGGTAATTTTACATGTAATGTTGATTAAGAAATGTGCAAGAAATAATTACGCATAATTTGTGGGATACCAATCTAATGTGGGACCATCTAATGACATAGGAAATGTGTGAAGCATAAGATCTTGATTGTGGGAAACAAGATAACATGCATGTCTAAAATCCAATAGATGTTGTTTTAGATCCTCCTTACTATTAAACTTGGAAAATTTTGGAAATTCCCAATGAGGAGGATATGGTCTCATGGGGATGGATGGGTTGATGGTTTCGTTGATGATTTATTTGTATGAAAAGGTATTCTTGGATCCAAAAGTTACGGCTTCAAGGTTACTACTTAACAGTGTTTGTAAGGGATCATTAGATGGTTGACATGTTAAAGGATGATTTTGAGATGTATATGAGGTGGATGGGTTGGGTTGTTGATATGTTTGAAATATTTGAGGATGTGTTGGCATTGGTTGATAAGGTGGAATATAATTAATGGGTTGTGATTCCATTGGTTGAGATAAAGCTTGCTATTGAGATATAGGGATATGGTAAGATTATTAAGATTGAGTCGGTTGTTGTGCAATGGGGAAGTTTGAATGATTTTCTACGAGGTTGGTTGGGATTCCTAAGCTATTTGAGTGGGAAGTATGTAATGATAAGTTCCTTGATGAGGAAGTTGATGAGTTTACATTGATTCAGATGGACAAGGTTGTGGGGTGATTACATTGGCATGGATATGTGAAGTAGAGATAAGGGGTAGAGTTGTGTTATGTTGAAAGTGTGATTGTTGAGATGGTTGGATAGCCATACTAGTGATAGTAGTAGATGAAGTAGGGATAGTTTTTATATGAGGTAAGTTGGGTGTAATGGGATCCACCAATTGAGTGGATTTAAGGGATTAAGAAATTTTGGAGGACTTACGAAATAGGTAGTCATAAAGGGAAATAGGATTATCATAAAAGATTTCCTAAAACTCCAAGCATCCATGAGGGATGGTAGGAGGTCCAAGAGTTTCTAAAGGAGTAGGAGATAGAGGTGAAGCTAGTCAAGAGGAAATGGACAGAGGTGAAGTTATTCTAGAAGGATTAGTTTTAATATGAAGATCGTCTTGAATGACATGGTGTTAATGAAGTGATACCATAGAAACAAAAGGTTGGGAGACCAAAGGTGTGGTCTCAAGATTGGAAGCTTGTTGGGAAAGATCATTGGAATAAGGGATGTCATTGGATAAGGTGGATTTTTGTGTCTTCTTTTCCTGAGGAGAGGTCATAACAGACATGAAGTATATAAATATTTTTTTATGTAGCTTATTAATAAACAATCAAGTAACAATATTTTTATCATCATGATTATTCAAAAGAGAGTGAGAAAAGAAAAGAAAAATGATTAAATGGGAGCCTAGGAAAATGGTAGATCTAAGGTTGGTTTTAGGATGTTTTGGCCTTGGAATCCTCGATATACTTGAAGGTATGTGAGTCCCAAATTTTTATATAGCTTTTAATGTGGCTGGAAAAGCACAGAGGATTTCCTATTGGGTGATGAAATTCCAATAGTTCCACCTAGTAAGGGATTTTTAGATGTGTGATTTATTTTGTGTGTTTGGATGTGTGTGATGAAGTGTGTATGTAACATGTTAAACCCCCAAGTTAAACTAGATTTGCAAGCAAGAATGAAAGGGTTATTTTTAGATCCAAAATGAAATATGGAGATTTAATGAGGACAACAAACAAGTGATGCAATGTGATAAATAAAAAGAGATGGGGAGGAAAAACAAGGAATACATGGTTTACGCTTTTCCTTTTTATCTAATCTTCAAAGTAAGTAAGAAAGCAAAGGAAAATCCAAGCAATCCACAATCCAACACACTAAAAGAAGCGTGATCCAATGCACATTCCTTCCTTGCAAGGTTAGTGGAAATGAAAATGAAAACAAATAACAAGACTCGTTTAGAAAGGGTGGGTCCCATTGGGCATGCTAGATAGTTGACCAAATTTCCTTATTCCTACTTAGATTAGTGAACTACTACCAAAGAAAATAAGTAACTCAAAATATGTGAGGATTTAAGGTACATCGAGATGAGATGAATGGATGTGGGTGCAAATATAAACTCCTCCTCACTACGAGCTAGATAATCTACACAAAAAAGAAGACTAAGAAGACAAATGAATTAATAGATAAGATGGAGGGTTTCTCGACATAAAACAGTCCTGAGAAGTGCGAGCTTCCTAGAATGGACGTCAACCCTCTTGTAGATAAAGATAGGATAAAATTGATGATAATAGATCTCGATAATATGCAGAATATGAGATAAACAGAAACTGAAATGCAGAAATGTAAGGAAAGTACAAATCTGTTCAAAAAAAATGTAAAGTAAATCAAACCTACATGGGTCGGTGGTGACCTGAGGGTGCAGAGGGCCAATCAATGGCAATTTAGGCTAGATGAGGGGATCTTGGAAAATAAACCTGTAACCTCTTCTACGGTTGGATATGAATCCGTCTGGATTTGAAAGGGGATCTGAGCTAAAGATAGAAACCTATAATAAATATTCAATCTGGATCTAGATGAAAGGATGTAAGAAAATTAGGAAAAGTGATGGTAAATGGTATGAAAATAGGGTTGTTCAATAGTGACCAGGGGGAATCGACGGTGACTTGGGCCTAACAAAATAGATCTAGGATGGCAGAGAAGAAAAATTATGAGATCTAGAAGTGGGATGGATATAGAATCAGAGAGCTGATGACAGAGGGTTTGGATGAAAATGAAACCAATATGGATGAGGCTGGGTCATCGGTGATTAGACAGGGACAATGTCTACTGAGATTGGTTAGGGCTTGAATGACAATGGATGGGTTGAAATGAAGACTTGCAGATGAAACAAAAGGTTGAGATGGATGAAGTAGAGTTCTTGATGATATTTGAACCTGAACAAAATTTTAGTAGCAGATATATATGATAATATTTTAACTAAAACACAAAGTATGTTAATGGTGAAATAATTCTCCCTAAGTCTCCAAAGTTGATGCCCCCAAAAGCTCCAAGAAGACTCCAAGATTCTAAAATTATGTCCCTTGATCTTCTGAAGAAGGACGTGGGATGGATGTATTTATAGGGTGAGTGGATGGACATGGGGGATAGGAAAGCATTTAATAAAGGTAGGTGTGAGGTAAAATTATTAAATAAAGGCCATGGAGAGATGAAATTATTAAATGAAGGTGGGTGGGAACCAAGGGATGGATAAAAGATGGTTGAGAGGAAGGAAAATATTAAATAAACGCCAAGAAAAAATGAAATTATTAAATGAGGGCATAGGGAGGATAAAATGGAGCATATAGGGAGGATAAATGGTAGGAAAATATTAAATGAGGATTTAGAGATGATAAATGGGATGTGATTAGGATAATAAATATGAAACGAGATTTAAGGGGGAATTAGGGGAAATAAAATAAATGGTGGGAAAATATAGGAAAGTGGTAAATTCGAATAAATGGGATTTATGGAGGGAAATGGGAATTCAAATTTGAAGAGAGATATGCATGTTAATAAATATGATAAAAGGTAAAGGACACGGGATGAGGGGTAGTGATACCAAAAAATGGTGTCTACACCACCTCAATTTCAAAAAGTGCAATTCATTTAGTAGTTCTCTTAAACACTCATAAAACACCTTGTAGTGGGTTCACACCTCAAAGTAGGAAGAATATGCAGTCACATTATTTCAGTTCAACAGGTGGTCATAGGACAGGAACTTCATTTAGGGAGAAATCAACTATCTGCAAAGTGAGGACTTATTTTAGTAGGTGAAAGAAAAACAGAAAAAGGTTTGAGCATCATATAATTTACTCTTGGTCACATAAGTGAATTTTTAAAGCCTAAAAAAGTAAGAAATTGATCCTCTTTCCTAATTCCTACCTTTTGATCAGAAGAGATCATCATTTTCCCTTCACAATGTAGACTTCATAAAAATGTTTCTGAACACTTATTCAATGCTCTATAATAATTCACATCTCACAAAGAAAGGAGATTGTGATCATCATCATACTCTTGACATAATACATACTCTTATCAATTGGTCCCACCTATCTTAAGGAAAAAAATCATCAATGATCCCCTCAGATCCTTTGCTCTTTTCTTGGGTTGTTATATCACATAAGTCATACTCTATGTATTTAGGATGAAATATACAATCATCCAGGTCTTTAGAACTGAGGGTCATGGTGCCATCCCCTACTTCTATCTACTTTCTCCTCCTCGAAAAATTGTATCTCATGTTTTTCCTCCACTTGTATAACCTATATTCCCTCTACTCCTCTCGTTTCCTATAGAACTATTTCCTAGCACCCAACTATGGGGCATGGCTCACTTGACATGGCCTCAATGGAGGAATACCATTCCTTCTATCTCACCTATTTTTCTAGTATATTGTCGACAATATTCTAGGAGGGGTTATGGCACTACATAAGTTAAGATACACCTAGTTTTTTGTTTTTTATGTTTTCCAAGATTGGGGTGTGATCAAACTTGGTCACATGGGTTAGACAAAAACATTTTAGAGATGTTGTTATTATACCATAGTTCTCTTATCCTTGATTATTTTTTGGTGTTGTTTTATTTTGGCAAGATCATTCATAAATATCCACACTGTACGTATGTATTTCTAATCCAAGCCTCATGGGTCCTTTACCTTCAGAAGAAGATAATAAAGTCTTGGTTATGAATGGGAACATAGGATATTGGACCTACAATTGTGAAAATTTGAAATAAATTTTGGATTTTAGATTTTCCAATCAATAATAAGTGAGTACATCAACAAATAAATTAAAATGACATTCTAAGAATGTACAATAGTTATAGAAATGTTATTTGGGGTTTAATTTTTTCCCATCAACCACGAGCCTTCTCCACATACCTTCAACCTATATTTAGATGAGGAAACCTCTAATTCATCTTCCTCTCATCAAACAACGGATTGGATTCAAGTAGGGGTTATGAGAAAATTTTAATCAAATTATGAAAATATTAGTGAAGAGTATGAGTTTCTTCATATTTAAATTTCTCCTATGGGGAAAAGGGTTCTATTGATCTCAATCCACACTTTACACTAATCTAGTGTCTTTTATGATGGTATACTTGTATACTCCTAGCTAATAGTGATGTCACTCAATTCAACCAAAACATGGTCTTGCTTAAGACTATATAGGAAGATAGAGATATCATTTAAGGATAATTTTACACACATAATAAATATAGTTTCTTTGTTCATGATGGTGAAATAATTTATCACAAGGAAAAATTAGTGAGTTTTCACCAACGCTCCAAGACTAAGTCCCTCCTCTTGGTAATGGGGAGGCTCCAATTTATTGAATGCAAAAAAAAAATAGCATGTGGCTGTGAAGTTGAGCATCACACATGAATACTCAAATATACCTTGGGCTATATAGGGGACACATGAGTGTCAAAAGTGTGAATTTACCATTTCTCGAAAGTTGGGTTTTCCCACTGTATCCAAATCAGGACACCGGAAATGATATTTTCACCCTTAGAGCATAGAAAAGTGTGTTGGGGTAAAATATTATATGTTTTTGAATCCAAAAAACTTTATGAGATCATTGGAACCATTTTTGAGATCCGATTATTGATGAAATTTCAAATTTGGTGCATATTTCATCTTGAATCAAGAGGATTAGCTATAGTGTTCTAAATTGGATCAGGAAATATTTGGGCCTTAGAACAAAGATAATGTTTCTATATTCTAGAGGATTCCAAGATATTTCCTATCATTATTTTTTTTATCCTAAATCCTTATGGAATTCCCCAAATATCATAGAGAAATCAACTTTCACTATTGGAGCTTTCATTCCCTACACCCAGATGACCCAGTTTTGTTCAGATTGTTCCTAAATCAAATTCTCTTTGTAGAATTTTCCTAAAACACCTTGGACATATTCAATGATCTCTGAAAACCACCCCAAGATGATTTATATTTTCCTTGAAGGATTCCAGAGGGTGTTTAGCATTTGTAAAATTAAAAAATGATCTTTCTAGGCCTTCGACGGAAGTTGTCTTTCATCGAATCTCAATGAGTTCATCAATCACGTTAGGAATTATTCCATGCACAGTGAAACAAACTTAAGAAAATTGTTATCACTTTCCTATGAGACAAGGTAATGGTGGATCTGAGGGAAGGATGACCAGAGGAAGGATGCATAATGATTGGGAAACAAAATTTTCAATTATGGGCTTAGTTGTCATGATCAAAAGTTTCAATTTTTCATGCTAGACATTTTGCATGAAAATAGTTCCTCTCTGATAAAGGTTCAATAAGAGAATAAATATTTATTAAATTAATCCATGTGAAAATAATTTAAACTTTATTCAATGTGATTTTTTACTTCATCTAGGGCTAATTACAACTCTAGACACGATTTGTTGTTAAAACATGTAATAGGAACACAATAAAGATTCATGAAGAGAAATTACCCACTCACTTCTAATGTATAAATATATAGAACTCAAGAAAACATAAAGTGATTGAGATACACCATACAAGGGGATAGAGTGGTAAATATTAGAGAGAAAAGTTGAGTTGTGCTATACAAGTGAAAATTGTCAAGGGTCCTAGAGAAACACCATTATAATAGCTTTATGATTTTAGTTGATTTTTGTAACACTCCCAATAGTGGGAGTAGTATTTATAGATGTTGTCAAGGATTTTTAAATTGATAAAAAATTGTATGTGTTTTGATTTGTTATGTGTTATAAGGAATTTCATGAGTCCATATATTCGAGCAACTGTTGTTGTCTTTAGGAGTTGTGAGGTTTATAAAATATAGTTGTGACACATCTAAAACTCTTACAAATGTCAATAACCAATCTAGAAGGCCCCAAAAACTAAACAATGACTATATTATTTCCCAAAATAGATATCAATTTTATAATTTTAACCCTAAAAAATTTAAGTTAAATGCTAAAATCCTAAAAAATACCTAGGTAATGACAAAATTAGAATATGAAAAACTATCTTCTAAAACGTGACTTATGGAGATGTGAGACTAGTTCCATAAGGTGTAAAGTGGCCCAAATTTCTTATATTTAATAAAATAAATTTAAAATTTAAGAAATAATAAAGTATAAATATTAATAAATGAAAATATTATACTTAAACAATTATTTTTGTAGATAGATAGCTCCCAAATGCACATATCCAACATTACTAACAGGAACACAAGCATGTTATAACATGCTCGCGTTATAGAATTCCCACTTTATAGCGTGCTCACATTATAACACACTCACATTATAACACACTCATGTTATAGTGTACTCATGTTATAACACGATCACGTTACAGATTTTATGGATTTGAAATTACCAACCCATAGGCTTGGATTTTCCTAGGATATCCAAACCTAAGGTTTGGACTATGTAATCCATGAATTAATATGTGGTTTACAAAAAACATAAGAATCTCAAGTGTACACCCCAATTTCTCATGGATTATAAAATAATATTCCAAAAAATATATTGTGACGTCAAGCTCGGTTTACGTTTGTGACAATATACTTCTTTCTAAAATCTGATTAGTTTAAGACTTTCATCCTTAATTTATTTTACTAGTGCCTTCTTTTCTTGCCAAAACGTATGTATACTTTTTTGTACACAATTTATGATTTTTTCTTCCAAATTTAAAAAAAAAACAGTTTTATCCAAACTCCATTCTACACGCATTAAAAAATTAAAAAAATTGACGATTTTCTCAAAATAGGGGGGTGTACACATAAATATTTCATTTTTGGGACGTGTTCACTTTGAAAAGTAGTAAAATATTATATATTCATCAAAAAATATTAAAACTTAGTGGCACCTCATACATGGTCTTAGCTAACTTTCTATCGAAGGGATTTGTAAAATAATTTACAGAACTCAAAAAATGGGGGACACACACACAACAATATGTTATCTTTTTGACACAAAAATAGACACACTTTGTGTGCACACCACATTTTACCTTCTTAATCTACACCATTTTCGAAAAAAAAGTAGTATCTTAGAATGTAGATTCTAAGCACTACAATTCATATTCTTATCACATTGTCAAACTTTGAGCAAATACATGCCTATTTATTAGTTGAAGTTCAGGATTTTTCTAATTTCATGAGAAATTTGGCCACTTTTGACCCCTTTTGGTCCCCCACAAATTTTGTGGGATACGTATCATTGGTATTAGAGTGAGTTATATCCCACAAAAAAAAAATTGTTTTCACATTACGAAGAGTAGGTAGAAATAAGTGAAGACATATTCCAATCTAAATTTTGTTAACTAAATGGTATAGAGATTGTAGTTTTTGCACTATTTGTTTGGAGGAAAGAAATGGTTAATAGACAAGTTTCTCTTAGAGGAAGGAAAATTAAATCCCCAAGAGTGTTGGATTTGGTGGATGTGATGAAATGCATTCAAGAAAGATTGGAAATGATGGAAACTACTATATAAAGAGAAATGGATTTAGATTCAAGTGATGATGAAGCTCCTGAAGTGAACATGGATGATATTAATGAAGAGCTAAAAGATACACCAATAAAGATCATTTTCTAAATATGAGGAAATCTATGTATATAGACCCCAATTTATTTCAAAATATTATACCAAAAGGATTTTATTGATTTTAATACAGACTTTGGATAATTACTCTGGGCATGAATTTATAGAAAACCATAAGAAGGTTTGGTTTGCATGCAAAAAGTTGAAAGGATATGCATCCTTATGATAGGATCATGTCTAGACTAAAAAACAAGAACGTGTAAGGGTAAAATCAAAGGTTAGAATATAATGGTTTCCAAGTTGAGAAAAAGTTTCTACATATGAATTACAATTTTAATTATTTTCAATAAATTGGAAAAATTGATACAAAAATATATGAGCATCAAATAATACATAGAATAATAGTTCACAGATTGATCATTTGTGTAGGTCACATAAAATATGGTGCAAAAAATACTCAAGGTAAATTGAATAGATGCACTTTTTCATTTAGGAGGAACTTGGCATGGTGATCCTAAGGAAAATTGAAGAAACCTATCAATATGTGTTGAAAGTTGAGGAGAAGTTGTTAAAAATATAAAAGGGTACTTGTCGTGCCCCAAAAAATCTATGACCCAAAATATCACATCAACTATACTCATTAATCTGTATAAAATGAGGTAATTAATTTGCTAGTAATAGATTAAGAATTATTTTGGATAAGATCATAACAGAACATTAATTAAAAAATTTCCATTGCACTCAGCGATTTGTAAGAATATTAATGAGTCCACGAGGTGCGGGTTCATTCCAAGTTAGGAATTAAGTCAAGGTTATTGCCATGTCGATGCAAGGATGGAAAATTATGTTTGGACTAAAGAAGATGTTTTATTTTATCATGGAATGTAGAGTTACCATAGGGTTTAGAAAAATATTGGAGTTTATAAGTTCATTTTTCCACTCACCTCACAAATTAATTAAATTCAAGGGAATGATGATTCATCTCCTTACAAAATCAATTGATACATTTGGATGAAATTTCAAAAAAATAAGGGTATTTAATTTTCTCTCCTAAATTATATATAATTGAGGTTCAACCCGTCCCATTGATCACTCATTAAGTTAAACCCCTTTCAAAAAAAATTCTAACCCAAATCCTTGTTACGAATCATTATATGTAAAAAACATGACTATATAGTTCTAGGCGTAGGTTAAAAATCCTAATAATTCCCAAGATTATAAATTAAAGAAAAACAACCCTAATACATTGTACCCTAGGATGAAACGATCATCCACTGTAGATCTTAGAAAAACTTTAGGAGCCTTAATTATTGCTATGATATATATTTCTTTTTTAAAACCTTATTACTCGCTCATTGTTGTACTCACCCCATTTCATTTCGTTCCTGCATGTTACAGGTCTTCATCCATGGTGGTGTATGGGAAAATTTTCATTTGTTATTCATATATATATATATATATATATAAAATTTTCATGATGTAACCCCACGAGTGTAAAAATAGGGGTTGTGCCAAAGCTTGACAGCGGGCATATATACATATAACTATTTGCAGGGAAATGAGGGTCAAATCTGGGTGATAGTGCCCAAGGAGAATGGAGAGAGTCCCGGGCCATGGCTGCGCCCATGGTTATGAATGGATTTTTTTGTTTTCTTTTTTCTGTAATGGAAGAACCATGCTCTGCCAGCCGTGCGAGGGGAGAATAGGAAGTGTAAATGTCTGTGTACGCATGCGCGCGCACCGTATTCCGCCAAGGGAAGGTGTGGAGACCTATGAGCCATATGGCCGCGTCTGAGAAGAGTGGAGGGGGAATGGTTCACAGGGCTAGTCGTTCCCTAGTTCTCATCCCCAACCGTAAATTTGCTACCTTCTTACGCCAAGGCGTTACATAGTGAAGGGCGGCCTGCTGCTTGTGACAGTTTTTATTATGTGGACGACACAGAGTGAAATTTGAGTGATGCATTGAAATCGGACGATTAATATTAGGCTCTCCCTCGGTTAAATGTGTGCTTATAATTTCCCGCAAGATGGACTCCAAAATGGGGGCTGAAATACTGAAACCGTTTGTGAGCAGGGGGCTCCGGGTGGTGGCGGCGGCGACCGATCTAGGGTTCCTGATGAAGGGCACCCCTGAGGGACGTGATGGCTCAACACAAACTGTATAGGGATCTTGACTTGTTCTCCTTTCGCCTCTTTTGTACCAGCTTTGATTCATCTTGTTCAATCATGTATTCATGCATCTGCCCATTGGTGATTTCTCCATGGGAAACATGTCCTCTGTAGAAAACTTTGGTCTTCTTAATTTCCCGTGCTCATGAGCATGCAGAAATAGTCTTGTCCTTTCCACTGATCTTCCAGCAGCCTGCTTCTATGGTCAAACTGCCCAAGTTCCCTTGGAATATTTTCTATTTGTGGGACTAAAAGAGTACAATTTTTGAGCCTCTTCCCTGTACAAATGATTTATCTGTGCCCAATATAATGAAAACAGAAAAAATATCAACAAGGAGTAAGAAATTTAACTCTCTCGCTCTTTCCAGATGACACACATAGTCACATACATTAACTATCATTAATTCTGCTTCAACAATGATTAAACGTACTTTTAATGATGTGTATTCAATCCCAACAGTAAAGAAAAGATGCCAGTCCTAGCATCAAACAAAAAAATACCAATCCTAGCCAATACCATTCAACAAAAATAAAATTATCAGTGCTCAGTATACTCAAAGATAAATGTGCATGAATGTACCATGCAAATATCAAGGCTTGTATTTTTATGGATCAGCCTCTGAGATGACATTTTCAGTCAGAGACCGCACATATACTTTCCTTTCCAAATAGTAGCGAACAAGATCTTCATCAATTGGGTGAAAGCAGATTCCGGGTGGCTGAGAATCATGCCCCATTTTTAATGTTTGCCATATTTAAAAAAGTGCCAAAACACTTATTCTCAAATTCAATTAGATTATTGTATTTCACCCTACTTCACTCAAAATATTTCCATTCTCCTCCACCTCACGGCTCTCTACAAATATGACGAACAGCGATGAGGCGGTTTTTTAAGCTGCGTAACGTAATCGGTGCACAGAACACGGATCCCAAAATCGAGGCGTGGAACCACCTCAACAACATTGTTTCTGTGTTTGACAAGGGGCATCCGCTGGTATGGAAGTTTATCCTTCAATGGAAACAAGTGGGGACACAACAGGCCTTACCTCGTCATGTGTGTTGTCACTGGAGTTGCCAATCGGAGCGGCTACCATTAACATCTAGCCTGGTGCCAGCCACTTTTTAGGTTCATGAATCATGTATAGAATTATTAAACATAAGTTGTGGAGTACATAGTTAAGTGATAAGATGTCTTATACACTCATTATTTTTTATTACGGAATTTTCATTGATATTTTTACAAGGCGTTATATCATTCCTCTATTCAATTCTATGTATCGCATAAACAACTTTTCTACTGACAAATCTTTTATATTTTAACGTTTTAAGAGATATACAAAATGAAAAATACTTCAATCATTTTGTTATAGTTAAAATATTTATTACAAGGATTTCGGAAATCCATGTCTCAGGTGACACTTTTTAATTTATAATATATTAAAACTAACGTTTGTAGATAATTTTTGTAGATCTCCATATATATATATATATATATATATATATATATATATCACTTGGGACAAGAAAAATGAATTATAAGATTTTGTATCCACAAAACTTGTTTCTTATTTACAAATTAAACAAGTTATGAAGGTTATTTTACTATCTAAACTTGAATCTACTTGTGTTTTGTTTGATTGAAAAACTTTGTTTTTGTATGTTTTTATTATAGGATGGCTATTATCGAGAGCTCCATTTAGCGTAGGTCTCCTAACGTTCTGTTTATTTATTTTATTCTTCAATAAAATTTATTGAAGAATATAAGTATATGAAGTGGACTTTCTACAGGAAACAATTTCACTTGATGCAAGATTGATAAGAGACAATCACTTTAGTTTCCTACCGATTCAACCTTCAATATTGTCGGTATGTCTCGTCTTTGAGAGTGGACATCATTTTCTAATTATACAGATGATTAAAAATTCGTGAAGATTTGAGCAAGTCTTTGTCTCCCAACCTCTTTTAATTTGGTACCTTTTCATGATCTTCACATAAAGGAAGGCTTGCATAAGCTATGTATGTCTCATGACTACCATTAATTCCTATTGAAGAAGGCACATTCTACACTCTCTGGTAGTCACTTTGACAAGTAGAAAACACTCCACTTGCAATGGTTCTTCTATTGGCCTCGCATGCCACAAATTATTCTTTATCGTTTGATATTGTATCATCTAATATATATTTTTTCCTCCTCTTATGTGAAATTTGACTCAAACTCACATAGATCATGTTTACTTGAGCAACCCATTCTTCAATAGAGCATTCTTCACTTGATGATTTGTTTGGTGTTCCACATATGACTCCGACTAAGTTACCTTTCTCCTTATTATTTTTTGGAATCAAACATACTCATAAAGAGTAGGAAAAGGTAGGGAAATCCATAAAACTATAATCCATCCTTTTTTCCTATTCATTATCTCTCATTATTTGTTTATTTCATAGTTTTGAGAAAGTAGGGAAATCCATTAAATGCAAATTACACTCATGTCAATAAATCGAGAAATATAGATACAACACAATGAAATACAGTGATCTTATCCTCCCTCGAGCCCCTACTTTATCGCCCCTCATCTTCTACCTCTTTTTTGCTTCCTCTAATTTTATTTTTTCACTCCAACACCTTCGGTGTTTCCATCGTACATCTCATGTACGATTTCTAGTAGTTATTAAACCCTTCACACACACACACACACACACACACACACACACACACACACACACACACACACACACATATAATCAACATATAAAAGAATAAATAGATTCAAAGTGCATTACTATGATATGAGTAAAGTGTTTAAATTACTGAGTGTAGGCTTGAATGGATGTTTGACACTTTTTTATGATAGCATAACAATATTATGACATTTAATCACACATGATCTATATTCTAGGGAGATTTATTTTTCAGAAGCTAAATAAGATTATTTTAAATTTTTATTAGTTCTCAAAGTTATATTTAACAAACAAACTCCATTTACATATCAATAGGCTTAGATAAATATCACTTAATTCAAAATTCCTTCTAGAAAGAGTATTTCCCATTATACTATTTCAACCTCCAGGAAAAAAACAAATTCATAAAACAACTATATTGAAACTATTTTATTAATATAACTAACTCCGAACTTTGAGGAAGTAATAACATATACTCCAAAGGTTTAGAATCCACATAAAATACTTAGATTCCACAATAAACAAAAACTCATTATAAAATTTAACAACCTTCCAATGCATTGAATTTATACATCGTTCCATAATATTTCTAATAATAATGGTTCCATTTAAAATTTCTTTTCATAATACACAATGAATGTAATAATGCAAGTTTACAAAACAACAATGCACCTAATAATGTAAGATTACAAGCCTCTCTTTACAAGGGAACAACATGCCAAAAATTTAAACTTTTATCTAACTCTTAAACACTCCAAATGTGTCTCCAAAATTAGCTTCAAGTTCAAATTTTTCCAAGCTCCAAATGCCACAAAAAATAAGGCTTGAAAACCTTCCAACCATAGGCATCATTACATGTATTTCTCCCAAGCGGAGGCATGCTAGCCTCACCCAAGCCCATGGGAAAGAGGGATAACATGCAACCAAAATGCAATGTTACAAAAAGCTCCAAATTACCCAACAAGGAGATAACAAGAGGGAAGGACCAATTTCCATCACACACCCAAAATGACTAACACACCAAAGTATCAAAAACAAAAAAATGAGAAGATGGAGAAATGGATTCCAAAAGTAAAGAGTAAATGAATTTAGTAAGATTATGCTCCAAGTATAATAACTCCACACTCCATATCCAACATCAAGTACTTGTAGATCCATATTCTCTTCCTTTCCTAGGATTTTTAAGCCTTGCATGCTTCCTTGGAAAGGATAGGAGGGGATTTCCAAACCAAATGGAAATCCCTCCTACTTCCCTCAAGGAAGGGAGTAGAATACCAAATGCCTTTGTGGCTTCCCCAAGAGGCCATGAGGATAAAATAAATGATCCCTTACCCTTCCCAAATCAACTTCCCATTAGGGGTGGAGTGAGAAAACAAATTCAAACACAAGAATGAGGAAAATATACAAATTTCACACCCATTCCCAACATAAAACATCATCAAATCTAAGAAAGTTTTCATACATTGTGATACAATAGAAAATGAATGGGTGAGTCCTACCTCACAATAAAGCCAAAAATCCTCAAGCTTTGAATGCTCATATGGACTACACACAATCTCCTTCCAAGCAATCCAAGATTCCTCCTTCCAAAATATATCTCTAAAAAATCCTCCAAAAATCCCCTCCAAAATAAAAAATGAGAATAGAAATAGAGAAATCTCTACACATCCCCAAGCCCATGGGAGGGTAACATGTGTCATACTTCCAAATAGGCATGTCCCATTCACCCAAGTCCCCATCCAATTACCCTCACAATAATCAATTCCAAAAAGACAAAATAAAAAAGGGATCTCCCAAAAACATGCTACCAAATCCCAAGTCACTCACATGAGACAAGGATGGTGACTTGAGAGGGGATTTTGAGAGTGAAAATGCTTTTAAGGTTTCCCAAAATCACCCTCCATCCATAGGTTAGGTCTAAAGGGTACTTTTTTAAGGTAATAGGGTCCCCATTTCCATCCAAACCTCCAGATTTCCACGTTTTTCTCAAATCTGAGATTCGATAAAAAATGAAATATCCAAGGTGTTTGGTGATCCACACAAAACAAGTTTAGTTTATACCAAGACACAACTAAACACACTTATCACTAACAAAATACCCACTAACCAAAAACATGTTCAAATGATGATTAAGAAATAAACAATTCCAAATAAGAATGTTAATAAAAAAATCAGATTACAAGGTGAGAAAAGGTGAAAGATTACAAAAGATACCAACAAATACAAATAGGGTGATCATACCATACTCAACATACACAAATAATAACAAGGTAACAACAAGGCGAGGGTAAGTTTAGACTAGGTGGCTTGAGCATATTAGTGGTTCTACCACTTAGTCCCATGTTCTCCTCATAGTGCACCCTGTAATCCTACACATTCAAAGAAAAACCTCATACCTGCTTAATCTAAAATCAAATAAACTAACAATTTAAATAATCATGATCATCAAATAACTATGTATCAACTGAATACAATTAAGCCATGACTATCTATCCATCAATATATAATTCACGATAAAAATAAACAATACATCCAATAGAAAATCATATACATCCCATCACATAATCATCCATATCATAATCTCTAAATCACGTAGAATGTCTATAACATGGTAAAGAATAAAGTGTCACATATAGTACCCTTCCAAGTGTTAGATTATCATAATCAACATGATGATAAAAACATGGAAGTATCGAAGCAATATCAAATATAACCAAGTGTCCAATGTCTCCATATGCAATAGAGTAAGTGCACGAAGTTGGTGGACAATTCCGTGGACATAAAAACCTGAAATTCAGGAACTGCGATCGTGGTTTTTAAATCGTGATTGCGGTTCTTGAATTCCAGGTTCGGTAATTACCGAACCTAAAACCTCACGATCGCGGTTTAGAACCACGAGTGTGGTTATAAACCGCGATTGCGGAACTCTGAGACAAAAATTAGAAGTCCCCGCGACTCCTTATTTTCCCCATTTTTCATTTCAAACCATGATTTTTCCTAGACACTTTTCACTCAAGCTTTGAATACCACCTCAAAATTACTCATCGGACTTCTGGATAGCGATAGATTCAACCATGCTACCAAGACGAGGAGGTAAGCCCCCGATTTTAATCATTTTTTTGCATTTTAGGTTTTTTTTGCATTTTCATGGGTTTTTTGAAATGTTTGTTTATGTATACAATTTTCTTGTTTTATCAGTTGGTCGGCAAGCTCTAAATCATGCAAACCGTCAAAACATTCCTCAAAACCCACCGAACATTCCTCAAAACCCTTCGAACATTCCTCAAAACCCTCCTCCAAACATAGATCCGCCTCCTGTGGCTCCTTCTGTCCCCACTGAGGTCAACAGGAACACAAGATAATATCATTGGAAGAATCTGAGAAAATAAAATTGTCATTGAGAACCTAATTCAGACTATAAGACAAAATCATGCTACAAATCCATCCCGCATGACTTTAGCCAATACATTGCAAACATTGATTGGTGAAGTCGAGTCCGCAACCAACCAAATACATAGATGGAATACCTTTAGAGGTGACTTGTAGGCAGTGGTATGTGGATAAACTATCCCATGCGGCTGTAAAAGACAAAAAAATTGGAAAATACCTCATTTGTGCATTATTTACCGACCCTAGAACCAATGCCCCCCCCCCCGCAGTTACTTGCAAACGGTTCCTAATCCATTGGTGCCACGATGACCGAATCAAAAACAATTTTTGGGACCGATGGTGGATGGTTTTTGATTATCCACCATGCAACAACAATGAGATTCCTCTTTATTTTTTGAAGAAATTATATTACGAGTTCGTGCTCAATAAGGTCCCAAATTATTTTGACTTTTTCTGACTTTTTTGGTTGAGGAGGTGGCTCTGCACAGAGTAGACCTGGTGCACGCATAGGTCAACCTAGGATCCCCCATGCCCCAAAACCCCCACTACCTTCAGTTATCCCTCCTACAGTGAAGGAGGTTGTGGAGATTGATACATTGCATGCATTGAGGGAGCTCACTGACACTCTGACCCAACATAGTGACCAGATTACATCTAGTGATGTTGGTGGAGGCACCAGTTCTAG
Source organism: Taxus chinensis (assembly GCA_019776745.2). Classification (NCBI taxonomy): domain Eukaryota; kingdom Viridiplantae; phylum Streptophyta; class Pinopsida; order Cupressales; family Taxaceae; genus Taxus; species Taxus chinensis. The sequence continues at coordinate 180,940,483 of CM034152.1, read as the reverse complement.
CGCACCACACCACTGTGGATCATGTGGTGCCATATGCACTGCGGGTGAGACATCATTTGCTGGTTCACAGGATTTATTTTCTATAGATGAGATGCTGGGGAATGTTTTTGGAACTGGTGCCACTGATATTGGTCTTTCACAGGTAAATTTCAAATAAATTTAAATAATATATATATATACAATAGTTTAATTCACATGTTTGAGATATATATGTGTGTGTGTGTGTGTGTGTGTGTGTGTGTATATATATATATATATATATATATATATATATATATTTGATTGTACGTCATGTACATACATGTAAAAAACTAATTTTTTATTTTATTTTAAATAGCAAGATCCAGTGAAGGAAACATCTGGTGTCGACATGCTAGCTATTTCCGCTGGGCATGTTTCAAATGTAAGTTTCAAGTTGTACAAACTTACATTTTTAATTTCATTTGATTGCACTAGATTATTATTATAATGTTTCACATGTATGTTGTACATATTAATATTTTTCTCTTTTATACACAGGAGCCTGGCGGGTCATCATCTGCTCTGGGAACTGAGGCTACTGGCACGCCTCACATGAGTTTTACGTAGGTTAGTAAATCTCTTTACACTTTGTTTCTAATTACTGGAAGTTCACGTGGATTACATGCTTTGGACCTCTGTTATGTGGTGCACAGTCATGTAGATTTTAATATTGATTTGTACATGTTTTTTGTATAGCTTATGACTGCTAGAGAGACTCCTCCATATATGCAGACTGTGGAGGCTGCTGTAGATACTGCCATAGCATCTGCAGATCCACTAACTGAGGTATCAATTTTTCAAATTTGTTAAATTTTGGAGGTTCATTATTTCTTATTACTTAAATCTACAATATCAAATTTTGTATGTATATGTGAAATATTTAATTTGAAAATTAATTATTTGTATGTAGCTTACCCCTCGTGAGTCTATTGTTGTCCTTGCGATGCGTCAACAACAAATTGATAGGGATCATGACATTGCTGTAAGATTTCACATGCATTTTAACTAAATTGTACAAGTTTCTAAATTTTGAATGTATTTTAAAATTTTGGGTGTTAAAAACTTGTTGTTTATGAATGTGCAGGTTAGGTTGTAGGCATGCTTAGAGACACCTAGGACCACACGGATGAAATCCGTAGTGGCATCTCCCTCCACTACATCCCCAGGTCATGGACGTGCTACTTCTAGAAGGGCAGAAGAGAGGGAAGATGTTTCATGAGTAGATTCATAGTCAACCTGGATGTACATATATATATATGGGCCATTTGGTCCTAGTGAACATGTTTCTTCATATAGTCCATTGTATATATATAGCCTTTTGCGACCGCATGTGGTCCCATATGTACATTATGACACACTTAGTTCGAGATGTACACATACATTATGAACTTATGTATATATTTTCAGAGACGTGCATCTAGAGCACACTTTGTTTGATTCTTATATATCCATGTGTGTTGGTTTTCATAATGATAAATCTAAACTATATATGTTTGATTTGATTTCATTGCATGTATGATATCCTTCTATGTATGTTTTCATAACCATTTAAATTAGTTCTCTGATATGTACATGTTTGATTTAAATATTTAATCATGTCTTCTTGTATTTGGATTGAGATGAATTTTTTTTCATTAGATTAGGTATTTTCATATGGTTTCCTGCTTCAAATTTCAAGTGTTTTCGATCTCTAGAATTGCAAGGATCTAAAAAGGCAAGTTTTTTTCTCTGAAATTTTAAATGGGATGCTATAAAAAATTAGGGTACCAATGGAAAATATTTTTAGATCATCTTCAAGGAGTTCATGAGTAGAAGTTACGGGCAAAATTGCAGGGGAAATGGAGTAAAAATGAAGGAGATATGAGAAAAAAATGTGATTTTTGCAATAAGGTTTCTTGAAAATTTAGTAACATAACTAAATACTAGCAGTAATGAAGGAAAAGGAAATATTTTAAAAAGGGATTAAAAAAATGGCTAAGTGTATTTTTATACTCACCTCTTAACATTAACCTAGCTAACTCACCTTCTAACTCATCCTTGACCATTCTGGATTAACCCGGGTTACATGGCATGACAGGGTAGGGTTACAAGCCTTAAGTGACAAAGGGACTTAAAGGGGTGATAATGTGAGAAGGGGTTAAGTATTCATGAGAGGGGGTAACATAATCAAGTTGGGGTGCTGAGGAATTGAATACCTAGTGAGAATGTTACAAGCCTTAAGTGACGAAAGGGAGAGATTTCATGTGGTGGTGCATTCTGATGTCCCAAGTTGAAACTTGGGTAAAAATTTGATAGTAAGCCCTTATTAGTATTCTTAGGTTCCACTCATTGCATGAAGAATCCTCCTCTAATGAAGAATCAACTCATGTCTTCCTCCACGGAAGATCTTGAATGATGAGGCTTTTCCATAGACCATCTTGTTGAATCTGGAAACTACAAATGAAACTTTCTCATCTTTCAAGATGTTCACATGCTCCAATGTGTTGAGTCAATTCTCAGGAATGGCATTGATATTTCCACATTGACTAAAATATTTTTCATTTAACTCTTCATAGGATTCTAGAGATATAACCTATGATCTCTACAAGGGTTGAACTAAAACTTATTGACTATTGAAGGAAAGGGTCACAAATATTTTCCTGAACCAATTCTTAAAATTTGAATCCTGAAGATTCTTCATGTGGAATTATTCTCCTTGAGAGGAGTGCTCATGCATTCTTGTACCAAGATCTTCCAAAATTTTTGATACATTCTCCTCATGGGATTCAAAATAAAAAATGGCTTCTTTTAGAGCTTCAAACCTCTAGGTGATGGTATGGGACAAAATGTCATACAAGTTCTCTCAGTCATATGAAAACACACCTGAGCTCACCAAAGAATGAGAATCAAAATTATTCATCCCACTCGCAAATGGGAGATTATTTTCCTAATGGAATTTCTCTTTCTTGATCTCAACTCTATTCCTATTGATTTTCAAAAATATGACCAATAACAATATAAACAAAGAGATAATCTCAGGAAATAGATCATGTTCCCTTTTTCAAGGATCATGCTCACCCAATGGTCACATATCCTTCTTTGTAGTATGAATGCTTGATCTTGCTTGTTGGACTGAGGAGTTGAAGTTTCAGATGGGAGACATTGCTTCAATTTGAGGAAGAGATGACTAATCTCATGTAATCAATGATGACACTTATGAATAAAAGGTCCTAACACATGTGTTCCCTTAATTTTTTGATGATTTGCACTTATACTCCTAATTCTGTGTCTAGTGATATGTGATGAAGAATCCTATTACAATGAAAAAATAATGATCATGTAAGCACATAGATGGGGCAACATAGGATGGAGAGAGATCACCACAACAACATAGCTCAAGAGAGAAAATCAAGGACAGTGATGAAGCAGGTCTAAGAGGAAAAAGGCAAGTCCAAAGAGAACAAGAGAGATGGAAGGTAAACAAGTGACAAATTGAATGTTTTGAGTCCTAGGAAATGAATGGAGGCGAGGAGTGAGAAGTCATTCCTCAAGACGTCGTGGAACCAAACCGACTACGCTGGCACGTCTGGGCGGCCAGGTGAACACTAGAGGAGGTGGTTTTTTGGTGCGCGAAAAGGTCATTTCTTCCGGGCTACTTCGTTCAGGCATAGTCCCTTAAGAGCCATGAGACAAAAATATAGTTCAACTTCGACAGGGTGACTACTTGGACTCCGTGGCACCTAGAGATGCCTTATCTAATCCGACACCCTCGGTGTAGGAACCCCTCTACAATATCCTATCTCGGTTTTTTCCTTGTCATTTTCGGTGCTCCCTCGCTGCCCTATTGTTTCCAAACGCGTGAAATAGTGCAGTTGGAGCCAGTGATTGGTTGTCAAACGCTATATTTTGCAAACGGTAGGTTGTGGCACCAAACCGACTACACCGGAATGTCTAGGTGGCTAGGTGAATGCTAGAGGAGGTGGTGTTTTGGTGCGTGACAAGGTCATTGCTTCCGGGCTACTTTGTTCGGGCATAGTCCCTTAAGAGCCCTACGACCAAAATATCGTTCAACTTTGACAGGTGACTACTCAGACTCCGTGGCACCTATAGACGGCACTGAACCAACTGTGTCGGCATGATCTAATACCAGTTGGTGTAGGGACCCTCTACAGGTGAATGCTAGAGGAGGCAATGTTTTGGTGCGTGACAAGTTCGTTGCTTCCGAGCTACTTCGTTCGGGCGTAGTCCCTTAAGAGCCCTGCAACCAAAATATCGTTCAACTTCGACGGGTGACTACTCGGACTCCGTGGCACTTAGAGATGTCTCGTCTGATCTGACACCTCGGCATAGGGACCCTCTACAAAATTTTCTCTCAAATTTTTCCTTCTCTTTTCGGTGCTCTCGCTGCCCTATTGTTTGCAAACGTGAAATAGTGCAGTTAGAGCCAGTGTAGTGATTGGTTGTCAAAACCGACTACTCTGACACATCTAGGTGGCAAGATGAAAACTATAGGAGGTGGTGTTTTGGTGCGCGACAAGGTCGTTGCTTCCGGGCTACTTCCTTATTTTGCAAACGGTGGGTTGTGGCACCAAACCAACTTCGATGGGTGACCGGCACCTAGAGATGGCTCGTCTAATTCAACACCTTCACATAGGGACCCTCTACAAAATCCTCTCTCATTTTTTTCCTTCTCATTTCGGTGCTCTCGTTGCCCTAGGTGAAATAGTGCTAGCCAGTGATTGAGCAAATGGTATCGAACCAGCTATGCCAGCATTTTAGTGAATGTGACAAGGTTGTTGCTTCCAGGCTACTTCATTCGAGCGTAGTCCATTAAGAGCCCTGAGACCAAAATATCGTTCAAATTCGACAGGTGACTACTAAGACTCTGTGGCACCTAGAGATGCCTCGTCTAATCCAACACCTTGGCATAGGTACCCTCTACAATAGCCTCTCTTGGTTTTTTCCTTCTCATTTTGGTGCTCTGGCTGCCCTATTGTTTGCAAATGCGTGAAATAGTGTAGTTTGAGCCAGTGTAAGGTTGTCAAACGCTATATTTTGCAAACGGTGGGTCATGGCACCGAATCGACTACACCGACATGTCCGGGTGGCCAAGTGAACGCTACAAGAGATGGTGTTTCGGTGCGTGACAAGGTCGTTGCTTCCAGGCTACTTCGTTCGGATGTAGTCCCTTAAGAGCCCTGAGACCAAAATATCTTTCAACTTCGATGGGTGACTACTTGGACTTCATGGAAACTAGAGATGTCTCGTCTGATCCAACACCTTAGTGTAGGGACCCTCTATAATATCCTCTCTCAGATTTTTCCTTCCCAGATTGGTGCACACGCGTGGGTATGGTCTTGTAAATACTTGGGGAGGAGTTGTTTTCAAAATTTACAACATTTTCAAAATTTACAACATTTTCAAAAATTACAACATTTTCAAAATTTACAACATTTTCAAAATTTTCGAAATTTACAACATTTTCGAAATTTACAACATTTTCAAAATTTACAACATTTTAAAAATTTTCAAAATTTTCAAAATTTTCAACATTTTCAAAATTTACAACATTTTCAAAATTTACAACTTTTTGAAAATTTACAACTTTTTGAAAATTTACAACATTTTCAAAATTTACAACTTTTTCAAAATTTACAACTTTTTCAAAATTTACAACTTTTTCAAACAATGAAAGCTTCTCTTAGCTTCGAGAATTTAAAATTATCTACTGACAGTGCCAACCACGTGAAGGTGGAAGCTTTCCTGGCACCATTAACCCAAACATAAAAGTGTTAGTTAAAGAAATTTAAGTTTCAAATCAAAACCATATACTATATATATATATATAATACACAAATTTAAAATAAAATATATTCAAACTTAAATCTAGATCTTTAAACTAACAAATTTATATATATATTGAAAATTTTTTATATATACTAGACATGAGCATTGTAAATTCATTCCAATGAACCATAAGGATCAGATCTACTCTGAATAGAAGACAAGATTGCTTCATGATCTGACTCTCGAACCTTTCAAAGAATCTTGTTATTAGGCCTTCCTCGATATCTATATAGCTGAATATTTATCGCTAGAACTAGATGCGAATATAAGAGTATTTTCCTGTGTGTCTCAAAGTCTTCAAACACCAAAACAGAGGAGTTTTTTAATGGATAGCGTCGAAGCCAAGTTCCAGTAACTACCACTGACCCTGTAGGATACTCAATATCTTTGCCATCTATAATAGGAGAAGTCAACTTCTTTCTTTCCTCGATGCAACGACATAAGAAATAGTCTGTTCCTTCTTCATTGTCCTTCTGTCGCAATTACTGCAAACACATGTCCTACAAAAAAATAACTTGGTTGACCAACTCAAATTTAAATTACATATTAAAATTTCAATGGACATAACTCAATACAAAAATTAAATAAATAACCATAAATACCTTGTCGCACCAAAATCAAAATTTCGTCAAAGTCCTTGGATGTTGCAACTTCATTTGTAGAAACAAGTCATAATGCTTGTGGAGGTTGATAACTAGGAAGCAGAGTTAGAGGCCTACAAATCCATCCTTCCACCCATTCTTGTGAATCACACTTAACAGTGATAAATTCAATACAAGATGCACAAAAAAATGTCAAATTTATTTTCCATACAACCCACGAAGTAGCGTCTGAGCTACAAAATGAGTGTATATCACTGGATCCAGTGAGTGTCATACAATCCTCATAGTTAGCAATATGTTGTTCCTCTATCAACCAAAAATATCTGCGAACTGTGGAATTTTCCTGAGAACCTCGGGCCATGTTGTCAGTACCCCATTCCACTATGCTCTTTACATCTTTTAATTTAGCACCATCTTTGTACTTCAACTCTTCTCTTACAAGAGCTCTTTTCACACATGCCTCTGCACCGTCATGCTCTCCTTTTCCATGTCTAGTCTCAGTGAAACTCCAAATATGTTGCACACCCATCTTGACATGCATTCTACTCATTCAATAAAACATTCGTGCATTCTTAAACTAAGACGTGTAATTATCTAACCATATATAATGTTGTTTGAAGTGGATGTCCCTATCAGACAAGTTTCCATAAAATAACTGGAAACAACCCTTTCACAAATTCAGTAGAATGAGTACGATCATCACTGATATAAAAGTGGTACTCTCCTTAAATTTTTTTGATCATTCTCTGTACTATAAGGAGAATGTAAAAATGCTATATGCATAAAAATTGTAACTTGTACTGAGTTGTAATATTGCGATTGAACCTCCATTTGTGGTTGCAATGTGTAATTCTTTGCAAAATCGACCACTGAAACAATAGTACCAATAGGAAATGTGTATTTTCATAGCTTGAACTGTTCATCCAAACATCGAGCTCTATGTGTATGCCTCGCATACTCATAAAAAATTTCATCCTTAAATTTTCTCAAAAATTAGAAAACGGGCATTTGTTCTGTAACTAGCTCACACTGTTTAGACTCTTTTCCATCTTTCAACTGGTATGCAACTGATTTATATTTATCAAACTCAACTAAATTATGTCCTATTGTACCTTCAATTTGCTCATGGATGTAACTTTCCAATTTAGGTAATTTACCCACATGTACTACAACTTCCATCTAAACAATCCTGACTATAAAAAAATTGTCCAACTTAATTTTCACACAAAATATAGTAGGAATGAAATCCCTGGAAGATATTGGTGGAACTTGAGCACCACATTCCGATAATATAGTTTCAGAATGAAAATTAGAATGAATACGTAAAAATTTAGAATAATGCATCGCAAATTCAACATGTTGCCTACAACAACAAGTGGTGCAAGCGTGGTTGATTTTCACATAGAATGGTTTCAACATTTAAAAAAACCGTTGACTAATTTTAATTTCTAGATTCTCTTGTTCAAACTTATGAAAAAAATGAGTTTGAGTCATATCTAAGAAATGCTTTGGATGTGGTTCACGATTAGTAGAACCAACTCTTCATTTTATAACATCTCTTCTATTAGGTGAAACTCTAGTTTTATCATGCCAAAATTTAATAACAATTTTTCTTATAGCATCAGAATTATTTTTGTCCTTATGCGGTGCTCTAGCAGAAAATGCCCAAAAATCAGCATTATTGAGTGATTGAAGGATATTACGTCTTTCAATTGCTTTCATTAGATTTTTTCAATTAACTTGCAACATTCGACTTATTTGCGTAATCAAACGTTGTTTTTTTATTGATTCACTTACAACACTAGTAGCAAGTACATGAGGCACAATATTACTATCCCAGTGCATCTCTTGACACCAACAGTGTGATATGCATCATGAAGGTTTTCAACAATTGTAGAGGTTTAACCACGTATATTAGATGTTAATCATAATGTGTTTAATGTAGGTCTCATTTTAATCAATTTCATCAAACTAACCAACAGCTGACATCTTTGGGAATCATTTAAAATTTTAAAATGATTATCCCAAATTTCAGTGGCTTTTCTTCTGATTTTTCATTCAGAAAGTTTTTCAAACATTGGTTTCAAAATATTTTCATCAATTTCAATAAAAAAATTAGGTTTCTTACATGAAATCCTAGGAAGTGTTTTTGTCAAATTTTGCTTGTCTACAGTTTCAACATGAATTTCCTTATTCACATTTTTATTGTCTCCTTCAATTTCAACATTTGCTACATCATGAGTATTTAATTCTTCTTCAACATTGACAGTAAAAAACATCTTCATCACGAGTATTTAATTCAACTTCAACATTGACAGTAGAAACATTACCTGGTTCTTCATTGCTTACAATAGTTGGGGTTAAAGATGAACCTCTTCTTGATTCACGAAGTTTCTACATTCGCTTAGCATTTTGAATTTTTCTGGCCTCTAATTCGTTTGGTGTTTTTTTTACTTAATGAATTCCTTTTTTGACTTCATTTTTTTGTCTCCCATGATGTTTTGCTTCCGGTGATAAGAAAAACGTGCAGAAAAAGACATAATTTCACAGTAATTCATACGGTAAGGTTAGAGAGTAAAAATCACATGGTAATTCAGACATTGGGATGTGTGTAAATATGATTTATGAATCATGAGCATGCTTTATAAACCACGATCGTGGTTTATAAAGTGCACTTGCGGTTTGTGTTAAAAAAACCGTGATCTTATGCTTTATAAACCGCGATCGCGGATCTATCTACCGAACCTAAGCCTTGGAAAATCTTTGTTTTTCCCCAACCAAAGCTATGGAAGGTCATTATGAAGTGTAAAAGGTCAAAAAACCTCAAATCTACTCTTCCAAAGACTTGAACCATGCAAAAAAACTGAAATTTTTTCACAAAAATGGTGCCATCGCGTAGGGGAGACTCTTAGCTTCGTAGACATATTGATTTTAAAGTGAATAGAATAAGATAAAGTGAATAGAATAAGATAAATATCATTTTATAATTTTTTACTAACAATAGGTCTTTAAGACATTTTTTCCCGTGAATGTTCATGTTTACGTTTAAGACTGTAACTTTTGTTTCGCTTATCAAAATATGATAAAACTTATACCATCCCAAGCATGGACAAATTCTATACACGTTTAAAAAAATATTTGATTTCGATATTTTTTGATATAGTTATGGCCGGAAAACGGAAAGTGCTCCGTTTTCTAAATATTTTCAGACCACTTTCACGGAAAAAATCATTAAAAATAATATTGCTAAAAAAAATACAAAATAAAATCCATCCCAAGATAGACAACTACATCTAAAATTTCACCGGAAAAACAAAAATAACAAGATTTGGTCATCCAAAATGCGGGCAAATGGACTACAATCTTATAAGTTAAAAAAAAAAAACTAAGTCATATAAGTTTAAGTGTTTAATATAGCTAAACTTGTCCGTTTTTAAAAAAAATTAGTATTTTAGAAACTAGATTCCGAATGCTACGATTCATATTCATATAAATTTTTCTAATTTAGAGTGCGCATATAGCTGATAATCCCTACAAGTTGAGATTTTGTTGTTTTTTGCAATATGACATCCACGGATGACCCTATATTTGTCCATCAACTTCCTGCACTTACCCAATAAAAAAATGATCAAAATGAGTCATCAGAACATAATAAATGTATACAATCTAGTGGGCACTATAGTACCACACAAGAAAATGTTTTTTTTTTGTGTGAGAGAGGAATATCTTTGTATAGTAATAGAATGGAGCATTCACATGAAGGAGAAGAAATTTCTTCCCAAATTCATGATCATACATAGAAGAAAAGGATCTTCCAGAGTAATATGATTCAATATATGAGGATAAGGTAAAGGATTCGCCAATAAAAAATTTAAATGTGAAGAATTAGAGCACAAATTATTTGAATTCCCACATGAATAGAAGAATATTGACATGCATAGTATTAAGGTTAGAAACCATGTCACACAAAATGACAAGGAGACCATTGTATCACTTAATTAATCATAAGAAGTAGAGTGTAGAGAGGTTCTCATGATAAAGAGGTTCCTTTTAAATCCCATGAAATAAAAGATTAAACATTTACAAATGAATAATCTTTCCTTACTATTTGAAAATTCAATGGTATATTCTGCAAGGTAATAATTGGTAATGGAAATATCGATAATCTTTTTTCCTATGAAATGGTCAAGAAAATGGATTTGAAAAATGTTGTGCAGCTAAATACATAAAATAAATCTAGGTTGTTGAAAGGACATCAAATTCGAACAAATTAAAAATGTTTTTCCATTTTTTAGGTTAACACATACAAAAATGGAGTGGTGTGTGACATAATACTAATGGTATTTTTCCATGTATTATCAGGTATGCCATGAAAATTTGATTAAAAATATTTGCACAATGAGAGATAAAATAAGTATACCTTATGGACAGATGGTAAGCAATACACTTTGAGTTATTTTAAGGATAGAGGTAGAGAGGTCAATCACAAAATAATGGTGTTATTGGTGTTAGGAAGGTCAATCCTAAGAGAAACATATAATGAGCACATGTTTTTTGTGCTCATACTAAAATTTATGCAAGATAAGTGCGAAGGAGAAGGAGAATCACTTCCATGTAAAGTGAAATAGATGTTGAGGGAGCTATAAGGGACAATTTCCGTTAATCTTCACGGTGGGTTATCACCCATGTAGTATAAGCCACATGTCAAACTATTTGATACAATGTTCAATTTTTTCTAAAAAATCTATATACATAATGATGATGTAAGAAAATGAGGGGAGGAAGAATTAATTCCAAAAGCTTATGTAATAGGGGTTTATTTGTGAGAGTTTGAGATCCTATATAATAATTGTATAAATAGCACACCAGAAATGAGGAGAATGGAGGATGTGCATTGATTCCAAATCCATCAATAAGATAACCATCAAGTAGAGATTTCCATTTTCATGCATGGATGATTTGATGGATTTCTTGAGTTGAATTTAATACATAAAAGAATTGATATGAGGAGTGGCTATCATTAAATCATGGTCAGTGAAGAGATGAATGAAAGACTGTATTTAAAAACAATGATGAATTGTATGAGTGGTTTGTTATGCCTTTTTTACTAATTCACCAAATATGTTCATAATAATCATGAATGAAGTAATAATGCCTTTCCTTGAAAAGTTTTTCATTACTTATTTGGATAATTTAAATTTTAGCAGGATCATGGAGGAACACTTGGAAAAATTGAGACAAGTTTTGTAGTGATTATGTAAAGAGAATTTTCTTGTAAATTGTAATTGTATGTTTAATAAAGAAAAATTTGGTTTACTCAGGAGGTTGTGATATATCAATAAGGATTGAAGATGGATCCAAAGGAGGTGAGAGCTACTATTGAATGAACATTATTGAAGAGAACCTTTTAAGCATGAAGTTTCCATGGATTGGTGAACTTATATAGAAATTTTATAAGAGACTTTAGCATAAGTTCCATGCCTATCATGAAGGCAATGAAGGGTAATAAAAAATATTTTTTGGACTATAGACGTAAAATATAGTTTTAGATGGATAAATTGAAGAAGAAAGTAATGGAAAAAATAGTATTGGTGCTTCCTAATTTCAACAAGGTGTTTGAAGCGGACTGTGATGTTAGTGGTACTACAAGTGGAGATGTGATGAGTCAATAATACCATTTCCTACTTTAGTAAAACAAATGAATGAAACAAGGAAAAAGTATTCAATTTATGATATGGAGTTCTATTATATTTTGTAAGCATTGAAGGAGTGAAAGAACTATGTTTTTTGAAAGATTTCATGTTATACAAGGGCCACCAAACTATGCAATTCTTAAATATTTAATGTAATTTGAATCAAATACATATGAAATGGGTAGGAATTTTACAAAGTCACTCATTTTTCCTAAAATAGAGGAGCATTAAATCTAACAAATTTATAGATGTAAGACACATATAGCATATGTTTCTTGGTGATCAAGATGTATGTAAACATAATGTGATTTAATTCCAATAATGAGTATATGCAAATGATGAATATTTTAAGGATGCTAGCAGGAATTTCAAAAATAGTGAGAATACAATGAAGGTTTGGGTAGGAATTTTCGCATACAATAAGGTTTCATGTTCAAAGGAGAATAATTATGTATACCTAAGGGACTTATGCATGGTCATTTGGTCAAAGATAATCATAGTAGAGGATTAGTTGGTCACTTTATTGTTATCAAAATACTAGTATAGCTAAGTGCAGGGATGTTTTTAGCTACACATGGTTACGAGTGTGTGTAAATATGTTCAAGAATGTAGATTTTGTTTATTGTAAAAAGGGAGGAGTCAAAATATAGGATTCTATCAGCCACTTCTGGGTCAAAGCATACAAATGTGTCCCACTTTGTGGCCATAAATATTTTAAAATCTGACTAGTAAATAAATAATTAAAAAATACTATAAAAATTTAAAAAATCAGGTAAATTCTGGATGCCCTGCACCTTGGTATTTAAAGCCTCTTAAAAATGCATGTTTGGTCAGTTTATTTGTGTTTGGTCAGGTTTTGGTTGTCAGACATAGTTTGCTGAAAGTAAAAAAACTACAAAAAAGTGGGACACAGTTATATGCTTTGACCCTTCTAGTACTTCAGAAACCATGGGAGAATTTATGCATGTATTTTGATCTTCAATATTGAATTTTAATTATTATGCATTAATTTTATCCAAAAATATTTCTATGGTAGTCAAGATAAATCCATTTGGAAAAATCCATGTCCTTTTCTAATCTAGTGGTTCTAGTTTTCATCTACCACCTTATCATTTTTTCATCTTACTCCATTTTCTCATGCAATATGTCATAAAGAACTGTGGATGAATCTGCATGCCCCTATTTTTCTCTATTGTGCATTTCTAAGCACCACTTCTTTACCAAAACTTACACACTCCTATTAAAAACCTTACACATATGCATGTGGTCCTTATAATACTTCCGATGTGCACCCATTTTCAAACTCCTCGTAATTGTTAACATTGCACAAAACCTTTGCACATTGTTTCACAATATATTATCACACATTTTCCTTTAACTGATCTCTACCATTATTTTGGTTCCCTCCAACACTTGGCTAAAAATTCAAAATACATGTAGGTATTTGATTCTCCCATGATGCTCCCGCATAAAACACCCCGAGTAATAAAAAAGTGAGCTCTGTCTCACAAGTACGGATTTGGAGTATGGCCAAGTTGACTAAGCTCCTTCACACTCATACAAGTCACATATTTTCTTTAGTTTGATCCTTCTTCTATACCAATTAATTCTTATATTCCTTTCCACACATCCTCTTTATTAATATCGATTCCAATACATCCTCAATCTCCTCTACTTTCTTCTCTGGTATTTTCCTTCTCCAATCTAAATATTTTTTTACCTTCTGCATGTCCTCATCTGATTCGTATACACACTAGTCCCTTGTGTTTTACATGCTCGGTTCTTCTTCATGGAACTTATTCAAGTTTGAAACATTAAATATATTTTTGATATCCAATCCTTTGGGCAGCTCTATCTTGTATGCATTTGGACCTATTTTATATAACACCTTACGTGGCCCAATTTTCTTCAACTTCAACTCGATATGTGTGCCTTTTAGAAACATTTATTTGTGTAAGTTTTCCAACACATGATCTCCTTAATTAAATTATTTGATCTTGTGCCTTTTATTTTCTCACTCCTTGTAATCTTGTTTACTTCATTCTAATTTCTCCTACACCTCTTCATGTATTTTTCGCATGAATTCTACATACTCTTTTAATTTTGTGCTTCGGTGATCCACCACTTTATGCAATTATGTGACTCCTCTTCGAATGACTCCATAAACAATCTAGAATGGAGTATTTCATATGCTTTGGTTGACTGAGTCATTATATACAAATTATTCTTGCTCTAACATTGTATCCCACTATTTTGGCTTGTCTCCTACCAAGTTGCACAAAAAATTACCTAATATTTTGTCTACTACCTCTGTTTTTCCATTAGTCTATGGATGGTATGTTGAGCTATAAATTAGTCTTGTTCTTAATTTCTTCCATAAGGTCCTCCAAAAATGACCTAGGAACTTTGTATCCTTGTTAGATATTGTTGTTTATGGAGCTTGATAGTGACGGGGGTTGCAAGGGGGGCTTCGCCCCCCTTGCAGGGTGTGCAACATGCCTTGGTGGGGGTTCGGGGGTAGCGCCCCCATAAGCCACATTTTATATGTATTTATGCATTGTGAAATCTGGACCGTTACTTATTAGGTCATAGATCTAACGGGTGGTTTTCTATGTTTCCCTGAAATGATAAAAACCCTAATATCTTTAAAGGGTCATGATGTATGAGGCTCATTGTATTAGTGGAGGCACTGTAAGAGAGTTTTTTTGGACTGAATAAAAGGATTGGTTGTTTCTGGTGGACGTAGCCCATTTTGGGTGAACCATGTTAAATTTGTGTCTCTATTTTATTACAGTTATTTCTATTTTATGTTTTCCACATTATTCATTGCATGCTTGTTTATCTGTACAACTGGTATAATCCTAAAAGATACTATGTTCACTGGAAATAGATGCAACCATAATAACTCCTTGAATAATAAATGTGTAATGTCTGATACATCACTAGTCTTCTTACACACAATCAAATGCACCATTTTCAAAAATATATCAACTACCACAAAGATAAAGTCATTTCCTCTCTGTGTTCTTGGCAACCCTAGCATGAAATCCATGTTGATATCCTCCCATGGTTTCTTATGTATAGTTAAAGGTTGATATAAACTTGTGTTTCATTTGTGCCCCTTGGCTGATTTGAAAAATCTACACCTTTGCACATACTTACGCACATATGTGTTCATTCCTAGCCAGTAATATTTCTCTTTCAATTACACTAAAGTTTTTTCACTTCCAAATTGACCTCCCAAACCTCCATTATGCTTCTCCAAAATTATGTTTTTGTGCATTGACCCTTGAGGTATACATAATTGTGCTCCTCTAAACAACATTCCTTCTTGTACAAAGTAATCAAACCATGTCATTTTTACACATGAGTAGATTTTTTGCATGCCTCTCATGATTCCTTAAGTATTTATCTTGTACATAAAACTCCATGGTTTCAAAACCCTTGACTTAATTGCACATTTATTTCATCACCAATACTCTCCTATTTAGCGCATACGCAACCTTGTTAGACTTTCCCACTTCTGTGTTTTAGCATAAATGAGTAAATTTGTAGGAAATCTACCCACTTCATGTAACTTTGATTCATCTTTGCTTGACTGTTGATAAAATTCAGTGCATGGTGATCAATATACAAAACAAACTTACTTGGAAACAATTAATACCTCCACTTCTTCAACGCTTGTACAATTGTGTAGAACTCTTGATCACAAACTGAATATCTTATTTTTGCATCATTAAACTTCATAATGAAATAGGCACTGGGTCTCCCTTCTTGGGTCAAGACTATATCACTTGTGGTTCCACTTGCATCGTAATCCACTTGGAATACCTTATAAAAAATTTGCAACACTAATAACAGTTGCATAATAATCCTCAAATTTAACTCTTGGAAGGTACGTCTTGCCTCTTCTATCCATATGAACTCCTTGTGATCTGCTTTCATTATCTCTATGATTTATGCTTATATTCCAATGAAATTCTTTATAAAATTCTAATAAAAGCTTTATAAGCCATGAAATATTCGTGCTTCGGTCACCTTTCTTGGCGACAACCACTCTATTATTGTGTACACCTTTTTTGGGTCTATTCTTAATCCTTTCTGGGATATTACAAAACCCTAATAGACTAGTTTTTTGTGTATAAAGTTGCAATTATTTATATTCATAAGAAACGTCTCCTCTTGCAAGCACTTCATCACTTTGTGCAAAAGATTAAGACGTTCCCTCTTTTCCTTGTTAAACACTAGTATATAATCCAATTATACAATCACAAAATTTCTAAGGAATGGATTCAACACTTCAGTTATCAACCTCATGGATTTTTAAACCCAGATGACATAACTAAACACTCATACATGCCCTCCTTAGTTTTGAACATGGTGTTCTATTATTCTACTTACCTGATGCAGATTGGTGATATCCACTCTCCATGTCGACCTTTGAAAAATTATTACATGCCACTAAGGCAATCCATTAGATTTTCTATCATAGGTAATGGAAACTTGTACTTGATCGTTATCTTGTTGATGGGTTGAGAATCAACACGCATGTGACATTCTCCTCCTTTATTTGGTACTCGTAATGTAGGTATTGCACATGGAATTAAACTCTCATGTACTATTCCTCTATCCAGAAGTGTTTTCACTTGTTTACACACTTCCACATTCTCTTCTCAAGTCATATTATATGGTTCTTTGTTTAGAAAATTGGCTTCAGGTATCAGGTCAATCTGGTGACTGATACTTCATACAAGTGGTAATCCCTTTGGAAATTCCTCTATCATTATATTTGTGAACTCTTACAATATTATGGACACTTATGCAAGAACCACTTCCTCATTTTCATAAAATTTTTGCACTTCCTTTGGCACTAGTGCATAAAGTCCATTTTCTTCCTCAAATTCTCATAGCAATTATTTTCTTGACAAAATTATCACCCTCGCAAAAACTCCACTGCACTCTTCTCCTTCATATTTTTCCTTTAATGGTGGCAGGTTGAACTTACACCCATCCTTTTCAATATGGATAACATGTGTGTTCCCATCATGAACAACCTTCCTATTATACTGCCAAGTCTACCTAGTAATACATTGAAAAAATCCATCATCATTACATCACACAACACCTCATTCCAGTAATTCCCTATCCAGAACTTGACAATTATTTTCTCATTCACTGAGACTTGATTCCCTTTATGTAACCACAACACTTTATAGGGATTGGCATGCACAATATTATTCATCCCCGAATTCTCCACAATTTCACAAGAAACAAGATTATTTGTTCTCCCACTGTTAATAATCATCTTACAACATTTTCCTCCTGACTTACATATTGTTCTAAATAAGTTCATTCTTTATGCAGGATCATCTTCTCTTTACATTTTCTTAAGAAACACATTTTTTATCTTAATAAATTATTTGTGGTTTGGGCCTTTATAATGTTTTGTGAGTGCCATCAATTCCATATCACCATGTGCCACATGTGTGCCCGCTTCAGTGTGCCTACTCGTAGTCTCACCTTATGTACTTTGACACTTGAGTGTGTGATGTCTAATGGTTCTACAGTTGACACACATTCAAGAGAATCCTCTTCCCCTTCCTTGAATAAATCCTCCATGTCCTCTAAAATATTACGACACTCCATCATCCTGTGTACTACCTTAGGTATGCATTTTCACACTTATATGCTCATCTTCTTCTAGCTACGCTTTGGCTCTTGCATGCCAATTTTTATTCCACCTTCAAGGCTATTTGATAAGATTCTTCTATTATTTATATGGAAAGTAGAAAAATTTATTCTTTAATGCCAAACCTCAAGTTGTTGATATATCATGTGACCTTTTCCTCGTGAAATTTGAAAGAGAAAGAAAAAACAAGGATCATGTGGGATAATGCGCACATCAATCGAGTTGAACTCAAACGACAGCGCGACAAATTTCCATGAGGAATAAAGTGTTCAACCATGTAATGTACATGCAAATAAAATTTCTCATGCATATGCTCATAGATCTAAAGAAAGGGGTACAAATAAGAGTGTTGTGTAACTCCCAATGTAATACAATCATACCACCATAAGTGGAGAAGAGGAGTTACATTCCTAAAATGGAAAGTAACTTATGTATAATGCATTGACACGTATGATGTAATTTTTCATACCCCCTAAGACAACTAAGACCTATGACCTCACCTAAGTGAGATGACTTGCCACATGATGTGGACAATTCTGTAATATGACAGTGTAAGTACACACACCAAAACCCCCCTTCATCGTAACTCAAGATGATGCTACAAGTTAGAAATGAGAAATGGGTCCCAGCAACTAAGGCTAATGAGGCACCCATGTACAATAAGGATATCAAATAGCGTAGGAAAAATCCAATTGGAAAAAATGTCCATTTAAAAGAGATGGAAGACTCTCCTAACAACCTAATAAATATGCGTCAATGGGTCCCAAACACTAAGGTCCTAATGAGGTACCCATGTACAAACCACAATCTCTCTAGAAGAATAAGAAGAGAGGAGATGAAGGAGATAAGAGGAACCACAAACTATGTAAAGCCATATACAGGTGTGAACTCTATAAATCTAGGAACTATCCAAGAAATGTGTCGATGATGTGGTCCTCGGTTTGTAGAATGAAGAAGATCCACCCACATCGAACAATGTTCCTACCCTTAGGAAGCTCATAAATGTAGTACTGGAATTCCACCCACTCTGTGAAGGAAACCAAAGGTAATACTACAAAGAACTCTAAATTTGGTCCACTGGAATGTGACATAGGTCTAGCAAATGAATGCACAAGAACCAAAGGTAATTCCATAAGCATAGAATTTTCAGAGAGTAAAAGAGGAACATATACTGAAAGGATTCCTAAATCAAGTGAAGGAAAGGTATAAACCCCCATAAGAGTAAAAAGAGGATCCACAAGAAAATATGGATTAACGATGGTCTCTGAAAAAGTGGAAGTGATAAGATTCTTATAAGGGGAACTCCCAACAAAGGAGATGATGGAATCCTTAAAAACACCTATAGAAGGATGAGAAATTCATTGTACTACATCACAAGTAGGAACTACGAAGAGACAATGAAGGTCTGTAAAATACTCACCCCAATAGGGTGGTTCAAAAAAAAAGAGAGATTTATGGTAGGTATGAATCATCAATGGATGAAGAAGGGGTGGAAACAACCTCACACACTGTAATTGGAAAGAAGATAAATGTAATGATATTTTGAGGCTAGGAACAAGACTGTCTGATGTTTTATGGGAAGGGAGGAGTGTCAAAATTATCTGAAAGTGGTCAGGATAGGAGGAGAGTAGTCCTCATCAGTACTCTTGTCATAAAAAATAGAATAAAAAATCTCTCAATCATGGATAGAAACAAGTCAGTTTATGTTGGAAGAACTTTCATCACATGAAGAGGGAGATGAGACAATTGTATCAATAGGAGAAGCAAAAATAACAATCTTTGAAGGGTCTCCAAACAAGGACTAAAAATGTTTTAAATAGTGTGAGGATGATCTGAGTGCACCACATGAAGGCGAAGAGGTATGGAGACATGTAACATCAAGTGACAAAAAAAATGGTCGCACATGTCAAGGTAGTCCTCAAGATGATAAGGATCAGTGGGTGTAAGAAATTTCCCATACATAAAGGGATAAAGGCCCTCATGAGTAGAGTAACATTCCATAGAAGCACGCCATGATTTGTAATTCTCTCTACCAAGAAGAAGTGGCAGAGGTTGAGAAGCAATCCTACGACCCTTAATTTTGGAAAGAACATCCTCCATGGTACGTCCACATGAAGTTCAAAATTCAAGAAAATAAGGGTGAGAGAAAACACACAAGGTTACAAGACATCAGAGTCAACCGAGAATGCATTTGCATAGAATACAATACCCAAGAACAATGATAACCCCATATTTGTGGCACTTTATAAGAAATGCGTTGATTACGATAATGTGTATTCATATGTCATGGGGCTTTTGACCACTCACCTTGTAGTAGGTGACAAATCATGCAAGAGTGGAGGCCACAATAAGTCTCAGTTGGAACCAGAGGAACAAAATGTAAACAAGCACAAAGGGACGTAAGAAAGGAACAAGGGGATAAGACAATTATTAGTGTGAGAGAAAGTGTCTCACATCATAAAAAGGGGCTCTCTTACCACAAGGATGTGGTAAATGTGCTCACCAACCTACAAGCAATGAAAAGGATTACAATGATGACGAGCCTAAAAAAGGCCCGTAAAATCCCAATAACCCTATAATGAATCCAAAAACGGTACTCCCCCTTAATGATGAAAATTTTTATTTGATTTTCCTTAATTTAGTTTAATCTAATTATAAACAACTAGATTAAAAGGGGAAAATGATTAAAAATCAAGGATGGTGTAATGGAAGCACCTTGGCTCAAGGGCGAGCCAACTCAACTCAGTGACTTGGCTGGCAAGATGGTACAGGTGGGTGAGTCGAGCTAATCAGCAATCTAGAGGCGAGCTCAAGGGAGAGCTGGCTGGGTGAAACCACCGAGTTGTAAGGTGATTCAACAAAGAGTAGGGTTGTTGAAGCTGGCTCTAAGTTGATGGCGAGCCATGTCTAAGTTGTGTGAGCTAGGAGTGCTGAGTTGGGTTGACAAGATAATGAGTCGGTTTGGACGTAAAACTCCACGCTGAAGTTCAAATGGGAAAACAATGGATGGGTGAGCCTCCATGTGTCGATTCAAAGGTGATCAGGGATGAAAATGAATGAGATCCATGAAAAACAATGTAATGTTCAAGTTGTAGGGTCCGAATGGTAATATACTTGTGTGTCAGCGAGGGATCTACTTGTGATCAAGTAGAAACAACCGACCACGTGGAGAACTGCGATAAAAATGGCGATGACAGAGGCACATAGACAAGATTAGCCAACGGAAATGTGACCAAGCTTAGGTGAGACATGTCGTCCAGCCAAATGAGTGGGATCCAGAAGATGTCAGGTAACACAGGAGCACAGGACCTGAATAATCTCTGGGAAAAATCACAATGCCACAAAAGCGTAGGAACCAAATAATCTCAGTTGAGCAAGGACTGATGAGTGTAGTGTTCAAAAACCTTGACTATATGATGGGGCCGAGCCAGGAGGAATCAATGCATGGTATTTGAAGATAAGAAAAGCAACGAGTGAGCTTGGAAATGAGATGGGTGTAAGGGAAACTCCAATTTAGAAGCCAAGGAGGAATGTAATGAAGGGATGAGTAATATGTATATGGTTTAAAAAAGGCAATGCAACATGACCCAATGCACAAAAGTCAGGATACGAACCTGAGTTGAAATATATATCATGAGATAACACATCCAAAAAATGGAATGACTCAGCGAAGAGGTGCATACTAGTTGGGAGGGCCAAGTCAGTGAGTTGGGGCTGATTTGGACCTAAAAAGAACCCTTTTACCACCTTTCAAAAACTCAAAACATGACACTTCAACCCATTTTTTTGCTGAACTTGTAATAAAACTCTAGAACATGCATATAAAGCCTACAAACCCCAGAAATACACAAACCATACATAACCAACAAACTCCAAACAAGATATGATCCCAAATAAATCAAAATCCATGCAAATAACACACATATGGAATAACTATTACGAATGAATAAAAATGTGAAATTGAGAGTAATAGGTAATGGAAAATGGAGAGTAGTGTGGATTATAATAACATGCTCTGATACCATGATGAAGAAATTGAAAATGAGGATCATGCAGGATAATGTGCATATCATGTAAATTACACTCGAATGGCAGCATGACGAAGTTCCATGAGGAAGCAAGCATTCAAACATGAAATTTTCATGCAAAGAAAAGGTCTCACTCATAAATATGAAGAAAGGGATACAAATAGGAGTGTTATATAACTCCCAATGCAATATTATTTTACCTCCATAAGTGGAAAAGAGGAGTTACATTCCTGAAATGGAAAGCAAATATTGTATGACACACTAACACACACTGACATGTATGAAGGAATCTATCATACCCCCTAAAACACCTAATACTTGTGACCTTACCTAATTTAGATGACTCAACACATGATATGGAAAATTCTGCAAGATGACAAGGAAAGTACACACAAAAAAACTTCCATGTGTCCAAATCATATCATGATCCGATGGAATTCTTCCATGTATTCTTTCAATAACATATTTTTTTGTTTCAAGTTTTTCAACTTTTTTAACAAACACATTTGGTTGTCGAATTACAAGAACTTACTCTTCATTTTGACGGTCATGCGATCCTAGCACACTATCTTGTCTTTTCCTCTCCTTTGTCTCTCATTTTGCACATCCTTCCACCATAACACCACATGCTCCTTAATATTGGTTCACACCACTTTGATGTGTTGCGGGTTGATTATATCCTCAAACTCAAAGTACTCTTCCATGCTTATAAGCCAATATGTGAACTCTTTCTCTAATATTTCAAAAAAAATGGGGTGTCCATTCTTTGTCCATGGCCCATTATTGAAATATCTTGTATCAATTACACCTCTCCCAGGCACATGGCTGCTTTTCCCCCTTGTTCTTCATCTCCAAGAACTCCTTCATTAACCATGCTTCCTTATGGTGTTTCTTCATCATCACTTTACGCATATAACACCATGAATCCTCTTCATTAGTCCTCTTCAATGACCTTGAGCCTAATATTTACACCCATTAGTTTTCTCATTACCTGTTCTTTCACTCCCATAATAGTTGTGTTTATTGCATTGCTTACATTCAGTGCTCCTACATTGATGGCTCTTCTTCCAGACATATTTTCTCCCTCGACTAGTTATCTCATCGTTGGCATTCTACCATTCCCCCACTTCCTAACCTATATCCAAGGTGTGTAGCCTCACTCTAATAACACTTGATAATGACACACATATCGAGATGACTTGGGGCCGTTTGTAGAGTTCAACAAAATAGAAAAATGATTCCAACAAGACATTATTTTTTATTACAACTAAGGCCTTGCAACATATACAATTGATTTCCTTATATTGGTGAGGTTACAAAACTTGTATAAAACTTATGATCTACAAGGGGTAGCATTTTATGGACTACGTAAAGCTACTTTGCTTTGAAATTTCAATAGCAACTCGATCTCTCTTCCTAGTTCACGAGAAGCTCCTCAAATGATACATTGGGTAGGATTTTATAGATCGGTTCTCCCACCGATTTGGATTTTAAATTCCTTCTAGAATCATCTCCTAATCCCGCTCAATATTGAATTTGAATTCTTTTGTATTAATGGTGCCCAATAACCTTGCTCTAGTAGTTGAGATAAATCCATCTAGAAAGTTACACGTCCTTAGTTGAGTTTTTCAGTTCTATTCTTCACCTACCACCTTGTCATTTTCTATCTCTGACTCCATTTTCTTGTGC
This sequence comes from Taxus chinensis, assembly GCA_019776745.2. Lineage (NCBI taxonomy): Eukaryota > Viridiplantae > Streptophyta > Pinopsida > Cupressales > Taxaceae > Taxus > Taxus chinensis. The sequence continues at coordinate 180,916,935 of CM034152.1, read as the reverse complement.
AATCTATCATGCAAAACTATAGATGAAACTGTGCACCCGTAGTTTTCTCTATTATGCATTCCTAGTTTCCACTTATTTACCAAAACTTATGCACTCTTTCCTGTCGAAATAACTTATGCATACTCATACGGGCCTCATAATACTTCCAATGTACACCACTTATCAATCTCCTAGCAATTCTTAACAATTCACAAAACCTTCGTGCATTGTTACACAATATCCTATCATGACTTTTCGTTTGAATAATCTCTACCATTCTTTTAGCGCCCTCTAACACTTGGAAAAAACTTCAAAATGCATGCAGATATTTGATTCTCCCATGATGCTCCTACATCAAGATATCACGCTGGTTTGTGAACCTTGATTTTGCAAAATTATAAACAAGAGAAAAGTGTGCACCATTGCAATAGAAAATATGGGTATAAAAATGTACTTACCTCAGGAGCGGGAATGGTATACTTTGAGGTCCATAAGCAGAGTGTGAGAATTGACCCACATGATTAAATATGAAGATATGATTCAAGTACCACTCGTGCCTCACTCTCTGCTGATAAAGGTTAAAAGAGAGAATGTAACACATGATTAGTTGACGATCAACATTGTGAAAGGCATAAAATAAGAAGGGTTTTATATTAAAAAAAGTTACACTTGAAAATATTATGCCTCAATCGAATGGAGGAATACATACATGTAACTCCACATAAGCAAAGAAGTTATTATCAATTTGAAATCTCAAAGAAACAAGAGAGCCCATTCCGACTTGTACACATGGAAAAACTGGAATAAGGATTAAATCTCCCAAGTTAAGAAGTTAACACAAGAATAAGGGCATCCTTGATAATAGAAGAAATAGTTAAAGAGTCGTAAGAAACCCAATGGAAAATAAGGTTGCCCAGAAAATACATGAAACTGTGTAAAAGAAAGAAAATATCAAATCCCACATGAAAGTGAAGATAATGGTTCTTAAGACTATGGTACAAAAAACCTGTGAGTACTCCTTCTCCTCCCCCATCACAACTTGTGTAATCAAATCTTTTAGAAACTAAAGAGGATGAAGAGACCAGTGTGGATTTGAATCATGCAAAACTAGAGACCACAATGCCTAGTGTACATAAACCTCCAATACAACCAACTCAAACCACACAGTTTACAAAAGAAGAAGATAAGAAGAAAAAATAAGAGCTGAAAAATCAAGAGAATGAGTAGGAGGAAGAATAAAAAAGAAAACAAGAAGAATCCAATAAGGAAGCTATCAAAAATTCAAAGAAAGATATGTGCATTGTGAAGGAATGTGAAGAGGGAAATTGGTTCCTCGCCCACGTGGGAAAATTTTCAAAATGTTTCCCGCTGCCCCGTTCTCCCCGCGCTGACTTGAGAGGCACCACGTGTCCCTTGTGGACTTGAGGACCCACAAGTGCACGGTTGCAAAGTTGGTTTTTCACCGCACGTAGGAAATTTTCTAAAATTCTCCCCGCGGCCTGCCAACCCACCCTTTGGGCAATTTTTCACCCCTGGGCCCGCAGGCCCACTCTTGGGCAATATTTTCACCCCTAGGCCCGTTGGCCCATAACTAGAAAAATATGAGGAGTTAGGAGTACTTCCTTATATCACTGGAAAGGTGAGGAAATTTTCTATTCAATGGGAATAACTTAGAGAAATTTTGAGTATGTTAATTATGAGAAAAATAGAGTTGAAACTTTAAGCCTATTAGAAAGTGGGTATGGTGAGGAATTACTCCCTGAACCTAATTGAAACTTATAACCTTAAATTTGGGACCTTGTGACCTCACTAAATTGTAAATAAAAGAAAAGTTTATTCAAGAGGATTAGAATTGTTCTGGAACCTGTCATCGACAACTATTGTCTTGTAACCCGGTTGTAGACTCTTTTAAACAAAAAAAAATTATTCCGTAATTTTCCTAACTAATCCTAGGTTGTTCTTAGGTCTCAAGTGGGTTTTTTTTAGCGAGCATTAAAAATTAAAGAGAAAAATAGAGAAAAGAGGAAGCTAAAAAAAAGGTTAAGACAAAAAGAAAAAAGAAACAAAACGAGGAGGAGAGAAAGCATAAAGAACAAGATGTAGAACTATAAAGAAAAGAAACGGCAGAAGCCTAACATTAGAGAATATAAGAAGAGATCCAAAAGAGAGAACAACAAAAGAAAGAAGAGGAAGAAGAGAAAAAGAAAGAAAAAATGGAAAAGAAAAAATAGCAGAGGAAAAGAGAAAGGAGCAAGAAGAGAAAATAGAGGAATAAAAAAGAGAGGAATAAGACAAGAAATCCATAGAGGAAAGGACCAAAGAAGTTAATGTGCAAGGAAAATAACAAGATTGCATCATGAAAGAACAAGAAATCATAAGGAAAAGGATGAGGTGAAACAAAAGAGAAAGGAAGTGAAATTTTCCTAGGTAAAAGATAGTGCGCAAACAATATTCACCCCTCATGTAGAAAAATTCAGTCTAAAAAGTGGGAAAAATCCAAAGGAAGCTCTAACTTGGATCTAATGACCACATAATAAGATGAAGCAATAAATGCCCTTACATTTAATTAGGGAATGCAAACAACTGCACAAACAAAGAAATGTAATTTTTTTTTCCCATACTCCTATGTGCATAAAATAGTACCTGAGATTTCTCAGACAAGTAAAAAAGTGAAAACTTTGCAATCCATTGTCACCATTTTTGGGGTATACATTGGGAAGTTACAATTACATATGAAAATTGAGTTAGTGCACACATTGTAAGAAAACAATGGTGTAGAAGTAATTCACCTTCCCTAGCCTAAGGTGACATTAAAGTATACATTACGTAGTCTCAAAAACCAAATAGATGACAATTGTCCCAAACTTGCTATGAAATCCACTGGGGACCAAGTCATGAGAAAAAAAATGTAACTAACCACTTTGGTGACTAAGCTTGTGGAAATTTGGAAAGACCAAGAGACTGTGAAAAATGTGAAGACACAAGTTCTCTAGAATAAGAAATACGCAAAAGGCATAATTCTAATATTTCACGAATACATCAAACTTATCCAAGAAGTAGCATCACAATCTAAACAAATCACATTTAAGCTATTGGAATGGAATACACAATTGCATGCTATAATGAATGAAAGTCAGTTTGACACCAACCTCACCAATATGATACAAATGTAGATGATAGTTGAGATGGATGATAAAGAGGTAGATAAAGCACTAAAAGCATCTCTATAAGATCAAAATAATATCAATGAAAGATTGCGAGATTGGGAGTGCAACACACCATGTAACACTTTTTCTGGAGTACAAGCACAACAAGTGAGGGATAATATAGATGGGTTGATCCATAAAATATAAAAATCCATGCATAATTAGGGCCCAATTATAGAGACCTCACAAGTAGACTCATTTTTTGAATTCATGCAAGCACTAGCAAAATTGCAAATGTACTTTGATAGAGTGGATGAGGCTATCACAGATTGGAATGTCTACAAAGAATTTTTGGAACTATTCCTACCAACTGGGAGGAACATAAAGGACATCTCAAAGTAAAACATCCATAATCCCATGTTTTGTAATATTTAGGTAGCAAAAGAACTACCTCCTCCATTTGTTCCTCTACCAGCACAACCACAACCAACTCTGTATAAGCAGCTACAGCAACAAAAATAGGCTTAGACGCAACACAATTTTGTGGCAAGTAAAATTTTGAAGTGACAATTACACAAATTTTAATAAGATATTTATAAGTGAACCCGTATAGATTGAAAACCCAAAAGGGTAGTCTATTTGAAAAACTACGTAATTGAAAACCTACGAGGGTGGTTAAGTAGTGTACAAAGGACAAAATTTGGTAAACAGAGTCTATTGTGTCGACTACGAGCAGAGTATCCCAATGCCTAGTCCAAATAACATCATGTAAAGGATAAAACAACAAGACACGTCATCTTTCAGATTTTGTAAGCATATTTTGTCTCGGGATAACTATTTAAGTTCAAGAAAGTGTTTGGTGTATAGGCGTAAAAAATCCAACTTTGATGTATTTTGAACTTATATATTGGACAATACCTACTTTATATGCATAACATAAATAGTAAAAAATATAGGATATATAACTCTCTCTAATTATAGGTAAAGAATGTGAAGAGTCTTTATATGCCTAAAAATAAACACGTGATTTTAGACATGTGTGACCTCTTGAGGTCATGTCGGGACAGCCAAAATGTGATAGATGATATGGTAATGTTATGGATAAATAGAGTGTAGGTGGGGTAGATGGGAATGATAACAATTGGTCAAGGAAACTGAAGGTTATTAACTGAAAAAATGGTAATTTTCTCATTAAGAGCGATGAATTCTTGCCTAACTTTTACATGAGTGATGCTAAGATCAAGGATTGTCATGGTGTGTAGGTTGGTTTCGATGCTGATGGATCCAATAAAACCTAACTTGGTTGTGGAATGCGAGGGAATTATCCTTCATCTTCTGTGTATGTCTCTCCGAAGAGGGTCATAAAGGTATGAGAGAAGACATGTGGAAATTATAAATCAAGGGTTACAGGGTGTAATCCTATCTACTTGGTTAGCCCAATACTCTTCAGCAATATCTGATTTTTCATTAAGGGAAATGAGTTGGCTAATTATCTCAAGAGGGAAAAGTGTGGCTCTCAATATTATTTGGTGTAAGCCTTGATCAATGTCAATTTGGTTTCTTTCAATGTTAAGATGTATTATAAGTGGATCTAAGGTTCTAATACATATTTGTGGTGGACCTCGAATGGTCATGTGGACACCTCGTTAAGAGAAATGAAAACAAACAAACAAGCTATAATCCAAAGGGGTTAAAAGATAAGTTTAGGTAGCCTAGGCCGCTAGGGAAATAGAAGTTGTGTTCTTTCTAGATCTACATTAGCCTTAATTCCTGCCTTTAAGTTTCAAAAAAATAAACTTGAATTAAATAAAAGATGATCAGTTTCTCCTTTTAATTAACTAATTTTTATTTGCATGTATTTACTTAAAGAAAAGTAAAGTAAACTATCTAATTGTTTTTGTATTTTCAATGAGACTTTTAAAATAAATAAATGAATGAATCTACGTTAACTCCCAATTTATATTTTTTTTACTTTTTTGGTTTCTAACAAATTAAATAAAACAAAAGCTATATGCACAGACAAAGAAACTAATTTAAATAAAAAAATATTCTTCTAATAACAAATAAAACAAAAAGGGAATAACCAGATGTAGATATTCCTCTATTGTAGGATGTGAGCCTAAATATATTTAAAGAAATATTTTCACTAATTTTTAATTGTAGAAATCTAACTTCTTCTAATTGCTTCACCTTAGAATCACGAGAAGAAAGAAATATTCTCAAAAGAAATTTACCCTTTCCCCTGAGACTTCCCCGGTAAAATACATAAGTTGCATTGTAAGTAAAATAACAAAGAAGAATTAAAATGACAAGCGTAGACACATAATCTTCCTAAAGCTTCTATCCCTTGCATATCCACATGGATAAGTAGGGAAGAAGATATCAACAAAAGTTTTATCGTACCCATACAAATTTGGGGATGAAGAAATTTGAATATACGAATGTTCTAAGATGAGGAGATGAAGAAATTAATACACATAGCCTTCCTCCAAATTATTTCACGTGAAGATCCACAGGAATAAGGTGAGAATAAAAAATCAATGGAATATTCACACTAATAACAAAGAAACTATAAATTATACTTCTTAAAACAGTGCATTGCTTCTTTTAGTTTTAACGACAATATTCTAAAATAAAAGCTTTGAAGAAATTTTAATACACCCCCAATATGGTTATTGTAGAACTATAACAATGTCCAAGTGTGGGGATGATTCTTTTGTCTCCTCAAATTCATTTCCAAAGATGAGAGGCCAAGTGATCCGGGGAGCAATGCTAGCTAGTTGAAGAAGAAATCAAGAAGATGCTGGAGTAGACTAGTTACAGGTTAATTGATCACAAATGAAAGCGGGAAGTAACAAAGAAATGTATTGTGTTTTTTGTGTACATCTTAGTGGGATTTGGGTAGAGTAATAGTGCAATTAAAATAAAAAATATCCAACCCATGATATGAATAAAAACTTGGATTTTATAGAAAAATGACATAGAAGAAGTATAACACACATGGAAATCAAGAAGTGTCAGGTCATCCAATAAACGGGGCATTAAACTTATAATAATAGTAAAATGAGAAGAGGATTCCAATACGTATCCAACAAGCTATAAATCAGGTGAAATGGTCAAGAAACGGGTGAGAAAAACACTCACAAACTTTAGATACGTGTGTTCAAAACACGTAGTCTAGACTTTTAGTTTAACGCGCATGGAACCGCTAGCCTACACAGATCAAAAGTTTTGCAACCGTAAATCTAGGCATATTGGTGGTTGTGTGACTTAAAATTCATGATAACCACAAAAAGAGTGCAAGATTCCTTGTAAAGGCTTAAGAAGATAGAAAACTTTGAAACAATGATAAACAAGTCAAGATAAACATGATGAAGGTAAATGAAGAGGATTTGGATCTCATCATTATTCTAGAAAAGAAATATTTCATCATTGGATACTTGTACCTTACCACCAACGTAGCCCCTGTGTAATTTTGGGTGCATACATATTTCCCCCTTGGAGAATTTTTTCAGCCATGAATGGGTGTAAAATGTGAATTCTAAGTATGGCACTCCCAAATGGGAGAGTTAGAAATTATACCTTAATCACCAGTGTGTTGAAACCACGCCAATCCAACCTTCCCACCACCTACAAAAGAAGGACGAGAATCAAGTGAAAATATAAAATACGATTAGAAAAATACTTATAAAAATACTTAGAAACAAAATGAAAAAATTACTTACCATGTCCGTAAGGGTGAGAAATATACATGCTCTAGTGCACTGGCCCTACATACACTCACTCAAAGTGATATTAGAAAACCAAATTTGAGCTATATATATATATATATATATCACTTTTTACTATTTTTAAAAATCATTTTCACACACACTCCTAGATATTTTTGGAGCTCTATATTATATGGCACTATTTCTAGTGGAATTACAGTCAAAACGTAGAGTACTCCACCATGATGAGAACACAACCAGCGGTGGCAAGAGAGGGTCACGAATAAGTAAGTTTTATGCATTTGTTTGTTTTCTCCCTAAAATGTAGCATTTGTTTGAAACTAGACATATGGGGGTGTTTTTTGATAATTTGATATTCAAAATGATCATGGGGAGTTTCTCTTAGGTTTTGTCATTTGTTCGAATGTTTTATTTTTATTTTTATGTTTTTGCAGTTTTTGAATATAAGGGTTCGTCCCAATTAGATTTTGACATGACCACACCGTTATGTGGTACTGTAGCATCATTGTTCTGTACAGAGTGGCGGTTATGTAACCACCATGGAGGTTGCGCAAACATCACAGAGGTTATGTAACTTGCTCACTCTGCAAGTTAGTGGAACTGTTGTGGTGGTTACACTGTCACCCTGCTTAGAGTTGAATGGTTATATAACCGTCACCACATTTTATATTTTAAATGCTAAGTACAAAGTGTTTCTTATTTTTACTTGCATTTATATTGTTTTTGTGAGCTTTTTATGCACTTATCAGGTTCTAACTTTCTCTTTTCTCATTGTTTTGGATGTAGGGGAGCTACATCAGATGGAGTAGGGCCTAAGAGCAGGAGTGGTTACCTCAGATCCTATAGTCATTGACTCAGCCAGAGATGATATTATTGGAGAGGGCCAGCATATTGAGAATTTTACAGAAACAACCTATCACTCCCACGAGTCACCTTCTTTGTGACTTATTTAGTTATTGGGATGTGGGCCAAAACACTTTCTAGTTTCATGGAGTTAGAGGTGAGTGGACTATCACCTTGGAGGATGTTTATAGGATCCTCAGAGTTCCTGTCACCGGAAGGAAGTTGCCGCTGAAGAGCATCAACTCAATGGTTAAGGCTTGCAGATGGGCCACTTACCTAGGAGATGAACATCCACCTAATATGAGTTCCAAGCAAGGGGTCAAACTAGTTTTAGTGGACACCACCCCTATCCCTACTCTGCACAAGACCATCATTGGTATACTAGCCTTGCATTTGATTGGGGACAAGGGTGGAGACATATTACTCTTCTATTGGGATCTAATTGTTAAGAACATTAAGCAACACTGGACAGGGTGTATGCATGGGAGTTAACATGTTTGGCACCACCTACCATGATCTATACAGGGTTGTTAGATGTAGGGTTGGATCTTTGAGCCATCCCACTTTAGTCATGTTATGGGTGTACAAGCGGATGATCCCATACCATAAGGGAGTTGGGATAGTATATCCCATAGAGATTAAAGTAGCTAGGTGGGTAGACATGGCTCCACTCAGGGGTCCATCATAGTTAGTGTCCAACTCTCACCACAACAGATATGAATTCACATAACTCATATCAAGACATGGTTTGGAAGATGGGGAGTAGCGAGGAGATTACATTAGTCCACATGCAGTGACTACTATCTAGTTGGTTGACCAGAGTAGCAGAGTTGAGACTCATCAAGTGCTTCGGGTACCCCAGTTAGTTTGGGATACCATATGTCAGATGCTCTTCCAACAATGTGTCCATAGTTTACAAGGGGATATGGGAGGTGATAGGTCACCTAGAGGGGACATTTATAGTCGACAATTACATAGTGCATGGGGTTCTTATTGGCACACTCATGGACTGCACTAGATCTAAGTTATTGGCACTGTAGTTAGACCATGAGATGGGTGTTACAGACTGGTGCAAGTCCTAGGCACAAAGTGATGAGGATGAAGAGGCTAAGATAGACGTAAGCTCAGGGGGGGAGTCAGAACTTAAGTTGATAGGGTAACGGAGAGGCCTCAACGGATACCAGAACCAAGGCGGAGGTAGAGGAGGAGTCAGTATACCCTAAGGAAATGGATCAAGAATCTATGCATCCGTATTGTATGGAGGAGGAGGAGAGATCCAAGGAGGAGGAGGCAATACCAGCTCCTGCAGCAGCACCGGTTGTCGATCTTAGCTAGATGCCTGAAGACCAAAGTGAGTAAAACACACTTCTCTTTCCTTTGCTTCCTAGATTAGATTTTAGTAGTATTTATCTTCTATTTGTTTGTATATTTCACTTTATAAATATTTACTGTTTACTTTCTCTTTACAGCCTCAATTGATGGATGACGGGATCTTATTTAGGACACACTCCTTGACTTATTTATGATCCCTTCTAGGAAGACTCAAGAGTAGCTGCTTGCATACCCTAGAATCACAACATGATTCAGTCATCATATGGATGTATTTGCACTAGCATGGCATGCTGCAATGATGATGACTTAGCTAAGGACTAATATCGCCATGCATGAGGACCAAGAGAAGCGACAAGGACACTTACGCAGCAGAGCTATTACTACTACCGATTGTTCACATGGACAGTCTCACTGATCCACACACAGGCTCCCATGCTGCACCAAGATGATTTAATCATATAAGCTCTTTCCCTGCCCCTTCGCAAGGATCTAGGATGGATGGATAGGCCTAGGGCCTTTGTTACTTTGAGACAATTTTTGATGTGTATATCAATTTTTTAAATATTTTGAGCTCATAGTGAGCATTTTTACCGCACTTACCCTATGGTTTGATGGTATTGTACATGAGACACTTGAAAAATTATATATAAATATTGACATCTTTTTGGTTAGGAATTCTTTCGTAAGAGTTTATTTCATTATGGTTTGTCTCATATGTATACTCTTAGATGATTTAGAATTTTTGATGTGTTTTCATGTTTTTGAATGCATGTTATGGATGATATTGCAATGTGATAAAAAAAATGATATACATATGATCATGAGTATGGTAACAAATGGTAATTTGGACAATTTTGTTTTCGAGTAACTTTTGGCATTTCTGTTTCATTGGCAAAATATGGTGAATATGATATGATGATAAGATAGCCTCACTTCATTCTTAACTCCATGCAACCAGTAAGATGTGAGGGCTCACCACCGAGATTCAAGAAGAACAAGAGATGTATGTTTTAAATAATGTGAATGATAATGACCAAGAGACAATAACTTTGACAAGGATTTACTAAGAAATCTACAACCCAACCGAAAAAATGATTAACTTAACCAAGTCAAAATGAATTTTGCTTGCAATATTTGACTAGAATTAGATCCATAAATGGCCTATTGATTGATAAGATCTAGTTTTAAAGAATAATTTTCCCTCTTAACATATGCATCTCAGTCATTTTTTTGGGAATTTTTAGAAGCACTTTTATTTCCTTGTTTATTTGTGATTTTTGACTTATTAATGTGACTCCCTAAGTCTTGTGTTATATTACTAGTAAGCAGCACGGGTTCATCACCGAGGACAAGACATAGGTGGGTAAGGGCATGTCCATCCTTTCCCAACCTCATGCTACCAGTAAGAAGCATGGCCTCATCACCAAATATTGGTAAGGACGAAAAAGTGTGAATATTTATAATAAAGTAAATTTTTGTTTATTGTTTGTTTATATATATATATATATATATATATATATATATATATATATATATATATCTATATATTGTCTGAATTGACTTTGAGTTGTGATTTTTGGGAAGAAAAACTTTCCCCTAATCTCAACCCCATGTAACTAATAGGATGTGAGGGCTCAACACTGAAGATTGAGATAGGAAAACAAGAGTACAAAAACCATCTACCCTCTCCTACTACAAAAACCCATGTACAGATAATTTTTCACAGAGACTGACCACGGTCATCTCCTAACCGAGCATGGCTAGATGACCGATACCAGTTCCTCTGTGACGAACCTTGATTCTCAAACCAATGTCAATGCTACTGGAATGAACCCAATGCCACAAAATTTGGCATAGAACACCACACCAGGTTCCTACTTCGACCGAATCCAATAGTTGAGTTGAGCTATAAATTTCAAGAAGCATCCAAATCTCATACAAAAACAATACAACAAATCCATGCAATAAATTACATCAAGATGAAATACATCACCTTACCAGTACTAAGATACTCAACCACATCTTCAACTGAATTGAATTACATGCTTATGATGGAATCCCCACCTCCATTTTGTGCTACTTCTTCTCTACCAAATCCTATGCATCTAACTACACCAAGGATGCATACCTGTTCCTTTTCTTTGTCTAGATCTGTAATTCAAAACCATGCATGGGCAACTAAACCATACACTGCAAAATAAAGATAAAACCATACCTCAATAATTATATCTACAATATGACCACCATGCTTGTGCCTCTAAGAACCAGGGACACCTAAGAAAATAAGACATATTCCATACATCTCTCCATTTCTTCATAGCTGTGATTTTCTATTTCAAACTAGGCTGTAAAGTAACTGACCACGGTCACCCTATAATTGACCACAGTCACCATGCCAATGTCGGTTGCCACTTAACCGAATCCGGTCACTGTAATTTCCAGCAACCTTACTCTTCCAGCTCCCACTTGAGATTGAATCTCTTACTGTGATCTTCTCATCAAGAAAAACAAACCCTACTCTCATACATGTCAGTAATAACAAATCCAAAACATGCAAATACGGAACTAACAATCCCCACAAAATCTACAGCAGTAGAATTATAAACAAGAATAATCCAAATCACACAAATGTACACACACATAACACAACATGTTTCGTGGTTCACTCAATGTGGGCTATGTCCACCAAATATAGAGATCTGATATATATATAATATAACAAGAGATTACAAACCAACTCTTCTACACAAGATTACATGTATCTCTACAAGAGTATGTCATCTAGATCTACAACCAAATATGCTTGAGTACACTGAACCATGCCTCTATACCACCACCTATGTCTCCTCCATATCTCTAACTAGATCTAATTGAGTGCACTACAACCATTCCTCTAAAATACCACCAGATCTCACATACCTGAAGCTACACTGCATCTGCCACTGTGTAACCAAGCTCTCACTATACTGTGAATCTGTAAACAAGACCTCTAGAAGGGTCTACCAATGTGCAACCGTAACCATGCACCAAGAGTTAAGTCTCTCCTCCATCACTGCATTAACCTGCAAACATGAAGAAAACTTCATCTACCATGCTAGATTCTTATGGATATACAATATAACATTATCTCATGGATTTGTAATACAATATATCACCACATGTGGATCTACAAGAATGAGAAATAACAAGATCTCACAACAACCTATGGATATAACAAGAAGAAACACTAAATGATTTGCATACTATGTAATCCATTACATGAGATTAAATAATATAAAGGAAATATAGTAGAAGATAATACCATCTTCTCACAAATAGTGTACCTGTAATTTCCTTCTATTTAGCTTCTCTTTATGAAAGCTCTTGTCTTCATGCAATCTAATTTTTCTTCTTCTTCTTATTCATCCTTTGAATGAAGGATTATGCTCTTCTTCTCATCTTTTTCCTCTAACCCTAGTTTTCTAGCTTATATAAACTTAGCAAAAATTAGGGTACAATAGCCATGCAATTACATCCTTTAAATCAGCTTTAAAACATAAGCTAGATTAAAGTCCGGTGAGTTAAATATAAAATTTCACGCACAGGTAATCGGTGACGGTTACCCTAATCGGAGATGGTTACGATTACCCTGATGTTGACTGGAGATAGTTATAATTTCCCTGATTTTGACCGATAATGGTTACAATTTCCCTGATTCTAACTGATGATGGTTACTGTGAAAACTAGCAAGGTGTAAAATAGGCTATCTGTGAAGCAATTCAGCTCCACAACCTAACAATATTGTCTAGGGCTTAAGGTTTAGATTTTAGGGCTCAAGGATAAGTGTGTAGGGTTCAAGGCTTAGAGTTTGGGGATTAGGATTTGGTGTTGAAGGTTTAGGATTCAGTTTTTAAGGTTTAGGGTTTATGGGTTAGGGTTTAGGGTTTAGGATTTAGTTTTTATGGTTCATGGTTTAGGGTTTAACATTTAGGGCTCATGGTTTAGGGCTCATGGGTAAGGGATGAATGTTTTAAGTTTTAGGGTTTAGGGTTTAGGGTTTAGGGTTTAGGTTTTAGGTTATAGGGATCATGGTTCAAGGCTAAGGGTTTAGGTTTTAGGGCTCAAGGTTTACAATTTAGGGTTTAGTTTTATGGCTTAGGGTTTAGGGTTTCAATTTTAGAAGTTAAATGCTAAAAGCTTTAGGTTAAATGCTAAAATTCTGAAAATTACTTATGTACTGACCAAATTCTACTATAAAAAATATCTCCTAAACCGTGACTCATGGATTTGTGAGACTAATTCCATATGGTGCAGAGTGACCCTAATTTCTTATATTTACAAAACTAAATTTAAAGTATAAGAAATAATAAAATATAAATAATAATAAATGAAAAACTTAAAAATTTATTTTTGTAAATAGAAGCATGCCAAAATCATAGACAATTTTTATACTATAAAGAATGCATACTTGTTATAGTGCATATGCGTTATAACGCGTACACATTTTACGTTTTCACTTTTTCCAAGCCATGCCTCAAGGCTTGGGATCCGGTTTGGATCCCCAAGATTGAGGCATGGACTTGCACAAACATAGAAAATAACATGTTTTTCTAGGAAAATGTAAAAATTCCACTTCCTCCATGATAAATCAACATAAAATAATCCATTCGTTTAATAGAGCAGATTTTCTTCTTTCTAAAAATATAATTTTTCAAATTTTCTGACTAATATAAGGTTTCCATATTATTTATTTTCTAACTATTCCTTTTTATAGCATTTTTTTGAATTTTAAATATGTCTATCTTCATCGTGTATCTTGTTTTTGGGTCATCGAAATTGAAAAAAAAATATACTATCACAAACTAGGCCTAATTCTATAGATATTAAAAAAAAACTAATTTTTGATATTTTTTGAGGTAGTTAGGGGGGCATGGTTGGAGCTCCATTATTTTTCAAAACATAAAATTTATGTACTAGAAAAATCATTAAAAATAAATTCTTGCTAAAAATGTCTTAAAAAAATTCTAACACAAACTAGATGCTCCTAGCTATCTTTCTACCAAAGGGTTTTACAAACTAGTAAATGGTGCTAAAAAAATGCTGGGGGCACGAAAGGCACTATGTTATGCTTTTTAACAAAAATAGGAGAACTTGTTTGTATTTTACTTATTTGAAAAAATTAAACTTATCGATTTTCAATAAAATTTAGTAGCTTAGAAACTAGACTCAAAATTCTACAATTCATGTTTATATAACATCTTCCAATTTTGAGTGTAACTATTTCAAAATACTCATACAAGTCAAAGTTTTTTATTTTTTAGAAAAATGCGTCCACTTGAGACTCCCTTTTGGGACCCCAACATGGTGCACATACCTAGGTAGAGAATTGAACAGATGAAATAAGAGATAGAAATATTCCCTAAGTGAAGGGGGTGACGATTGAAAAAAAAGAGCAAAACAAAAAATATGGCAGTGACCTTGGAAACACATCGGTAAGAACATACCACTACCTGCGATAGAGGTGATATTAATGTCCTACAGATCTTGTGAGTTGGAAAATATCACTATGAGATGGAGGAAACCAAATGGGAATCCACTCAGATGGATGTGCAAGTCACGGGACCAACAGGTTAAAGGAAAACATCAAAGGTATGTTCAAACAAATGCGAGGATGGTCAAGGAAATGGTTTGATAGATGGTTGAGAAACAAAGCGGGTCAAGTGAGTATGCAAAGTCCTTCAAGGATGAGGAAGTGAAAAAATATGTTTCTTGAGGGGATGGAGATGGAAAATATGGCCACAACAGTGAGATTTAAGATGAGTGATGGTGCCCTAAGAAGGGCACAGAGCAGGCTGCAATATGCGATGAAATATGTGGAAAAACAAAAGAATGGAAAAATGAGTTACACGGGATAATCCAAGGTGTGTTATGGGTGACACACAAGCCTAAAGTGGAATAAAGGATAATTTAATGAGGATATTTGGATGGGACATGCTAAAGGAATAAAAATAGGGTTGTGTCAATGACGACTGGGTGAGTCGACGACGACTAAGGAAAGTCGATAATAACAAGGGTCGATGCACCTATATAAGTAGCAGAGTTGGCCGATAAGGCTCATTTAAACAGATTAATTTTGATGATCGATAGATCTAAGAGAAATAAAAGGAAGATATTTGAGTGAGATGGAAGCCAACAGGGGAGGGAGGTAGCACCATAGGACCCGAAGAGAGGTAAGAGTCAAAACCCTAGCTTAGTTTTTTAATTTTAGTTGATTTTTTAATTAGGTTTTTAGATTTTAAAATTTCAAAATGGGTGCCAAGGGGTGGTCAGAGGAAAATGGACATGGTATTCATTGACAAAGGAAAAATGGCGTCAACTTTTACAAGGTTGGCGTCGATCGGGGAAAAGGAGATGTTGACCCAGGCTAGGTTGGTGTCGATTGGATAGGTAAGGAAAATTGTTTGATTAGGGTGGATAGGAAATGAGGATTTTTTTATGATTGGATATTGATGGGTGTCTATTTAATTGATTTTATAGGCCAGAGAAACTTTGTATCTGAGAGACACAATCCTAACCTTGTTCAAGAGGAATAGGGGGGATGTCGTGGATGGATAATGGGATCATTTAGATGCAGTGGGATTGGTAAGATTCTGCCATTATCAGAGGGTGCCCAAGGAGGAAGAAAAGATGGAGAAGGGGGAGTGGCTAATGATATATCTCGAATGTAGATGTATTTGGATATGACTCACTAGGAGTTATCTAGAATGCTCTATGAGAGGGATCTTGCTATACAGTAGTGGTACAAGTACCACATGTAGAGGGAGGCCCTATAGGCCAAATATGGAGATCTGGGTAGTGTGTCTGAGGTGATGGGGGTGAGGCTTAGGGATCCTTATATGGAGTTAGACAGATGGCTCCATCGAGTATTGTGACATTGGAGTAGTACAAGGCTCTAGGAAAGGAGACGCATTACTATGAGTGCATAGTTACCACGAGACTACCAAATGTACTGCTGTATGAGACATATGTGGTTGGGAGGAGATTGGCTTGACAAGAAGTGTCTAGGAGCATGGAGAGCGTAGCGCATCCAAGATGTGATGGAGGATCAGATAATGGGAAGATTCCCACACTAGGAGGACTTAGGGTTTCTGGTTTATCATTCATCGATTATCGAGTGAAAATCATATGTAGATTTTGATAACTTTGATGTATGAATTCTAAGATAGAGCCCAGTAAAGGCCTATCACGGATGTTCAGAAATTTTCATGATATATATACATACATATATATATATATATATATATATATATATATATATGTGTGTGTATGTATATGTATGTATATGTATGTATATGTATGTATATGTATATATGTGTATATGTATATGTATATATATATGTATATATATAGATATATGTATATATATAGATATATGTATATATATGTCTATATATATATATGTATCTCTGTATATATCTATATATATATGTATATATATCTGTGTGTATATATATATGTATATATATATATATTTGTGTATATATATATATATCTAGTTATATATATATGTGTATATATATGTGTGTGTGTGAATATATATATCTGTGGTGTATCTATATATAATATGTATGTATATATATAGATAAATATATATGGTATATATATATATATATATATTATATATATATAAATGTATATATATGTATATATATATATGGTATATATATATATATAGATATATAGATACATTGTATATATATAGTATCTATATAATATATATATATATATATAATATATATATATACATCTATATATATATGATATATGTATAATATATTATATATATATATAATATATTGTTATATATATATAGATAGATACACACACACACCACACACATATATATATATAGTATATATATATATATATATCTATATTATATATATATATATATATATATGATGATGATGATTTTTTTGTTATTTCCATGTGGTTTGATGATTTGATTAGATGTATGATGATGATGATTTATGATGATATGATGTTTTGACTAGATTTTATATGTGGAATAATTAGATATTGATATGGATATGTGATGTGATGTATGGATTAATTGATTTGGTGTGATGATATGATAGATGTTGATGTTAGATGTTATGAAAAATGATGTGATAGATGTGTATTAGATGTGTTGTGATAGATATGAGATGGATTTATATGGGAAGTGTATATGTTAGAATAGATGTAGATATTAGATATGACGATAGGAAATATGAATTTGGATAATTAGGAAGATATGAAATATTTAGATTTGATGATGTGATAGACGTAGATCAGATGTGGTTGGAATTAGATTAGGTGTGATATCATTGAGTTGATATTAATATTAGACATATGATTAGATATAGATGTGATGATGATGAGATAAATTAGAGTAGATATGGAAGAGGTAGCCACAGAAGTTAGGATAGTGCAATTGGATAGGGTGTGACCTTGATAGGATGACCCAAACGCGTAAAAGTACACTTTGTCACAGGGAGGAGCTCACGTAGAAAAGATGATTTTGAAATGGATTGGGGGTAAAATGTGAGAGGGAACAACACAAACCAATGCACTTGTAACCTTTGATATGTGTTAACACATAACTAACAGTACTTAGTCACATTTAAGATCACAAGGGAAAGACAGATGGCATGCTTATAGACCCAATTTAAACAAGAAAAAGGGGTTAAGATGGAGATTTTCTGGAGAAAATAGGTTCTACTTGGGTGGTATTCCTAAGTCTATGCCCCAACTCTGAGAAATATGGTGTAAAATGATTAATGCAGGAAGTTTGTTATAGATGGGAAAGTTGACCGATGCGGGAAGCTTTCTGAGGATGTTTCCTTCTGAAATCTTGCTTTTACTTTTGATAGTTTTAGTTAGTTAATCAATGCGATAAGCCTTCACTGTCATGATATAATAAAGTATCCATCCTTCGAGGGAGTGGTCTACGATTAGGATTTTTACTTTGGATTTTTTATTTTTATTTTTTCGTGGCAGGATAATAGATGTCCTTCAAGGGATCGTTCGATATTTTTGATAAATTTTATATGAATAACTGTCCTTCAAGGGAGCAATTTTTTTTTTTTGCTAAGATAGGTTTAATATAAGAATCCATTATTTTTGAATTTTTAGGATAGAGCTAAGGATAGACAAGTAGACCACTGGGGTAGGGGAACATAAGATGCACAAGAGACACATGTGAACCCTTATCATGGTTCCAATATATAGATAAGAGGGTTTAATAGATGCAATGATTACAGGGTTCCCACCTAGAAAGAGGAACTTTTTCATAAGGAATATGCTATGAGTAGAGCCGTGGTGCTCATATTCAAGGCCCTGGATAGGGAAGTTATGGTAGACCACATAATTTCAAATCATTACGATGAGAGATGGAAAGGATGGTGATGGAAATGAGATCCTAGGATGTGATTAAGATCATGTTTGTAGATGCATTGATAGTAGAAAGCCCAGAAGTGCAAGGAAATGAGAGGTTTCATTTCTAGTTTACCATCTAGGGAGGCTAAGTGAGAGGATCCAAACCCATATTTATGTGTCATAATGTATGGTCAAATATGGTTGGGAGAAAAATTTTCATGTTCACTCCTTTTTAGAGTAGTGACATTCTGAATTTCTTTCAAGACAAGGTCATCGATGTTAAAGTTGCGTTCTTTTAGATTTTTTTTATAAGAACATTTGATGCGATTTTTATATACATGATGATATTCAAAAGTGATTAAGTGACACTTGTTTAACAATTCAAGTTGTGTTAGATGTTCTTGATGGTATTTCTTGTCAGAGATGAAGTTGCGAAGGGAAATTCACAAAGATGGGATTTGAACTTGGAGAGGAAGAACTACTTCAGAGTCATAGACTAGGGATAAGGGAGTAATGCCTATAAAGGTGTGGATGATAGTCCGATAAGCCCAAAGGGTGAAGGGGATTTGAAGATGTCAATTTTGACCTGCTTTATCAATAGTTTGGAAAGGATGTTGCAAATATTTTTGGTAGTGAATTCAGATTAGTTGTTACCTCGAGGATGATAAAGAGATGAGAAACTAAGATTGATGTTGAAGGAGTCGCAAATATTCTTAAGATCTTTTTTTTTAAGGAATTTTCGTTTTCTGTGATGATTTTATGAGGAACTCTGAAATGGAAAATGATATGTTGATAATAAATACATGATTTTGTTAGCTTTGGTAGATGCAAATGGAATGGCTTACACCCATTTGGTGAAGTATTTGGTAGAGGTGATAATGGAATGATGATGTTGAGAAGAGTGTAGATTGATGAGGCCAATGAGGTTGATCCCCCACTGCAAGAAAGGCCAAATATCTTGAGTTAGTTATAAGGCTTGACTAGGGATGAGGATGAGATTGGAATGTTATTGGCATTTAATGCACTTTTTGACATATTCATAGCAGTATTGATTGAGGGTGGGTGAATAATATCCTAGGTGAAAAATGCGCTTGACAACAACCAAGCCGCTTAAGTGTCCACCACAGATGTCATCGTGGACTTCTTGAATAGCACGGATATATTTATGGTATTTAAGTCATTGTAGTAGGATGTTGCTAAGGATAACATAATAGTTAGTTCATGGAAGGAATGACCTCCTACCATTTTGGATAGGTCAGAGGGAATTTTGGATGTAGATAGATAGTAAAAAATTTAAGAGTACCAAAGGATTGATTGGTTGGTGTCAATATGATTGATACAAGGAAGCTTAAGGGTATGAGATGGTTGATTGTTGCAATGAACAACAGAGATTTTAGATTCTTATGTTTCCAAAGGGATGAGAGATGTGATAGATGCCATATCATCTATGAAATGATTGGATGAATGAGGGACATATTGGATGGTATATTGATCAAAGGCCTCAAAGAGAAATTTGACAATATCCTTAAATTTATGAAGGACCTCATTTTTACATTGATAGGTTCCCTTGACTTGATTGATGATGAGTTGAGAGTCACCATAGATGTCAAGGATTTTTATGTTGAGCATGATAGTAGTTTTGAGAACTAACATGAGGGATTCATACTCTTGCATATTGTTTGTACACTCAAAGTTAAGCTTGTAGGTGATTAGAAGATAAGTATCCCAAGGAAGAATGATGATAACGTCAGTGCCTCCCCCTTTCTGACACTTAGATCCATCAAATAAAAAATTCATTTTGAGGGGGGATAATTATTGATCAATGGTATGAATAGATTTGTTGGGAAATTTCTCGTGAGGAAGGTGGTTGTCAGGAAGAGTGGCTCTGAAAAGTTGATCAGCGATAGCCTGGATCTTGATAGATTTCTGAGAGACGAAATCTAGATTAAAATCAGTCATGAACATGAGCCATCGAGTGATGTGATCATTATGATAAGTTTTGGAATGCATGGTTTTGAGGATATTGAATCTGGTGATGAAATAGGTTTTATGATTGAGAAGATAGTGGTAAATTTTTGAAGTAGCGAAGAAAAAGGCACAACACATCTTTTATGCTTCATTTTAGTGGGTCTCGTAGTTGTGGAGACTGTGACTAATATAATAGATACTTTTGTACGTAACTTTCTCATCACAGTGTGCCAAAATCACACCCTAAGAACGATCAGAGGAAGAGATATAGAGATAGAAAGGCTCCCCCTTATGTGGAGGCGTGAGCATAAGTGGAGATAAAAGATACTTCTTAAGTTCATCGAAGGCCTTCTGAAAATTGGTGTCCCAATTGAAATGAGTGTCTTTGCGGAGAAGATGGTGAAGGGTTTGGCACTGATCTCAAATCTGTGAGATGAAGTGGTAGACTAATTGAAGTTGGCCTTGGATATTACAAAGTTTCTTTAAATTATAAGGGGGATGCATCTCAACAATGGATTTGATCTTGGTAGGGTCAACTTCAATACCCCTGATAGAAATGATGAATCTAAAGAGTTTTCCAGTTAGAACTTCAAAAACACACTTGGAGGGATTGAGACAAAAGAAGAATTGGATAAGACATGTGAAGAGGATATCAAGGATAGAAATATGGTCCTTTTGACCCTTGGATTTACCTAAGAGGTCATTGACATAGTCTTCTACAATTTTTTGGATGAGATCATGGAAGATATAGGTCATGACACATTGATAGGTGACCCTCTTTTTTTCAAACGAAAAGGAATAGCATGGTAGCAGAAGGTTTCCCAAGGTGTGATGAAATATTTCTTATGTTAGTCTTTTGCCAAGATGAGAATTTGATTGTAACCAGAGAAACCATCCATAAGAGAACATTTCATGGCCATTTATTAAGTCGACTAGTTAATCAATGTTAGAAGTCACCTTTAGGGAAAGCGAGGTTTAAATATTGAAAGTATGTATAGATTTAGAACTTTCCAAAGAATTTGGAAATGGGTACAATGTTAGAAACCCATTAGGGATAGTCGATAGGTTGGATGAAGTTGGCACAAAGAAGGTGTTGTAATTCTTCCTTGATAAGAAGGGAAATGCAGGGATACATGCGACACAACTTTTTCTTGACCAGTTTGGAATTGGGGATGGTGATGATGTTTTGGAAATTGATGTTGGGATAGATGCCTAGTATGTCAGAATATGACCATGTGAAGGCATGGCTATTCTTAGATAAGAAAGAGGTAAATGCCTCGAGCTCTTGTGGGTCAAGAGATTGGCCAACTTTGAAGATGTGGGGCTCTTGAAAATTCCTGACATTGATGTTGATGGTGGATTTATTGAGAAGGGTGGATTGTTTGAGAGGTAAGGACTTATGAAGATGATAATATCCTTCCCTCGTGTAGGAGCAAATGGATTCCTCATCGCTAAATTGGATAATGTCGATGGTAGGGAAATCTTCCTCTATCATAATAAAGGGACATGGTGTCATCCATGTCTATGGCAACACTAGATGGAAAAGGAGTGGATGATAAATCGATGTGCATGGGAGATATATGAGAAGGATGCACAAGGGATTCAGTGGTTTGTTCTTTGAAACCCATTCCAAACTTCTTGTGAGGCTTACGGGACTGGTCGATGATAATATCATGCATACCTTGTTCATAACGTCCAAGACCAAATCCCTTCCACACACAGTGGTGGAGATATGTGTAGGTGAAGTATTTGTTTTAGAGGAATTTGAAGCCATTGATATATGGTTTGGTGTGGGGTTGATTATCGATGTGAGAGGAAAGGTGATCGATGACACCATAGATGATATTATTTTTGAGATAGGAATGACTAAAGGAAATTACATCCCTAATATTAGGTTGATACATAGGAGATTTATCGGGTATACCAAGTTGATTGAGCATGGAGGATAATTAAGGGAAAGGAGTTGATACTCCCTTAGAGAAAGATGTTGCATCACATTATTGAGAGATTCATGATTAGGTAATTTGGATGCAAGTATGGAAGAAATAATGGATGCTTCGAAGGATGGGTCTAGTTTAGGGATGAGCACGTCATTTTTTTGATATGTCATATGACATACCTTGGAAGGAGGAAGATCAATAGGGAGCGTATGGATCTTCCCATCATGTTCGTATTTGATACAACAATGGAGAGTGGATGGTATACAACGTATGACATGAATCCATGAGCGTCCAAACAAGATGTTGTATTGAAAATCCCCCTAAACGATGTAGAAGAATCCATGGAGGAGTTTTTCACCAACGTGGATGGGGAGAAATTTTTTTCCCAAAGTGGTGGTAACAAAAACATTGAGGTCATAAAGAACCATAGGTGATTGAGCAACAATAGATTTGGGAAGTTTAAGCTGGTTGAATGTATGGGATGAGATGATATTGATGTTAGCACTATTTTTTATCATAGAGAGACTGATAACTGTGTCATTAATGTAGATAGTAATGAAAAGAGGAAGGTTGTGATCTTCAACTAAGATGTCCTGAATTTTAGAATCGTCAAAGGAGATGGTGGCAGAAACGGTAAGGGATTTAATAAAGGTTGTGAAGGGTTGGGCTTCATCGAATAAGAGTGGGATACGCTACAAGGATTTGATGAGAGAATGTCAATGATTAGGCTATATTTGGATAAGATCATAAAGGGGAATATTAAGAGGAGCTTGATGTAGTTGTTTTATGATGATTTGTTCAAGGGTGGTAGCATTTTGGGTCTATGGTGCAGCTGGAATGGATACCTTATCCTTGGATGACGAAGGGGATAGAGTGGGATCATTGGAAGGAGAAATGATGATAACCTTTAGTTTGGATTGGGTAGATAGTTAGGACTTGTGAGAGTGAGAATGAGTGGTGATATTGATGACATCTATATAAAGTGGAGGACCATCCTTAGGAGAGGTTAAATTAGGTGGCGGGATGGAAATGAAAGATGTCGATGATGAGGTGGATTTATAGGTTGTACAAGTTTTAGGCTTGATTGGAGGATTGGGATTAGAGGTGGATGGGAGAGAGTGGTATTTTTTTATGATAATATCATCCTATTTGATGAGATTGTTGATGAGGGTTCAAAGCACCCTACAATTCTTTGTATCATGTCCATAGATGCAATGGTAGGTCATCTGGTGTTAGAGCCAAATAATGTGGGCTTTATCCCATGTGGGTTAAAGGGCTTGATATGGGGAATCATGATTAAGTATGCTTGGGTGATATGTTAAAGGATTTTAGTATAATATCTAATGGGGTTTTGTAATGATGAAGTCTTATGGACTATGCACGGATTTGGTTTGGGTGAGTATGATGAAGGAAATAGAGGTGTATTACTCTTGTGAGGCTTTGTAAAGGTCTTAGATTTATATTTTTCTTTGGATTCTTGTGATTCAGAATTAGGGGTGGTGGTGGATGAATTCAATTCGGAAGAGAGAATTGATGATTTAGATGTAGATTTGGGAGGAGGGATAGATGATTTGGATTGATATTTGGTGGTGTTGGGTGTTTTGGATAGAGGGCCTGATCCCTAAAGAGAAGGTAGAGACCTTAATATAGATGTTTGGGTGTTGTATAGCTTGGATTGGTGAGGCTTCAATGGGGGAAGCTCCAATTTCTTAGGTGGATGGGTGAGGGAAGTTTGAGTAAAGAAGCCAAGGTTCTTAGGTTTTTGTTGTGAGGTTTTATCCTTGGAGGGGATCATGATGATTTCAACCATGGGATGTTTAGAGGCAAGAATAGGTGATGTAGATGTAGGTTTTGTTACAGATGTGAGGATTGAAGATGGAAGTGGTTTTTAGATAATCCGTTTGATGAGATTGGAAGGAGCTGTAGAATGTGTGGGTTTTGAAGGTTTTGGTATAGAAGTGTTGGGAGTTGCTAGAGATGGAAACAGGATTGGTACATCCTTTATGGCTGCATAAAGTTAGGATGTATGCTTAGTAGTAGTTTGAAGAGATGATGTGGATGTAGGCATGATAAATATAGATGTGGGTACAGATGCTGGTATAGTCATAGATGTAGAGATAGATGTTGAAGCACAAGATGTGGGTATGGTGGATGAAGGCACGATGGGTGTGAGTGATGAAATTGAATCTTGACTTAAATTATTGATTGTATGAGCATTGGTTGCTTGAGATGTAGAAGGATCAACTTACTTATTTGGTTAATGATTAAGGGAGGGTTACTTAAAGATAATTAATGATTAGTTAGGAGGGGCATTAAGATTATCCAATTGAAGTTCCCCACGATTGGTAAGGTGTTAGACAAGGTCTTTGAATGTGTGGATCTTTTCAATATCATGACCATGGAATTTATGGTGTTTGCAATAGTGGTCTTCATGGTACCATGAAGGTCTAGGACATGTGTCATTGACAGGATGGCTGGGAGGAAGTTGGAAAAGACGTGCAACCATGAGTTTATCAAAGATACAACTATATGATTCTCTAAGGGGAGTATAGTTGGGAGTAAGTCAAGGATCCCTTTTCAGGGGCTCGATATGAGAGGTGGATATAGAAGAAGATTTAATATTGATGACATTGGATGTATTTTTATATTTTTTGTGATGGGTAGAAGACTTAGTGAATTCGGTTTTTGGTTTATTAGATCGAAGTTTGACATGGCCTTGTTCAAGGGCACAAAGTTCCAGTTTGTGATCCATGGTGAATGCCTCCTAAAAAACTTTGAAAATATTAGATTTGAATATTTGGTGAGATATACTTCACACATGATTGAGAGAAAATATCAATATGCTCGGTTTGGGGAAGGGAGAAGGATAATTGATTAATGATGCCATGCTACCTAGCGATGAAATATGTGATGGATTATTTGTCAAAAAATTTAATGGCATAAAGGTTAGTGATGGTGATTTTGCATGAAATATTAATGGATAAATTCTCTAAAAATATTTGTGCGAGTTGGGTCAATGACAAAAAGGAGTGCTGTGGAATGCCATAGTACCATTCCAAAGTGGGGTCGGCCAACGACATGGGGAAAGTGTGGAGTATGAGGTCTTAGTATTGGGAAATGAGATAACATGTGTTCCTAAAGGCACAAAGGTTTTTTTGAGGGTCCTCCTTATTTTTAGATTTAGAAAACTTAAGGAGTTTCTAGTGTGGAGGATAAGGTTTGATGTGGACCAATGCATCAATGGGCTCATTGCAAATGTGTTCATAAGTGAATGATATTTTAGGACCCAATGTGGTGGATTCTATGTTAGCCAACCTAATTAGATGAGCTTTCATGGGGTCATTGGAGGATTGGGGATGAGAAGTCGATGGATGAGGTTGGGGATCGTAAGAAGTGAATGGATTGGGTTGAGAGTAAGATTGATAGTGCTCAGGACGAGTACGTGTATGTGGGGGTGGTTGATAAGGGGGAAGATATTTGAAGGGTTGTGATTGAATAGGTTATGAGATAGGATATTATTAAGATATGGGGGAAAAATAATATGGATATGATTTTATTTGTTGTTGAGAGGTGGGGATGTTGGATTGGTTTTGCACGAGATGAGTTAGAATGTACGTATGGGGTGGATGAGAGTTTTGGGTAGATTGATTAGTGAACATATGCAAAAGGAACTCCAGAGAGGAGGTTGATGGGTTTGGTTTTTTCCAAAGGGTGGGGTTGTGAGATGATGAAATTTGCATGGAATTGGGATGTATAGATAGGAACTAAAGTTTTATCATGTTGTTTGAGTAGTGATGGTAGTAGATGGGATCCTTGTAAAGTTTGGGTAGGGGCGCTAATGACAATGGTGGATGAAGAAGCGATGAGGATGGAAGAAGTGGGGATAATGTTAATAGGAGATATATTGGGAAGAATGGGAACCACCAATTGAGTGGATTTATGATCTTTGGGGATCATATGGAAGATTTGTGTGAACCATATTCATACTGGGCCATGACAAGATTTTCCATGGCTATAGGAAAGAAACAAAACGAGTTGAGAGGTGAAGACTTGATTGGATTCAGGTTGAGAGTGATAATCATAGATTTGTTGAAGAGGGGGTTCATTGGTAAGAATATTTGTGGATTTACATATAAGATAGTCATGAAATACAATAGGGTTAGTGTCTAGGATTTCCTAAAACTCCAAGCATCCGCGAGGGATGATGTGAGGCCCACAGGTCTCTAAGGAAGTGACAGATGGAGGTGTAGATGGTCTAGATGGAATAGAATTATGGTAGATGAAAGGATTGGTTTCAACATGGGAATGGGTTCAGACCATATGGGATCACTAGAAGGGGTCATGGAAAAGACAGGATGGGAGATTATAGAGGAAGTAATCAATGGAGTGGAAGAAACAATGGCAAGAGCGGATGTTTGTTGGGATAGATTTTTGGAGATGGGGATGTTGGATGAGGTAGCTTTTTCCATTTTTATAGATCAATAATGGGTAAGAATGGGCATGGAATAGACAAAAAAGAACTGATTTTTATTATTAATATGACAAGCAAGTCAAGCAAAAAAGTGTTAATTATCTTGTTTATTATAAAAATGTGAAGAAGAAAAAGGAAGGCTCAAAGGTAACCTAAGAAATGGCCAATCTAAGGATGGTTTCAGGATGTTTAGGAAGGCATCCTTGATAGACATGAAGGTACATGAGGCATAAATTTTTGATGACTACCAGTACGTGGCTTAATGTAAGGGCCTACCCCCCGCACATAATGTACCACAGTGATAAGGGTGTCGAGAACTTAGCCAATATATTGATAATCAAAAAATATATAATGCGGATAGAACACCGCGGAGGCTTTCTTATCTGGTGATGAAATCCCAATAGTTCCACATGGTATAAGATGTTTCATATGTGTTTTATTTATTTGTGTGTTTGGATGTGTGTGAAATAAGTGGATGCAATAGACCACCTCCTAGAATAAGTGAGAAAGAAAACATGAAAGTGTTCTTTTTAAATCTAAAAAAAAGTGTTATATTTGATGAGTGGAAGAAAAAAAATAAGGGAGAGAAGATGCAAAGAGAGAAAATAGGGAAAAAATGAGGAATACTTTAATAACGTATTTTCCTTTTTTAGTAATTTTCAATTTAAGCAAATGTGTTGTTGATCCAAGCGATAAATCCACCACGGATGCAAGCAAGTGAAGCTCCCACCTACAGAGTTAGTGGAAAGAAAGAAGTGGGATATGAAATGAAATGAATAAAATAAATAACTCACGAATTAAAAAAGGGTAGATCCCACTGGGCGTGCTAGAATGTTTCATGATATTTCCTACTCTTGTTACAAGATAATAAAAAGGAAACAAGAAATCAATAAAATATAAATTATGGGAGGGTTCAAGGCTACCTTCTGATATGCGATGGTGATGGTGATGATGAAGGTACAAGAACAAAATATCCTCTCCGAGGTGATCTCAATAACCTACACAACAAAGAGAAACTAAAGACAAAACATATTAGTAGATAAGATGGTGGGTTGACTGACAAGTTTAGTCCCGAGAAGTGATATCTCGCTTGGGATGGATTCAACCCACTTTGATAAAAAAATATTGATAAAAGATAATGAATAAAAGAGTGTAGATAACAAAGATCTAATATATGATAAAGGTGATGAGATAAAGATTTGATAATGTAAATTTTGATAAACAAAATCAAACCTACTCGGGTCGACGATGACTGAGACTGATTGGTACGGTCAACAACAACCATTGTAGAGATGATAAAAAGATAAGAAGAAACCAAGGATAGAACATGATATAAGATGTTAGATCTAATGTTGGGATGGTGAGAAACAAAGAGGATACAATAGAAAGCAAATATGATGAAGATACTGATTGGGTCGATGGGGATTGGAGTGGGTTGACAGTGATCGGGGCATGATTTGGTTATTTTTATGAGTTGAATAGATGGGAAAAGGGATATGAGGAGGATCAGAGAAAGGTTAATGAAAGGCAGAGCTCCAAGATGACCTGAAAACCTACAAGAAAGAAGTGACGAAAAAAAGGACTTCAAGAGGACTTCAAGTCTTTAAACCTCCATGGATAGCATATAAATATTCTATGAATACTCCAAGTTGATGGTTGTAGCTCCTGAGAAGAGATAGAACATAGCAGGCTTGCAAGATAGCAGAAACACCCAAGATTTTTTAGCCTTTTGAGATGAAGGGTGGAGGTATATTAATAGGGTCGATGGAAACCCGGATGGGTCACCGACGATTGTGGAAAACCATCCACTTGGGTAGTGGAGATGATGTTTTACTCGATGAAAAAGGTCTATAATGGCTAAAATGAGTCAGTTAACTATTTTGATGGGATAATTGTGCATGGGGAAAATAAATGGTATGGGGAGGATAAGAGGGTATTAAATGGGTGTAAGTGGAATCCTAGGGATAATAAATGGGGGGTATTGATGGGGGTAATAAAGATAATGGATGGGTTAATGGGTAGTTAAATGGGATTAATAATGGAATAAAGGGGTATAAATAAGGATATGATTAAAATGGGATTTAAAAGGGGAATGAGTACTTAGGAGGGAAATAGAAATTTGAATAGTAAGGGAGGTACGAATGTGAAAGGTGACAAAAAAGGGGAGCGAATGTGGGATGGGGGACAAGGGTGCTAAAAATTGGTGTCTACATAAAGTCTAGAGGATCTTTTAGATATTCAGAGTAGTTACCCACTCTATAAGAGTACACTATTAAAGATCCTTGATGGGGAGGAGGAGGTGGGATAAGAGTTTGATAGGGTATGGTATAAGCATTGGTTGGGGCATAAATAACCCCTTGTTCTTGCACGTAAATACCATGGAAAGAGTACATATCCATTTAGGTATACTTTGAATACATGTGAACGTAAGGGGGGATAACACTAGGATATGATCTAGTGGGAGAGAAATTAGGGAATGTCGTATTTCCTAAAGGAATGGCATTCGAGAATGCTCTTCCAGCCAGCCATTGTGTAGTATACACATAAGAAGGATGAGGGGCCATTCCTAGTGTGCATGATTCTCTAAGGAGATCACTAGGGATAGGAACACCCAAGTAGACCTGTGACGGTGGTTGTTGATGGATGTTTTTGGAAGGGTTATAGTTTTGATTTTGAACATAATGGGAAGATTTACCTTGCCCCAAAATATTTGTAGGTTTAGAAGCTTGGGAAATTTCTAACTCTTTGACTCTACCCACCAGTGTTAAAATTACATCGCCAGGAAAAGGTTGTGGATTTGGTTTAGACGTATGTTAGACATTGTTTGGTTGCGAGGGTATGTGATACCCCATTATGAATTGGTCATTTGTAGGAACCCCCTTTTGAGAAGTGTTCTCCATTTTAGCCAGGGGTGAGGTAACATTGTTCTACAAAAGGATATATGTGTATCCTTGTATCCTATTTAAGTATTCCTCTAAAGCATTAAGACGATCATCACTTTGTGTTATATGCGCTATAAGTTCATCATTTTGTGGCAAGTAGGAAGAAAAATAATCAGAATGTATACTAATCTAAGGTCTAGATAAGACCCATGGATAAAAACCATGCTCTCCTATAAATGTCATGTTTTGGGGTTTTGAGAACTCTTGTTGTGTACTATAGTTAAGTTGATTTAGCTCCTAAATCCTTATTGTTAAATTGGTGTTCAAGACCTGATGAGGGTGGTGTATGAGGAGATAGTAAAATTTGAGAATAGTTTTCATCCCACCTAGACAATAAGGGTGATTGTTGCATATTCACTTAGTTGTAGTAGGCTTTAAGACCTAAAATAGGTCTGCCATACTCCTAAACTGACAACATATTCACGGGTGTATAAACACTCGCAAAATAATGGGAGAGGGAAAAAGTGGATGAAATAAAAGATAAAAAAGAGGATAAGAAAAGGAACTAGTCCTTCATGTTAGGTTCACCAATTTGGTACACCTAAAAATCAACACATGATTTCAGATGCATGCAACTTCCCGAGGTCATGTCGGGACATCCGAAATGTGATGCATGAGATGGTAATGTGATGGATAAATAGTGTAAACAAAGAAAAATCACAGTAATGGAAGACAAACAATAAACTTGCAAACCTTCTAGTAACCTTCCAATGCAAACCTCATTAAGAGAGCCTTTGAAGTTGTATAACCTTTGTAAGTGATTGATTTGTGGGTGGTCTTAAATGGCCTCCAAAGATGAGTGCAATTTTTATGAACATAGTAGTTGGAAAGCTTCAGAATGCAAATTAACAAAGTTTATTTGCAAACAATTCAGGAGGATTTGGGATAAGACAAGCTTGTAATTTATAGAAGTAGAAATAGTTAAAAATTGGTTTAACAAGGTTGAATGCACATGCTAAAAATAGCATTGGAGGAGATTGCAGTAGTGTCAGGGAATTTAGGGGTAATAAATGAATTAAATGCAAAAGTTACATCTGGAAAGCTGGTTTTACGTGCAATTCAATTGCCCCCACTTTTCTAGGATTCTAGAAGTGTAGTTAACTAGGATGAGGATGTGGAGTCCAAGTGGTTGTTGACTGAAATAGATGGAATTAAATAACTAAATTTAATTAGTATTTAATTTTGAGGAGATAATTAATCATTTAAATAAATAAATGTTTAATTATACTAGCTAGAAGGTGTTAGGAATTAATTTAATTAATTCTAAGAGAATGACATAATTAAATTAATTTAAGTAATTTAATTATGAGGAGATAACCAACCATTTAAATTGATAAATGTTTAATTATATTAGTTAGGAGGTTGTAGGAATTAATTTAATTAATTCAAAAGGCATGTTAGAATTAAATTATTTAATTCCATAGGGTAGGAATATAGCTTAGGTAATAGAATTAATTTTAATTAATTCTAAACGGGAGTATTGGAATGATGAAATTAATTTGATTGATTCCAAAGGGTTGTACTGCCACAAGATAGAATTAATACTAATTGAATAGAAGCGGGATAGAAATGTGTATGTATTTTCAGGGTGTCTACATAATGTTCTTTTGTGTCATCTTTATAGATAATGATCTTATTCCATTTTTCATGATCTCCTAGGCAATAATAGTTATCACATCTAATATTTTTTCTTGTGGATTTGTAGCCAAGACTTTATCTTCAACATTCAATGTTCCTAACACCAGATAAATTTGAAGTATTGTCATATGTTCCTTTTAATTTGGCCAGTACAATGTAGAGGAAATATCATTGATACGAATGTGGATGTGTCGGGGTGGACGTGAATGACACGACGTAAATATGGAGGGTGATGAATACGAGATGTCAAAGACCCCCTAGCTTTCCACTTGTAACTTTTAGCAAAATGAAGAGGAAGATGAGGATGCAGTGGCAGCGGCCACAACAACGAGGGTAAAATGTAATTGTAGAGAATACAATCTTGGAAGTTGCCTTGGATTTTAATATAAGAATAAATCACACACTCTTTGGTAAACCCAGCTTTTTGGAGTGCCCTCTAGCCAGGAAGATTCTCTGGCAACACCAGACAATCGATGTGTTTCAGCCCGTGGATTTTCGCAAACTCCGCCTTAACAACTTGCATAAAAAATTCAGTCACAATGCCCATGCCCCAATACTTTCTTGGAACAACGTATCTAAGCTTGTCATATCAGTTGTGAATTTCAGTGCCTTGCTTGAGGAGGACATGGCCAATAGGCTTGTCGTTGATGCAGATGTCCCTGAACCATAAGTGTGGAATTACCACACTCACCAAAAATTGTCTGGCACTTTCTTTGGAGCCCAATACATCCCACATCATGAAGCGGGTGACTCTGGCATCACCCATCCATGCATGACGGAGTGGATTTCTATGACTATTTAACATCCAACATTGTTGATACTGATGTGGACGTTGACACTGACAACGACGTGGATGGTCAATATTTTAAAGTACTTGGATGTTAATACGGTCGAGTTCGTGGTCGGCAAGGATTAAATTTTGTTGTTAGAGCCCCCCAGATTTCTCATTGTGAAACACACCTTTTTGCATAAATATCTATGATTTAACACCTACTCTACGTTTAAAAGGAAATTAAAAAAGCAAAATTTCCATTCTAAGTAATTTCGGAATCCTCTAAATCTCTACAAAGGCTAATTTGTAATTATAACCTTCTTGTAAGTGTCCAATACTCCATTCAAATTCTTCAGCTTAACATATCCTATGTTAATGTTTTGTTGACCGAATTCCTCAAGGTTTGAGCAAGGCAAGGGTTTCCATAAATACCAATTAAGATTGATTTTGTAAACATGCATATGGTAATGTAACTTCTAGACTTTTTTTCATAAAAAAAACATATGGTTAAAGTGAATTTTGTGTCATTGATGTGTGAATGGATTTTCCTAGACTCTACAGGGCTTTCTTGGAAATGCATTTCCTGGAATGGTTGAAGACATATAAAAGAGTTTGAAGGGGTTTAAAGCATCTCGAAGGACATCAATTCATGGGGTTTGACATCACTAGAAATTTAGGGTCACATATAAAGGAATATATACTTTAAAAACCCTGAAGTTTTCTTATGCATGTTGCTTTATTTAAGCTATGCTTATATGTAGTTTTTGTTGCATGCAAAATTTTCTCCTATTTTTGGTTAACAAAAGAGTATAGATGTTGCAGTTTTTATTTAACAAGTAGATATACAAACAATTTGTAGATCCTCCAAATGTCGTTTATAGATGCAAATGTTGTTAGAAATGCAACAACATCAATTAATTTCAGCAAGCAACCTTTCATTGAGTATGTCGGCCCCCGTAAAATGTAAGCCTGATATTGTTATCCTATGGAAAAAATGTCATTAACGTAGTATTTTCTTGACATGAGATCGTCAAATAATCGTCTTAAAACTATTTGTCAATTTCTAAGTAACATGTTGTGGTAGTATCTTAAATCATTTCCTATCTTGGAACTAATAAGGAATTTAACATAGTTTTTCATTATCTTCAATTAATATTTAGGCATGCGAGTTTTCGACATTGTATTTCAAGAAAACGAGTTTTGTGCCAACTACTTAATTCTTATTCTTTTTGCGTTGCAGTAAAAGCATTTGTTTTGCCACTATGTCTGGACCGATAATAATTCACAATTCACACCTCAACAATTCAGGGCATCTTATAATTTCATTATTATTATCTAGTTATGTGTCCATATGATATGTATAACAATTTGATGGCCGAAAGCGGTTATTTGTTTAAATCTTGTTAATATGTAAATATTTAGAGCATATATTTAATCCTGATTTTATAGTTGATTGAGATGAACAAAAATATGAATAATAACAAACCCTTTAAATACTCTCCATACAAAAATACTCAAACATGACGATAAAATTCAATAAATACTCTAAAATAATTAGAAAAAAATAAATAAACCCTTAAACATAAAATATTTTACAAAATAAATAAATAAATATAACACACATCTTACTTTAAAAACAAAATCCAACTAAATTTAGATTGTTATCCTCTCCAACATAATTTACACCTCACATGCAATTACTGGCATATACTCTTTTAAATTATAGCATACCTCCTATCAAGGAGATGAAATAAATGCAAGTGACAAATTTACGGAGGAGAATCCTACTAAAATCATGTTGATACCAAACCGGCTTGGGTCTGCTAAGAATATCATCCTCGTTTTTTTATATATGTTCTTCTCAAGGAATAATTCATATCTGTTACTTTACGTAATAGTTAAAAATTATTTAACCCATTTCTAGAAAACTCTTCCTCTCATAGAATATTCTGTCGTCTTAATTATTGAAACTTTAGATGTATGTGGACGTTATAGTCTTTAATTATTATTTTTGATATTTATATTTTCATAAACAAAAATAATATATTATATTTTATATTTTTAATTATTGAATCAATTTGAAATAAAAAATTTACTTATTTCAATGTTTTCTATATTAATATTATAGTACAAACTAATTTTTTAATTTTATGATTATTATAAAAAATAAACAAAATAAAATATAATGAAATAGAATTGTTTATAAACTTTAACTTTAAAAAATTTAAATATATACATTAATATTTTGGATCTGCTTGATTTGAAAGGTAGGAAAGAGAAACCACCTTTAACTAAAAGTATTACTATAATATTAATAAATTATGAATAATATTAATTAAATTTAAGTGGACAATATATGGTTATAAAGTTTAATACATTATTACAATTAATTTGAAATTATATTTCATTGTCATGAATGTATGTAGATATGTCAAAATGTATTTTTTGAACTTCTCTTGAGAGCCATTTTAAGAAGCATTCAAATATAATATATAAAAAATTTAAATATATAATTAGATTAGCAAAGCTTTGAAATTTTAGAGCGTAAAATTTTATATAAATGGATCAGCAAATACTAATGATCTAGAGCTTTGAGGACTGAAGCTCTAATACAAGGCAAACACTATCTATCAATCCCATTTGGAGCACCATACACTAAGCCCTCAACACATGCTGCCCATAAATCACAACATTCGAACCATAAAATTTGAACACCATAAAATGTAACATGGAAATGTACTTTCCAAAGAGGATGTGATAGTCAAATGTACTTATAAACTTAGCTAGAAAGAAAAAAAAGGCCCCAAATATTGAAGATGGTGACAAGCTTAAGAAGACAACCATACATTGACAACACCATTGACAATTCCTATGAAATCATGGTGGAGATACATTTGGATTTAGGACAAAGCTTATGATATCACCTGTTAAAAGACATCCCTTTTAAAACAAAATTTCCAATCATCGTGGTACCCATTGTTTATGACCTTAAAAAAAATGAAAATAGACTAAATTAGTAAAATACTCGAACATCACAATCAACATGAGAAGTCCAACAACCTATAAGAAATCCGGGTAGAATCCCTGTGAAAATATGTAGCAAAATTTCACACATTCTTGCAAGGAATAGAGAGTTCTTAGCCATGGGAACACCAGGACTTAATTCTAGTGATCAAAGTAAGGTAAAGAGCATTGAAGCTAAAAATGAATATGCTTATAAAGCTTATGATTCCCCTCAACACGTAACAAATCCAAATATTGAAAAAGGAAAGCCCACTAAGTTGGCTCCTAAAATTGTTAACGTGATCAAAGAGAATATAACTTCTTGGCAATAAATACACTCATTGATAACGTTCAGTTTCACTGGGACCAATTTTATTCTTCACTGGACATCGTTGCACAGATTGTAAATTCAAGGTCAGACATTTTCAATTTTAAGAAAAATTGTGAGTTTCCGCCTGTCTGATTTTATTCTTGAGTGAATGTCATCCCTGACCGTTCGTAGTCAAACATTTTATGTGGCCTGAATTTGAAAATGGGATTTTTTGGTACTGGTACTGATGTGTTTAGGATTCCACGTCCTCTGGACGGTGCTGTGTGAAATATAAAAATTAAAAACAAACGATAGTCATGTAAATCGATGGTTGGAGGTGGAGCTGTGAGGACATCAAAGTATGTTGAATTTAGAGCCGCCGATCAACATGCAGGTGTGAGAGACCCCAAAGGTCTTCCCCATTGTAAGAAACACCTTGGCGTAATAAATTTAAGTTAATTTTTTAATTATTATACTTTTCTTTTTATTTTAATTGTAAAAAAAAAATATGCCCTTTTGTCTCTATGCATATATATGCACATAACATTCTTTGTTTTTATGCCCATATGCATGCTCTTTTTGGAATGGCACAACCTGTCAATGAAGATTGACAGTTGTTCTTATCTTTGTACGTTGATATGTTAATTAAGGTCGTTGATTTTTTAGTGGTTCATAAGAAATGATATTTTAAGGAATGAACACAACAATGTCACTCACAGTGGAAGGTGGTGAGGGCCATGCCACTTACAAAAAAATAAAATGGTGGAAGTGAGAGTATATACCTTTGAAAAGGTACTATTGCATACAACATTGGAATAACCAACTGCTCCTCGGCCTTACTCTACAAACTCATTCTTTGCTAGAAAGTTTCTTCATGAACATAAAAAAAAATGAATGTGATTTTCAACAAGCCCTTTTACCATCAGGAACATATTGACTACTAAGTTTTAAAATTGAATGGGGTATGTGAGCAATTAGATTGGTC
The DNA here is from genome assembly GCA_019776745.2 of Taxus chinensis. Lineage (NCBI taxonomy): Eukaryota > Viridiplantae > Streptophyta > Pinopsida > Cupressales > Taxaceae > Taxus > Taxus chinensis. The sequence goes on along the minus strand of CM034152.1, from coordinate 180,880,476 downwards.
ATAGACTAATTGTGGTAAAAATCCCACCTAAAAAAGTGTAGGCCCAAGCCCAAGATAAGGGAGGCAAGGGTCTCATTGAGCTATGGAAACCTTGAGATAACTCAACACAATAATGCCCTCCTGCACTGGCCTCCATATTCTACAACAACCACAAGTTAGTATAGGCCCCATGAGGATTTTGGTAAGTTGTCCAACAATGAGCATAGCTGGTTCAAAATAAATGTGAATTTCATTATATGCCTATACCTAACCATCAATCTTTTAATGGCACGCAAGAAATGATAATTTGAGGAACAAACAAAATGATGTTTTTTACATAGTGTGCATGGTGAAAATGGTGTTGAACCTTGAAGCGTAGAGGAAGGTGTAAGACATGTTGGAGTGTGTGGTGGGAAAGGATAGAAGTGTGAGGGATCAAACATATGCAAGCTTCCCTATCTATAGGTGATGGTTAAAGAGGCTATGTGAATGCATCCTCTCAACACAAGACACCAATGTGGTTGATTGAATGCTTGTGTTTTTCCAAACACCACCACCGCGGTCAACATGTGGTCAATTATGCACAAAATGTAGATTTGGGATTCTCCTAAGAAGTTTTAAGTGAAGAGGTAAAATGTGGATGGCAGGGGCAATGACGCGAGTCTTTCCATCTATCTAGTGAGATGGCATCTACACTTCATGATGTTCCCCTCATGATGGTGCATAGGGCGGTCACTTGGTGAAAATGTCCAAAACATGTACGATCATGAGATTCTAAATATAACCCCATGTTTTTTAATCTACCACTACATTCTCTCATTATTGGGGCCTCCTTTTACACTACTACCCCTATTTCTAATAATATGCTGGTGTAAAAAATGTAAATAAAAATTACCCTTTTTATGATCACATGTGTTATAAATCACCTTACAAAGGTGACACACTTCCCTAACCCTCATGTAAGGGTGCCACTCGGTGTTATCCTTTGTTTTGCATTTTTTTTGGTAATAAGGAAAGAATATATATCTCTTTAATGTTTATGGTGAGGTGTATATGTGTACATATTTTTTCCTTTTAAACCTTTGAGCAATGTTGAAATTTCAATGTTGTAAATATTGCTCTCGCATTCTACAATAGTCGTAGCACTTTTTTTATTTTCATTTTGTGAATATTTTTTTATTTATGTTCAATGCTTATATTATAAAAACACACAAAAATGTAATTGTAGTAATCCCAAAAAGTCACAAAACCATTGAATAGTAAGGATTTTTAGGCTAGCGACTATCAAGGTAGATTTAATATTCAACATTGCATTCACAATTATCTATATTAACTATTAATATGTAAGTTTGCAACAACATAGTTGTAAATTAATTTTAATCTAAATAGTAGTCTGCACACGAGGCCAAGAATGGCGAACTAGAAAGGAAAAGTTAAAGGGAAATAAAGACATTAGGTTTTTTAATTCTATTACCATCTAAACGTGATTCTTTTTCAATTATTTCATTATTTCATTTTTCATTTTTAGTTTTTTTAAAATTATAAGATAGGTTGTAGTTAAATTTTGTGTACCTTGTTTATATAATTTTCCGACAATATTGGATGTTTTCAATTGTTAACACTCATGCATACAGTTGTGTGGCTATTAAAATAAAATTTATATGCACATTTATTATAAGATGATTGTAATGTCCACAAAACACACAAGCCAAAACAAGGATAATTTTTTTTAAACACTTGCATACAAACACTTAGGGTTCACTTGGCACGACACCACAATGCATGATATGTTACACAAACATGGACCCACTCATGCGACAAGGTAATAGAAATACATTACACCAAACATAAATACAACTCACACTACCAATCTTATCTATAATACTTGTGAAGGGGAGATACCATCATATGTACTACCCCTTTACCTCCATGAAGGAATCCTAGATATCCTTTAGTCCCTCCATGATAAAACACACTAAAAATAATGACAATGTACCCATTATTCATTCATTCAAACCACCCCCTTATACATCCACTAAGACTAGCCACGAATTCCCTTTGTTCCTCTAATAGATAAAAACACACAAATCCTTATTCCTCCCTTCACTAGCCACACCTTTTCCCACCAATAAACAATGATGTAGTCTCGCCCCCACATATAACTGCAAACTTACATACAAACATGCTAACAAAAGATTCAGAAAGCAAATTAATTGTAATATAAGTATAAGCTAATTGCAAACTAATAACAATGTAGATGTAATCCCCTCTTCTTTCTCTCCTAGTGTTTTTTGCTATTGTGTTATATTGCTCTTTTGAGCAAGTGTTATAAGACAATTTGACAAGGGTAACAATCAATTCAATTTTTTTTTAGTTTTATGATTTGATTGATTTTTAATTATTGGTTTGTTGACATATACATTAATTTATTATCGATATACCTATTTTAATTTGATGTGCTTGTGTCTTCATCTTTTGTATTTTTCCAGAAAGTTTGAAGTAATTTAAATTAAATAAAACTAAAATTGTTTTGCTTATGGACTTTAAAGATAGATTTTTCATTGTTAAGTAAACAATGTATAAAAAACATCATAACCCCTACATATATGTTTACATGTTAATGTATTATGTGTTTACGTGGTCTTTGAGAGATGGTCGAGGAGGGATTTGAGATGTTATGGGATTTCAACTATGTTGAGATCTTCCTTAACTTCGTGTGTTGGATCCCATTCTAATCAATGTGTATTGTGTGTGCCTTGTGCCACTCATGAGGCTTTGTTAGAAAGATAATCCAATATGCAAATTATCAAGCCTTTCATCAAAAAAATTGTTGTTTCTAGATGGTGAATTCCCTGATGATTTTATACTTCTTTCTTCAGTAGGTTCAAAAAATTATGTGAGGGAAAAGAGGAGTCCCAAATCTTTTTGTGTTCTTGTATAAACATAGAAGATGAGAAAGCATTCATATTATCAAAATGGTTCACAATCGATATTAGTCTGAAATAATCATGTTATATGATTTAAGGTCCCACATTGGAATGCTAGCTCCATACAACTTCAAGTCTTATATTGGAAACAACTCCATACGATTTTAGGCCCAAAATATGAATGATGAGTGGTATCATGAATAGATACAATAATAATGAATCCATTTTTTTCATTTATTATTGGAAGGAAAAATTATGTTCAATAGTTTTTAACATGTGTCCTTCGTTGTAGATGCAATCCACCCCTTTGCCATTTTATTGTGTAAAAAATCCCTCATTATAGTTCTGTGGCATAAACGTGAGAAAGAAAAGCAACGTGAAATCAAATAATCATGTAAATATTTCTTATAAATCCTCTTATTCTTCCTTTTAACATGATAAACCATCTATCGGTGGCATTTTAATTCCTTGGGGAAAATACTTGGTCATGAGAAAGGTGAAAAAAAACTGTGAGTTTCATTGAATAATAAGAACAATACAGTGTTGTGTGTTTAAACACTTGTTGTGGTGTGCTACTAGCATAAAAGTTGACTTAAGCATGGGGAGTATTGAATGAAAAGTGCTTACTTTCATACCTATCTTCAACATACATTACCTCAGGGATTTGTGCATCACACCCTTTTCTCCTTCCAACAATTCGCCCAAATGACACATGGTCCATATGTGACTAACCAAAACAAAGAAGAGGATCTCCTACTTTCCCTCCAACATTTTCACTTCCCTTGTAATTCTCCTTGCTTCTTCCCCTTCTTTATTACCCCACTTCCTCTTGCATTGTTTCTCCTTTATCCTTCCCTATCAGCATATCCATTGCACCACCCAAGTGCAATTGATTGTATTATATATGTATGAAGAAGTGGTTTTACGAAAAGGAGGTCTTGAAAAAACAAATAGATGTAAAAATATAATTTTAAAAATGCTTATAGTAAAAATAGTTTCATATATATATATATATATATATATATATATATATATATATTGTAACGACCCAATAAATTCTCACACGAACAACATAGTGAAATACAGGATAATTTTTTTTTTGACTTGCTTGACACATAACATGACGCAACATGTCGTCATCAAGGATACAACTAACACTGTGAACAACTTGATACAAGGATGGCCATAAAGGCAGCACGGAAACGTTCACACCTATCAAGGACAATTTACTTTTCTTTTGACAAGACAACATAGAAGTCCAATCACAGAACACACTTACAGTTAGGACCAACCACAATGAGTTATTATTGAGGGTTATTTATTTTAATAAGATATCTTGCAATTCTTAGGTTACGTTTTCAAGGAGGCTCAAGATATGACTCATACAATTCATCGTACCAAGCTAAGTTTATTCTTTTTACACTGAGTAATCATCTTTAAAACTTCTCTATTATGACATTTATTTGCTTAATTCGTTTATTTAGAGAAAGGGGGAATTTAATCCCACCAGGCCATCTGTTTACACGTACGCTACTAGAACTTGTTCATGCCCATATGACAACATGGGTTTCTGTTCAACATACTTAAGAGAAGGAAGACAAAGCACTTTAAAAAAAAATAACAGGTTAGAGGAAGAAGGTCGAGTTGATTTCATCTTTATGACCTCATTAGTTATTAACTCGCTTTTTATTGAGGCTTGAGGATTTATCGAAAATTATTAAATATTTTACTTAGACTTCACTGGATGATTTTACAAAAGAAAACAATTTACCTTTCAAATGGTTGAGAAACAGATTACATGGCTTTGAAACCGATTCCTCCTATTTATTAAATCTTATTATCTTGTATCAACTAACAATTTGTTTCATCTTATGATCATTCTAAGAATTCTCCATAAAAGGATAATGTTTATTAGTTTGGCTCGGGAAAAAAATAAGTAATCATATTTCGTTACAAAGGATAGTTTCCTCTTGATTGTTCCAGGTCTCAAAGGTTATCAAGTAGATCACATCTACATTAATATATTCATATACATAAATTTTCATTTAACTTTTGTAAGGACTATCCAGTCCACTTTATAGTGCTTACAAACTCATTGTTACTATGCCTTAGAAGGATTTACAAGTCAACATTCTAACTCGAGAGCAAAGTTTAACAGTACTCGTTTGCGAAAACAAAACAAGGTTACATCAATTCTTTCCAACACGATCCACAAACCAAAGGGACATACCATCTCTATTAATCCATGACTAGGGAACAAGAGCATAATAACATGGAACATGCCATGCTACTATTCTAAGGATTTAAAATACACTAGAATATCCCATAACCAAGCGGTAATCAAATTTCATCTTTCACATGATAACTAAACAAGCCAAAGTTTCAACAGTTACAACAACAATACTCTACAATACATTCGACATTTTTACAAGGAACTTCATAAATTGTACAGATGAACCTTTAACACTCTTTTCCTCTAGTCTACTCGCATGATACATCTGCACAAATATTAACTAAAGTCAGTTCGTAAGAACTGAGCATGTTAAGGCTACACATTGCAACAGTAAGCTAACATTTAACAATATTAAGAAAGGAATGTTCTAAATTCAGAAATGGATTAAAACACAACTCACAACTCCAAGATTAATCACATGAGAGAGAAATCTAAACCATCCAACAAGGAGAAAGTCAAAATACCAGTAAGAACAAAATTACATAAATCAAGGCAAGACCTTACGGGTTAGGAACAAGAAGGTCAAGAGGGTTGATATTTCCTTCATGTGATCCTATGGTTTACGTGATTGGAATCCAATACTCAATCCATCCATCTAAAGAGGTCCAAGAGAAGACAAAACATACTAATTATGATCGTAGGCGCGGAACAAAATGACGTTATCCAAATCTCCCAGGGGGAGGCTTCATAGCAATAATTAGGGTTCGACGCCCTTAAAAGAAAAACAACTATAGTTTCAGTTCTAACCAAGGAGTTTTACCACTACCTTCTTATAGGATTTCTTAAACGTAGGACTAGTTAACAAAACAAATCCACTCTTCCAAAGCATACAAATGAGACACAAAAAGGGCCATTATTCTACCAAGAAACCTTATCCTAATCGCCAACTTCTCTACATAATATAAGGGAAGGCTAAACCCAAAAGTCGTTAATAATTTTTATATATTTCCGACAATGTCAAAAGTATTAAAATAAAAAATTGATTTCCTTAACAAGGCCACAAAATGGGACCTTTTAGTAACCAAGTTTGAAGTATAAGTTATTCGAGTTCGAAAACAAAGGGATTCGATACACGGTGGGTAATACACCAACGATGCCCCAGACTCAAAAGACCTTACCACGAGTACAAGCACAAAAATAAGAACCAACGCACAATTCCATCAGGAAGGTTACGCAGTGCAGTCAGACCTAGAAGTTCTATGAGTTCCTTGCCAATGGTATAGAAGATGGAAATTTTACCCGATCCATGCGGGCTTATCAAGGAAAAGTCTAGCAAATATCAAACAGATGAATATAATAGCCACCTATTATATTATCACTGTAATCAGCTGTCATCTAACAGGAAACGAGTTCACGAGTCCAATACCATGGATTCACCTACAACTTTTGTTTCAGTCCAGCTAGTAGTAGCTTGCTTACGGCCCTTAATAAAAATTGTAGAGATTTCATTCAATTAAACTTACAATGCTTCCCCCTTACTTTAATCAAACAAGAGTTTGCACCAGGAAGTAGGTATAGTAACTCTCTCAACACGTAGAGGCCAAAATTAGAAGTCAGGTTATTCATCCTCTAGAACTGGGTACAAAAGTCAACCCTGTACAGTTCTATAGCAAGACCCTAATGCCATTTTCTAATCAAACAAAAGTAAGGAATGCCCACAGGCTTAAACAAGTTTTAGAACGCAATGTTACTATTAAGAAAACAGGAGGGCTCTAAACAGGAAATACGTATTTATTCAACCACACAGAGATATGAAGGCTTAACCTTCCATATAGTAAGCCTTCAATTATAAATACCATCACAAAATTCTTTTAAAAGAGGGTCATATAAGCAAACGAAACCCTATAATGTTTCCTTCCCTACGAACTAGATTGCATTACTCAAAATTGCAGTAACCCTTTTAGACAAATATGAAATAGAGTAAGCTATAAGAGAGGAAAGAACATTCCAAGAAAAATCAGTGAAATTGGATCGAGATTTAAAGGGACAACCAACACAATCAAACAACGATATAAACAACCACGAAAACATTTGTCTAGGCGCCATTCAAGAGGAAGAAAATTCATTTCAAGATACTGAAAGAAGGTAGAAAACTATTACAAGGAGTAGATTTAACATGCCTGTTTTAAACGCTAAATCTCATGGCCACGCACGTGCAGACCCCTTCTCCCCGCAGTCCCAAAATTATTTCTCCACCAAACTCACACTTCTCACCCACACGGTGTCCCAAATACCACGCAAAAGAAAGAACAACCATTCCGGTAAACTGCATAGACACAGGAAGAAGGAGAAAATTCATTCTAGAGCAGTTAACCCCAATTCCCAGTATGTAAATCCACGAAACAACAACAGAAATTTGGAATAATTAACAGGGTTTTGCATGTCCTTGCAATATGCTTTTACTCTTGAGTCTAGATTCTAGAACAAGATCGGAAAGTCTTGCGTTCAACTATTCAAACAACTCATGAATTGCTTTCCTATATAAGGCATTGTAAATTACTTTTTTTAAAGCTATTAGGATGCACCTATTACATTAGTTTTCCCATCAATTTGTGCGCAAAGAAAACATTTCAGAAAATAAAATGAAAGTTGATTCATGCTTACCATTGAAAGTCTCACACATTAACGCTTGCTTCAATTAACATCACTTTTATCCTCCACGCTAAGCAAAATTTCTTTGAAGCATTTTGTCAAACAGTTTGCGCGTAATCTACTCCAACGACGTGAAGCAACATTGCCCAACATTGGAAAGGATATTTTTCAGACGATGAAGTAGTTGCAAGAGCTCTTGATATTAAATACCCGTAGCCTACGTGCAGCTCAAGCCCTAATCCTCCTCAAATTGAGCTGATACTATCTCAAAAGAAAAGCTTGCCCCACATCTGATAAATACAATGGTTTTAAACTACGTGGAAGCACGGGTGATGTCCTTACCCTCCAGATGTATCGACCACATTCAGATGAGTTGGGTTGAGTTTGGAGGTCAAGGTGGCCTCCACCGCCTCCTTAGTGATGCCCATCTCTGCTAAATTTGATTTACTGGCACTGTGAATCTCATTCCCAACAGAGATGTCTCCAGCATAGATCAAGGGGACTAAATCAGACCCCAACGCCTTTCCACTGTACAAAGACACTCCCCTGACAATTTTCCCCTTACCCAAAATTGATGTTTGCAGGGAAGTCCCTGTCTAAAGTCCTCGCCCCAACTGTTGTCACCCATGGTGAAAGATTGGAGACAGACAGCTCCCCAGGACCCTCGTTTCCTGTAGAAGTAGACACAAACACACCCCTCTCCAGCCCCAAAGGCACCCAAACATACTTCCCTCCTTCCAAGGGCCAACAGTACAAGAAAAACAACCTGACAGAAAGGATGTCTATGGCACCTCTTCCCATAAAACTAGGTCAAAAAGACAGACTGGAACAGGTACGGCATCCACCCACGTGCGCAGGGAAGAGGAGGATTTCTATCAAAAATAAAAAACACAAGAGCCGAAGCAAAATGGTCTTCCACGTTTACCAGCAAGTTCATAAATGTAAGCAAAATGTGCTTCATGAATATTCTGATAAGAAACAGATCCACGCCTTTGAGATTCTCTTCCATGAGTTACATCGTAAAACAAGTAAGGTCTTAGTAGAGAATCTCTGCAATAATTTTCATCAGGTCTCCTAGTAACACTCTCACTGTCACTTAATCGATTTGATAACAATATCTTGTAGGAGAATCCCGAATTTGAAGATGCGTTGATACTGAACAGATAACAACAAGGTTGTGCAACCCGCTTGGTGGAGGCGCTCACAAAGGCTTCGACTATACTGCAACAAGCTTGCTGCCTGTCTAATTACTGTGTAGGGCGTTGCTGTGGATTTCGACAAGAGCACACCTCGCAGCAACCAATGAAACGTGGAGGTAACATGCCTACCTCACTAGCTTGAAGCTTCATCAAACAAAAACGCGCACAGGGAGGAACCAGGGAGGAAAAATGCCATGACAGAAGGATTTTACTAGCCTTTCTGCCCATGCAATAGGAAAAAACGTCCCTCAACCACTCCATGCATAGAATATCCCAGGGAGATCTCACGCGGTTCGAGAGGAGGATAAACAGACAGTCAACAAGAAGCAGGTAAGATTTGCAAATCAGAAATAAATGAGTGCGGCCAGCAGGGAGGATTTCAACACGCCAAATTTTAATACTCCACCCTCCATGCCAAGAAAGAGACAAGGCTGACCATGACCAAGTAGGTTGAGGGGGGGGCATTACATTCTCCTCCCCTTAAGAAAGCATCGTCCTCGATGCGACATTACACAGAGGAAAGGAAATGGTACGCAACAAGGGATAGATACAGAAGAAAACACACCCTATGGTTTGAAATTTTAGTTGATTAAAGCACGGTCACAAGGTAGCCTTAGGAACATTTGGTAGAATTTTTAACTTTCAATGTTCTGTGAAGATTGGCAGTTCTTTCTTGTTCATCATTTCATTAGTCTCTTTTCATTAGCACTATTCTTAGTTTAATTTCTTTTAAAATTTCATCATTGCAGAGTCTTGGTTTATTCTTTATTGTGGGTTCCCAACATGAACTGCTAACACAACACCCTATTAGGTTCAAAAAACACTACAGATTCACAAGCACACAAGTATATACTTCAAGATTGTATTACACCACAAAAGGTTACTCAAATACGGAATGGATTAGGCACAGTCTACATAGTACACGTCACACATCAATGACTGACATACCAAATACTCAAACAAAAGAGTACTACAATCCACCAGACATTTCCTCAATTTGCATCAATGAAAGACTCACATAACACCAAACCATGCTACAGGTACATAGTGTCCACAAGGGAATCAATGACATATCCACAACATCACAACACATATCCGTCTGACATGAGTAACACATACATCAAAAGACCACTACCAAACATCACAATAACTCAACATATATCCTGAAACATCAACCATACAGACAAATATCATACGCCTCCCTCAAAAACTCTTATGCCTCCCTCAAATCTCTTATGCCTCCCTCAAGTCTCTTATGCCTCCCTCAAACTCTTATGCCTCCCTCAAGTCTCTTATGCCTCCCTCAAGTATCTTATGCCTCCCTCAAACTCTTATGCCTCCCTCAAGGAGGCCGGTTGACCCTATGGTCCAAGACACATAGAGTTCGAACACTCCTAACCCAAGTGACATAATAACGCGTGGTTCAACAACCCGCTAGTTATCTGTACTCCTTGGGGCGTACCCCTATACAATGAAGCGGGTCCATAGGTCCAACCAATCCATGGTGCATCCTATGACCCTATTCCACACATCACGACAATAGAACCATCAAAACAATCCAATCAAAGTGCCAAGTGGCAAAGTGCAAGCCTTGGGCAAGGCGGTAAAAACTCCAAATTTAAAAGAAGACCCAAAATCAAGCAAAAATAAATGGCCAAATAGCCAAAGTTAGTATCAAAATCCCCATGTTAGTGCCACAAACCAAGGAAATGCCCAAAATTGTAAAGCATTGCAATCAAGAAAAGCTGCTGGTCCTTACAAAATAAGGTAAAAAGCTCAATTTACGAATAAAATCAACTTATAATAATGTCACATTACGATAACTGTGTGGCTTTATCTAGCCACCAAAGGGGTACTCAACGAGTTGCTAGCACTCGGAACATCGAGCCTCAGCTCGTAAATACATATCAATAATACAACTGTCATCACCTCCATCTGAATCATCCCGCCACCACTTCGACAAGGCTAAACATAGTCATAGTTGCACTTAGGTTGTGTACATACAACCACATATGGAGAGAGGAAAGAATCACATGTAATCTACTAAACCGAGTTTCGGCTCAAGTTATTGACCCATGGTTCACCATTCCTCACTCTCAACATACACTTCTATCGATTTCCCTCAGGATTGGTTAGCGTAAGGTTCACAACATAACATACAACAACATCACTAATATAACGGTGGCACACACATAACTACCATAACGTCTTACATATGGTACATATACAGGGCAGATCACAATCATACATTCACTGAGTGTAACACATCACTTTACCACTTTCTGCACCCAAAGTGCAATCACTATATGATAGGGTTCATACACTCATCGTATGACCCTAAATCACAACATGAAGCACTACATATTTGCACAAATCATACATGCGATGAATATAGTACATCACAACATAACATCCATTGCTACATAACAAGGTGGTACACACATTTCTTCAGAACATGGAAGAAAAAAACATCATGATATAACTCATTTCTTTTAACATCAATCTAGTCATACAACACATTGATACACTTACATATCACAATATGTCACAATGCTCCAACACTACGTCATCCACTTTATAATTCTTTTCACACATCACAAGTAGTAATTCACACGTGAACTCTTCATAGAATCCACAAGAAGGAGAGAGAATACTCCCATCCCAACATATCAACATGATCACAAACATGCACAAGGTGACATACACATCACGTGCGTTCACAATATCACAATTACGACAAATAATCACATCACGTTTAAAGCACATTACTCTTCCAATATCTACCACCATCATGCAACATCATCATCATCATGCAGTATCATCATGTAACACCACCACCACCATGTAACATCATCATATAACACCAATCCGGCCCATAGGTTCGAGAGCATGAACCTATGCTCTGATACCAAGTGTAACGACCCAATAAATTCTCACACGAACAACACAGTGAAATACAGGATAATTTTTTTTTTGACTTGCTTGACACATAACAAGACGCAACATGTCGTCATCAAGGATACAACTAACACTGTGAACAACTTGATACAAGGATGGCCATAAAGGCAGCACGGAAACGTTCACACCTATCAAGGACAATTTACTTTTCTTTTGACAAGACAACATAGAAGTCCAATCACAGAACACACTTACAGTTAGGACCAACCACAATGAGTTATTCTTGAGGGTTATTTATTTTAATAAGATATCTTGCAATTCTTAGGTTACGTTTTCAAGGAGGCTCAAGATATGACTCATACAATTCATCGTACCAAGCTAAGTTTATTCTTTTTACACTGAGTAATCATCTTTAAAACTTCTCTATTATGACATTTATTTGCTTAATTCGTTTATTTAGAGAAAGGGGGAATTTAATCCCACCAGGCCATCTATTTACACTTACGCTACTAGAACTTGTTCATGCCCATATGACAACATGGGTTTCCGTTCAACATACTTAAGAGAAGGAAGACAAAGCACTTTGAAAAAAAATAACAGGTTAGAGGAAGAAGGTCGAGTTGATTTCATCTTTATGACCTCATTAGTTATTAACTCGCTTTTTATTGAGGCTTGAGGATTTATCGAAAATTATTAAATATTTTACTTAGGCTTCACTGGATGATTTTACAAAAGAAAACAATTTACCTTTCAAATGGTTGAGAAACAGATTACATGGCTTCGAAACCGATTCCTCCTATTTATTAAATCTTATTATCTTATATCAACTAACAATTTGTTTCATCTTATGATCATTCTAAGAATTCGCCATAAAAGGATAATGTTTATTAGTTTGGCTCAAAAAAAAATAAGTAATCATATTTCGTTACAAAAGATAGTTTCCTCTTGATTGTTCCAGGTCTCAAAGGTTATCAAGTAGATCACATCTACATTAATATATTCATATACATAAATTTTCGTTTAACTTTTATAAGGACTATCCAGTCCACTTTATAGTGCTTACAAACTCATTGTTACTATGCCTTAGAAGGATTTACAAGTCAACATTCTAACTCGAGAGCAAAGTTTAACAGTACTCGTTTGCGAAAACAAAACAAGGTTACATCAATTCTTTCCAACACGATGCACAAACCAAAGGGACATACCATCTCTATTAATCCATGACTAGGGAACAAGAGCGTAATAACATGGAACATGCCACGCTACTATTCTAAGGATTTAAAATACACTAGAATATCCCATAACCAAGCGGTAATCAAATTTCATCTTTCACATGATAACCAAACAAGCCAAAGTTTCAACAGTTACAACAACAATACTCTACAATACATTCGACATTTTTACAAGGAACTTCATAAATTGTACAGATGAACCTTTAACACTCTTTTCCTCTAGTCTACTCGCATAATCCATCTGCACAAATATTAACTAAAGTCAGTTCGCAAGAACTGAGCATGTTAAGGCTACACATTGCAACAGTAAGCTAACATTTAACAATATCAAGAAAGGAATGTTCTAAATTCAGAAATGGATTAAAACACAACTCACAACTCCAAGATTAATCACATGAGAGAGAAATCTAAACCATCCAACAAGGAGAAAGTCAAAATACCAGTAAGAACAAAATTACATAAATCAAGGCAAGACCTTATGGGTTAGGAACAAGAAGGTCAAGAGGGTTGATATTTCCTTCATGTGATCCTATGGTTTACGTGATTGGAATCCAATACTCAATCCATCCATCTAAAGAGGTCCAAGAGAAGACAAAACATACTAATTATGATCGTAGGCGCGGAACAAAACGACGTTATCCAAATCTCCCAGGGGGAGGCTTCATAGCAATAATTAGGGTTCGACGCCCTTAAAAGAAAAACAACTATAGTTTCAGTTCTAACCAAGGAGTTTTACCACTACCTTCTTATAGGATTTCTTAAACGTAGGACTAGTTAACAAAACAAATCCACTCTTCCAAAGCATACAAATGAGACACAAAAAGGGCCATTATTCTACCAACAAACCTTATCCTAATCGCCAACTTCTCTACATAATATAAGGGAAGGCTAAACCCAAAAGTCGTTAATAATTTTTATATATTTCCGACAATGTCAAAAGTATTAAAATAAAAAATTGATTTCCTTAACAAGGCCACAAAATGGGACCTTTTAGTAACCAAGTTTGAAGTATAAGTTATTCGAGTTCGAAAACAAAGGGATTCGATACACGGTGGGTAATACACCAACGATGCCCCAGACTCAAAAGACCTTACCACGAGTACAAGCACAAAATAAGAACCAACGCACAATTCCATCAGGAAGGTTACGCAGTGCAGTCAGACCTAGAAGTTCTATGAGTTCCTTGCCAATGGTATAGAAGATGGAAATTTTACCCGATCCATGCGGGCTTATCAAGGAAAAGTCTAGCAAATATCAAACAGATGAATATAATAGCCACCTATTATATTATCACTGTAATCAGCTGTCATCTAACAGGAAACGAGTTCACGAGTCCAATACCATGGATTCACCTACAACTTTTGTTTCAGTCCAGCTAGTAGTAGCTTGCTTGCGGCCCTTAATAAAAATTGTAGAGATTTCATTCAATTAAACTTACAATGCTTCCCCCTTACTTTAATCAAACAAGAGTTTGCACCAGGAAGTAGGTATAGTAACTCTCTCAACACGTAGAGGCCAAAATTAGAAGTCAGGTTATTCATCCTCTAGAACTGGGTACAAAAGTCAACCCTGTACAGTTCTATAGCAAGACCCTAATGCCATTTTCTAATCAAACAAAAGTAAGGAATGCCCACAGGCTTAAACAAGTTTTAGAACGCAATGTTACTATTAATGTACCTTTTAGCAAAACAGGAGGGCTCTAAACAGGAAATACGTATTTATTCAACCACGCAGAGATATGAAGGCTTAACCTTCCATATAGTAAGCCTTCAATTATAAATACCATCACAAAATTCTTTTAAAAGAGGGTCATATAAGCAAACGAAACCCTATAATGTTTCCTTCCCTACGAACTAGATTGCATTACTCAAAATTGCAGTAACCCTTTTAGACAAATATGAAATAGAGTAAGCTATAAGAGAGGAAAGAACATTCCAAGCAAAATCAGTGAAATTGGATCGAGATTTAAAGGGACAACCAACACAATCAAACAGCGATATAAACAACCACGAAAACATTTGTCTAGGCGCCATTCAAGAGGAAGAAAATTCATTTCAAGATACTGAAAGAAGGTAGAAAACTATTACAAGGAGTAGATTTAACATGCCTGTTTTAAACGCTAAATCTCATGGCCACGCACGTGCAGACCCCTTCTCCCCGCAGTCCCAAAATTATTTCTCCACCAAACTCACGCTTCTCACCCACACGGTGTCCCAAATACCACGCAAAAGAAACAATAACCATTCCGGTAAACTGCATAGACACAGGCAGAAGGAGAAAATTCATTCTAGAGCAGTTAACCCCAATTCCCAGTATGTAAATCCACGAAACAGCAACAGAAATTTGGAATAATTAACAGGGTTTTGCATGTCCTTGCAATATGCTTTTACTCTTGAGTCTAGATTCTAGAACAAGATCGGAAAGTCTTGCGTTCAACTATTCAAACAACTCATGAATTGCTTTCCTATATAAGGCATTGTAAATTAGTTTTTTTAAAGCTATTAGGACGCACCTATTACATTAGTTTACCCATCAATTTGTGCGCAAAGAAAACATTCCAGAAACTAAAATCAAAGTTGATTCATGCTTACCATTGGAAGTCTCACACATTAACGCTTGCTTCAATTAACATCACTTTTATCCTCCACGCTAAGCAAAATTTCTTTGAAGCATTTTGTCAAACAGTTTGCGCGTAATCTACTCCAACGACGTGAAGCAACATTGCCCAACATTGGAAAGGATATTTGTCAGACGATGAAGTAGTTGCAAGAGCTCTTGATATTAAATACCCGCAGCCTACCTGCCGCTCAAGCCCTAATCCTCCTCAAATTGAGCTGATACTATCTCAATAGAAAAGCTTGCTCCACATCTGATAAATACAATGGTTTTAAACTACGTGGAAGCACGGGTGATGTCCTTACCCTCCAGATGTATGACACATGGTTTTAAACTACGTGGAAGCACGAGTGATGTCCTTACCCTCCAGATGTATCGACCACATTCAGATGAGTTGGGTTGAGTTTGGAGGTCAAGGTGGCCTCCACCGCCTCCTTAGTGATGCCCATCTCTGCTAAATTCGATTTACTGGCACTGTGAATCTCATTCCCAACAGAGATGTCTCCAGCATAGATCAAGGGGACTAAATCAGACCCCAACGCCTTTCCACTGTACAAAGACACTCCCCTGACGATTTTCCCCTTACCCAAAATGATGTTTGCAGGGAAATCCCTGTCTAAAGTCCTCGCCCCAACTGTTGTCACCCATGGTGAAAGATTGGTGACAGACAGCTCCCCAGGACCCTCATTGCCTACAGAAGTAGACACAAACACACCCCTCTCCAGCCCCAAAGGCACCCAAACATACTTCCCTCCTTCCAAGGGCCAGCAGTGCAAGAAAAACAACCTGACAGAAAGGATGTCTATGGCCCCTCTGCCCATGAAACCAGGTCAAAAAGACAGACTGGAACAGGTGCGGCATCCATCCACGCGCGCAGGGAAGAGGAGGATTTCCAACAAAAAAAACCACAAGAGCCGAAGCAAAACAGTCTGCCACGTTTTCCAGCAAGTTCAGAAATGTAAGCAAAATGTGCTTCATGAATATTCTGATAAGAAACAGATCCACGCCTTTGAGATTCTCTTCCATGAGTTACATCGTAAAACAAGTAAGGTCTCAGTAGAGAATCTCTGCAATAATTTTCATCAGGTCTCCTGGTAACACTCTCACTGTCACTTAATCGATTTGATAACAATATCTTGTAGGAGAATCCCGAATTTGAAGATGCGTTGATACTGAACAGATAACAACAAGGTTGTGCAACCCGCTTGGTGGAGGCGCTCACAAAGGCTTCGACTATACCACAACAAGCTTGCTGCCTGTCTAATTACTGTGCAGGGCGTTGCTGTGGATTTCGACAAGAGCACACCTCGCAGCAACCAATGAAACGTGGAGGTAACACGCCTACCTCACTAGCTTGAAGCTTCATCAAACAAAAACGCGCACAGGGAGGAACCAGGGAGGAAAAACGCCATGACAGAAGGATTTTACTGGCCTTTCTGCCCACGCAACAGGAAAAAAAACGTCCCTCAACCACTCCACGCGCAGAATATCCCAGGGAGATCTCACGCGGTTCGAGAGGAGGATAAACAGACAGTCAACAAGAAGCAGGTAAGATTTGTAAATCAGAAATAAATGAGTGCGGCCAGCAGGGAGGATTTCAACACGCCAAATTTTAATACTCCACCCTCCACGCCAAGAAAGAGACAAGGCTGACCGTGACCAAGTAGGTTGGGGATATATACACACACACACACACACACACACACACACACACACACACACACACACACATTTACCATCTCCTTTGAATTTATAACATCATCATGAAGGAAAAAATTCCTACTATTTAAGTTTTCATAAGAATTAAAAGAAAAACATAAAACGTACATTCATTAAAACTAAGACTTTAACTTCATGTGTAAGTTGTATGCCTACTTAGGGGAGATGGGCTAGTAGTGGCACACCCTAAGTTAAGAGGTCCACAAAATCAATTGTTTATCATATGGGATTGTGATTTTTTCACTAATATGTAGTTCAGAATTGTGTTATCTTATTTTTTTCTTTGGAATGTTCAATTGGAGGGAAAGCCTTATTTTGAATTGAAATAAAATAATTAATTTGAGTTATACTACAACCATGGTGGAAACCAATACTTGAATATGGGTGAAAATTCTTGAACATTGAATTTTTTATACTTGTACATGGGTGAGAGTTCTTACATGTCATGATGTGATTGGATACCCTACATAATTATTATGTCAATAATAAATAACTATCAGATCGTATTATGACAACTATTAGGTATTGTGTGATCAATAGTCCTTTCAACTATTGGACCATGTTCACCTATTGGCCCCTCCCCTAATAGTGAAATTCTACCCAATATTTTTAGATGGAGACAAGGTAATGGAGTACAAAAAAAATTTTATATACATCATTAAGGGTATCTTTTTCCATTCGGTTGAAGAATTCACTGTTGCTTAGCTATAACAAAAATTCCACTCTATCACAATTCCAAAAATAAACTCATAAGTCTATTTAGCTTTGCACATAAGCTAAATCCAATTTAGTGACATCAATTGTGATGATGTTGAAAAGTTAAATAAAAGTTTGTGACGTCAAATATTTAGTTTAATATAATTTAGATAAAATAAGATAAG
Organism: Taxus chinensis; assembly: GCA_019776745.2. NCBI lineage: Eukaryota > Viridiplantae > Streptophyta > Pinopsida > Cupressales > Taxaceae > Taxus > Taxus chinensis. The sequence goes on along the minus strand of CM034152.1, from coordinate 180,862,200 downwards.
AAACAACAATTAATTAAAGGTTAAAGATCTTGAAACTAATAAAATATGATAATGATGGGATGGATATTTACTTTGGTGATCTATCTAGAATCTAAAAGAAGAAAATGAAAGAATAAAACCAATCAAGAGAAAGAAAATGAAAATGATAATTTTTTTTTTTTTTTATAAAAATCAAACATAAAATTATTCCAAAAAGTTATTTCTCAAAGTTATGCTCCTCGTTCTATTTGCTTCCATTTTTGGATTTTTATTTTTACTTTTCGGGATATTTCTTATTCATTTATTCTCAAATGAAGAGAACAATTTGGACAAAAATTGAAGGTTAGCAAAAAAATTTGAAGATATTTGTGCATCTAAGTAGTATCTACAAAATGTTAAAATGTTGTCAAATTTACACCCCAATATACATATAGTTGTTTGGTTAACAGTAAACTTGTTGACATGTGTAAGTGTAGATAAAACACACACAACAAATGTTTTATTTCATGCATAACGACATCAAAAAGAGATTTGTATCCTCGTAACAATGAAAAAAAGGAGTTCCAACTTTTTCTTATAGAAAATTTTGAAAACATTGACTATATGAATAACATACACACTTTCAACCCTAAATCAAATAATTTTTTTGTAAGTGTATGTTTCTTTATATTAAAGGGTCTTGGATTCGAGGAGAATTACCACTTGCTTCTTTCAAGAAAATTTCTCTTACTTAAGGTTGCTTCCATTCGCTAGTTAGAAGGATTAGAATCTAAGTGGGGCTCTTTTCTTGGAAGTTCTTAGTGGATTACATATGTCCATTGATTTGGGTAGTATTGTGTTGTTACCTATGTAGTAATCTATGTATATTTTGGATCAATAAGGTGCCCAAGCATGAAGGGAAATTTATGTGATATCATCTTTTCTATACCAAAAGTAATATATTTTGATTGTGGGTCCAAATGCTTTCTAAAGTGTGAACAAGATTACATTTGATATCTACATATTTTCTTTTCCAAAATAAATGATTCAAAAATGATGACTCCACACATGATAGAACACAAAGCACCCACAACCTGAATTTAAAATAAACATGCTTGGAACATCTATTGTACAGTAAGAACCACTTGCTCAATTGGTTATAACTTATCTCATCTTCATCCCTCTAAGCAACTCTACATAAACCTTGCGTATGATAGTAAGTTAAATTATTAACCAACTAAAGAATAATACCCCCAAAAATTGATAAATAACTCATTGGTTAGTGAACATTTCAACCATGCTAACCAATGGATTTTGCAAAATCCACATCCTTGTATGATATTTGGTCTCCTCCTCTATCCTCTTTACTATTTGGAGATCCTCTTAGAACTGCAAATCAAGTAGATTGTTGTTCACGTCCTTGAAATACCATGAAAGGTCGTTAAACTCTATGGACAAAACAAACCAATAAGAGTTTATGTTTGAACACCACCTAAAACAATTTGAAAATTTGAGTCATTTTCACAAATAGGGAGCGAGACACCTCTGAGCTTTGGTTGTTCTGGAGACTAGAAGTAGTATAACAAATTTGGCTTTATCTTTTTTCAATTTTTTAAATTTCAATTTGTTGTATGGTTGTGTTTTACTACAAATTATTTTAAATCACATTTCCCTTGATAGAATTTCAAGACAATATAGTTAAACGTTTAAGTTAAAAAATGTTTTCATTTCTTTAGTAAAAATTATGCGTATGCATAAACTTGATTATTGATTTTTTTTTGAAAAAATGTGTCAATTATATATAGCTCTAGCATCTCCATAGTTGTTGCAAATATCTACTTAAGACAAATACAACACATTATATTTAAGTACTATATTAGATAGAATCTTTAATTAATTTATTATATTTTTAAAAAACAAAAAATGAAACTATGCTTAAATTGATCTTGTTGTGCTCAACTCAAGTTACATTTAAGTTGAATTAAAGTCGAATAATTTATGCTTTTGAAATAAAGGACATAAGTTTGATTCCTATAGAGGATAGGGTATACAAGTCTCGTATTTGAAGTACAATTAGACATTACCTATAGACTTAAAAACAAAACAATTGAAATGATAAATTATAAAAGGATATTTCCTTTTCTTCCTTTTAAATTAGTTATAGAAATAGTTATATAAAACTAATAATGAAATTTTAAAAATTGTGAAGGAGAAAAAATTCAAATAAAATTGTAAACTATCTCAAATTAGCACCTCTACAAAAAGATGTTAAATCGGATTGAAACAACCCACTATAAATATCATATTAATATTGTAGTATTTTGAATCCATGTAGATGCAATCTTTTTAGTTTATTTATGTAGGGAAGAAATGTCTAATTAGTAAATTGAACAACAATTGTATACCAATCAATTCCTACCTTAACTAGTTTAATGTTGTAAGTGATTTAATGTTGTGGAAGATTAATGAAAAAGATGAAAAATAAATTAAATATAGATATTTTATATATGTTTTTTTTAATATTGTCTTGGCATGAATGACAAGTAAAAAATTTGTACAAAAGAATAAAGCACACGTAACTGAACTTGATTTTAATTTGTAAGACATAACACTCAGGTAGCAAATTGAAACACCCTAATTTTCTTGAGATGATGGAAGGTATACCATCAATTAAAGTGGAATATTATAGTTGACGAGGTTTTCTATGTTAAAATATGTATCAATTATTGAAGGAAAGTATGAAAAATGAATATGGAATTACTTTTGTGACACATATCTAGAGAGAAGTGTGTGGGTGTATATAACTAGTTTAATAATATAAGGAAAAATTAATTTTATGTTTGGCTAGTTTTCAATTTTAGTTTATTTAGGCAAGTGCATTCATCGTGCTATCAAACGGGTTAAATTAATGATAAAATATTTGAAAGAGAGGTTACAAATTTGAATAGATTGTATATCCAAAAACAAGGAATTGAGCATTGTGAACTATAAAACTAATAATTAATAAATAAAATAAAAATGATCTTGTTGTTGAATTTCAGTATATAGTGAACGCATTTTTTGAACTAAGATTTTTATATTATAACCTACTATCGGTGTTTGATGGGTGTTACATTTGCATGAAAAATTTTGTGAAGCACTTTCTCTAGCCGAGTCACGAACATTTTCATCATTAGTTGCATGCGGATCAGTTCCATGAATTGATGGTGTTTTTGGACTGTGTCCATATGCATATAAAATTCGTCTTCATTATAAGTCAAATACTTATACATATTTAATACAATCACATCTCATAAAATCTATTAAAGTATACATTGATTTTTGCGATGGGTTCTAAATTAATCTAGAGATGACCAAAAAGTGCAAATAAATGCCAATATTGTTTGCTACAAAGACAAACATCAACATCCATCCAACACAAAATTAGACATATACAATTTTGGCATCTCTAACATTAAAAAATACCAGGAGCTTGGTTACTTGCAAATTTTTTTATTTTTAAAAAATATTTCCAATAATGGTGAAAATTAGTCAATTCACTACACTTTTACCAATCAAAATTGAAATATATTATTTTATAACAAATTATACTCACATAAATATGTAAACAACATGTTTATATATTATAAATTTTGACATTACTAAAAAAATCCATATATAGAACTGATTCAAAATTTTACTAATTGAATGACCTAAAAAATATAATACCTCTTCTTTGGAAAGAACTAATAAAGCCCCTTTGCATTAGATCAAATCACATTGATTTGGAAAAAGGTAAGCCCACATTCATTAATTGAAGTGGTTGGAATGGGGATTGTTGACTGGATAAGACCATGTCTCTCCTTTATCACTCATTCAACATTAAAGAGAAATGGCCCATAAATGAATTAGTAAAATGGTAGGAGAGTTTGAGTGAGAAATGCATAAAATTATTTTGTACAATTTGTTGTGATTTTGTTGGCATATATTTGTATAGTAAAAGCTTTTAATATTTGAATAAACATCACCTGGATTGGCCCCCATACAAATCCCTTAAGTGCTCTATAGCTTCAATGGCCTTGTTTGGAATGGTTCTATGTGTTCTTCAACCCTTCCTTGGTCTACCTCTCGACATTCAATCTCATGCTTATTTCTCAACTCAACTCTATCATGCCTCATAAGCCCTAACTTAATTTGTCAACTTTGACCTTTCAACTTGGTCAATAATTCACTCTCCCACCCAAACACATTAAAAGGAAAATTTGATCTTTTATATAACCTATGTTTTGTTTCAAAGGGTTAAAATGACGTGTACTCATTTCTTATGAAATTATGATCTAGTAGGCTAGTTAACAAAGAACATTGAGTTGTAAATGGGAGATCTAGTATTCGAACCTGACCGCCAATAGTTTTTGCTAATACCACCTTTGCAGAGCAATTAAATTTTTGAGTACAAACTTTATTATATAGGTAACAATAGGAAACAAGATCCTCACTCTAAATTTTGATTCACTACTTGGTTTTAAATGTCATCTTTTGCAAAGGTGACCCTTTTTCATTCCCATCCATACATGCCCTTTTTGTTTTTATAAAATCTCACTAACATTATAAATTTCCAAAAATAGGTGGGTCAAAAGTATAATTTTAGGGGGTGTCATATGACATCTCCTTCTTTTTTATTAATATTCTTGCTTTCTACAATTTCTACTTCCTGCACTATGGATTCGAGTTTAATTAATCCGCTCACACCCTTTAAGTTTCATGAATGGAAATTAAAAATGACAATAATTTTAAGGAGAATTTGTTTTCATTGCATAACCATGGGCATTGAAATCAAACCAATACTGATGAAAAAGAAAAGAAAAGTGGTATAACCAATGTGTTGAAGCTTTAGGGTTACTATTTCTATCTTTGTCTTCATATCTTCTCTTTCACATTGAATATACCAAAAATCCTAGCAAATTTTGGACAATATTGAAAACAATATTTGGAAAACAAGATGAAATGAGAGGGTATGAACTGGAAAATGAGCTTATTATTTCAATCCTCAATAGTTTTGACACACTTCAATACTTCTTCGCAAAGTTTAAATCAATGAGATTGGAGTTGAATGAATGTGGAATTGACAAGAAGTACTCACAACTTATCCTTTCTATTCTTTCAGAACTAGGTCCAGATAACTCAATGTTCATATTTAATTTCCATGTCACCAAGGATGAACTTAGAACATCATATAAAATTCCCTCTTTAGATGTGTTTGTCTCTTAGTTAACTAGGGAACAAGAAAAGTTGATACAAATGAGCACATTGAAGTCTTCTAAAGAATATGCCTTGATTGCACGGAATGGTAAACCTAAGGATTCTAAAAATAAGGATAAGTAACAAGAGAAGAAGGATCAAGGGAAGAAAAAATATCCAAACCATCCACCCGCCAAACCAACGTTGAATCCTCCTCCTCTAAAGGAAAACATAAGAAGGAAAAATTTAAGTGTAACTATTGCAAGAAAAATTTTCATGATGAGCACAAGTGTATGAATAAACAATTGGACCTCATCTTGAGAAAAATAACATAGGGGTCCCTGAATCTATCAAATCAACCTCATCTACCCAAGATTCTTTTAAGGCAAAAGATAATAGCAAAGAGAAGAAGGGAAAATATTTAGTTGCAATAGTGGAACCAACTTCATCATAGGTCATTAACTATGGTGAATCACACTATATGGGTTCCTCACAGGTTCATTTTTCTTCCATTGAGCCATGTAACATGTCCTCTATCACATTAGGTGATGATGCCTCTGTAGAAGTTACAGGGAGTAGATCAGTTGAAGTAAAGGGTGGAACATTCAAAAATGGTTTTAAGTATTACAAAAATTTCCATCAATATATTATTAATGTACCAGATCACTCACATAGTGAAGGTCATGAGAGTTGAATTTAACCCATATTTAGTTATCATCAAAGAGCTATATAGTGATACTGTAAGTACAGATGAAGGGTGGACCACTAGGCATGATTACATACCTTCTCACATTTTTCTTACAACACTTCTACGAATGCATTGTTGACTCACTCATCTGGGGTTAAAAAAATATGGCTTGAGAAATTTGGCCACCTTAACTATCATTACTTATAATAATTGAGAAAGCATGGTTTTGTTGAAGACTTACCTAAAGTTAGTTTTTCTAAAGGTATTTATGATGGTTGTAGCCTTAGAAAGCATCCAAAATTGAATTTTGACAAAGGAAAGGCTTAGAGAGCTACACAAATATTGAAGTTTGTACATAGTGATGTTTTAGGGCCATTTTCCAAAACATCCTTCATCAGGGCATGATAAATTTTCACCTTCAATGATGAAATCTCGTGATACACTTGTGTCTATTTCCTTCGTTAGAAGTATGATGTTTCTGAAATTTTAAGGACCTCAAGGCTCTTGTAGAGAAGCAGTCAGGGAATTTCATCATAATTATGAGGAAAGATAATGGTGGGGAATATGTTAGTAGTTGGTTTGAGTATTTCTACACCACAGAGGGGATTGAGTTACAACAGATTGTTAGTTACAATCCTTCACATAATGAATTTGAAGAATGGAAGAACATGTTCTTGAAAGAGATGGCCAATTATATGCTTCACTCCGTATATCTAGCATTGTACTATTGGGTAAAATTTATTAACTGTGTGACTTACATCCAGAACTATGTCCCTCAAAAATCCTCAAAAGGAGTCACTCCTTTTGATGTTTTGCATGGTTGGAAACCATCAGTTAAGAACTTTAGAGTCTTTGGATCTTCATTTATGGTTCGTATACATTAAAATGAAATATAAGGCTATGAAACCTCAGTTTAGGGCTTACATCTTTGTGGGATAACTAGATTATGTTAAGGGATACAAGATTCTTCATCTGACCACACATGATTTGTTCATTAATAGGAATGTCAAATTTCAGGAAGTCCCATCAGATTCAACACTTGATATCTCTCCACCTTAATCAGCTTCACTTATATTTTCTGAGCATGATTCAAATAGTTCTAATGAGCTTGAGTATATTCTTGAGAAGATATTTATTACCAAGGGGCCTTCTTCTTCCAGTTTATATAGTGATGGAGCTTCATCTCCTTCCATAAATGACAATAACTCACATAATGAAAAGTTTATTCCCAACTATCATACTTTTGATCCTCTTTGGGATAGGTGGATATTACAAAGTGTAAGTACTTGGGTAGGGGATCCTACAAATGTCAAATGGACACGTTCAAAGTTTAGGTATGGGCCATATAATTTATTTACATCTGTCTCTGATCCAAATTTTTTTTGGGAGGCATCTAGAAATCCTAAGTAGGACAACGCAATGCAAGAGTAGTGTAGTTCCTTAATTAAGAACAACACATGTGATTTAACACACCTTCCTAAGGGAATGAATATGGTTCAATGCAAGTGGATATATTAGACCAAGTATGCAACAAATGGGTTTGCTGATAAGTTCAAAGCACGATTGGTAGCAAAATGATTTTAACAAGTGTCTGACACTAAGACCTTTTCACCAGTTACTAAAATGAACTTTATCTTAATCACTCTTGCCATTGTCGTTGCTCATCATTGGGATGTTCATAAAATAGATATGAAGAGTTACTTTCTTCATGTTGACTTAGAGGAGGAAATCTACATGGAGAAGCTATAAGGTTTTGTTTAGAATTATTCCTTAGAAAATATCTCTATGTCATCAAATAGGCCCCTCGAGCTTGGTATGCTAAGATGGATTCCTTTCTTCTCTATGCAAGGTTCACTAGATGACACTCTAATCCAAATGTCTATATTTTGGGGCAGGATGATTAAATTCTAATGCTAGTTCTTTATGTTGATGAAATTTTGATAAAAGGAGATTTTCATCATCTATTTAAGTGGTGAAATAAGCTCTGCATGAGATATTTTCCATGAATAACTTGGATTTGCTGCATTACTTCGTTGGGGTTCATAGTTCATAATTTAACTTGAGGATATCCATTACATAACCTAAGTATGATCTTGATTTACTTTCTCATTTTCACATGGTTGACTGCAAGAAATCTCCAACTCCCTTCTTATCTTGAGTCAAGCTTGAGGTTGATGGTACCTCACCATTGGTCAATGCTACCTTGTATCGACAAAGTGAAGGTAGCCTTTTATATTTTACTCACACTAGACCCAACATTTCATATGCAGTAGGCCTAATATCTAGGTTCATGCAGAAGATTCATGAGTTGCATTGTGATTTAATAATATTTGAATTATTCTGTATGAATATAAATGTACAAAAATCTTATAAATGAAGTAAAATAAAATCTAAATACTAAACAATTTATTTTATTTTATTAATGAAAGGAAATAAGAGGGATAAAGGAATTATCTCTATTTCCCTTACCTCACAATGACATGGGACTGAGAAGTGTGATGAAAAAAAATATCAGACCATCGCAAAAAACCACAAAAAAATGTAGCAGAGGTGGGAACAGCCATACTGGGGCACCTAGAGGTGGCTGGGGTGCCCTGGTCTTGATTCTAGGAACTTGGGTCTATAGAAATAATTAGAACTTGGTTATGATATGGTTAGTAGGGATTTACACTTATTCACCTTTTGTCATGTATATGTTGCATTTGGATTGCCAAGGTACTATATGATAGAAAAGTGACATGCGATCATGAGAATCTACAAGTACCCTTTCTTTGTACCCGACCTCCCGAGGTCGTGGCGAGACAGTCAGTGGAAATGAGATATGTGGGAATATGACCAAGCTAATTAGGCAATCTTATATCCTCAACACGTAATAATGGGATTTGTGAATATAAGGCAAAGAAAGCTCTCCTAACTTGAATCGAGGTAATGGATCATTCAGATATAATAGCTGCTCGGAGGCTCCAATCAATTTCAAGCTCTGCCGATATCCTATCTATTGGCTATTAGATACATGGAAAGTGGCATGCAGGTGATTTGTTTAAATTCCCAGACAAGGTCATGGAAAATGGTAGTGAGAGGTGTAGTGGATCTTCCAGAACTTTATGGGTGATTCTCTGGTCTAGTCTAGAAAACCCTAGCCTAATTGGTTGCTATGTTTAATATGGAAAACTGTGTAATAATGTCTGGCAGAAGTGGTGATGATCTTAATATGAGTGTATGTAAACCAGAGTCAATATCTGATTGATCAACAAGCCCGTTGGGTTGTGGGACCTGTGGATCACAACCATAAGTTTATGGTTGTGGTGGACCTCATATGGTCATATGAGGAGTCAATATCTTCTTCCGACTATCCAGTAGTCATAGCCTTTTCAGCTTCTATGTTTAGAACTAGAAGTTGTATGATTTTCTCATAATACCTTACGGGTGTTCTGGAAACTTGAATACGTAAGATAATATCTATGTCGATAAGGAGATCTCCCTCGTTTGGCTGCGGAACTAATGGATCACAACCAAATATTTGTTCTCTTTCGGGTTCTTGTATGGTCATGCGGATATCCTATCAAGGCAATATATAGTTGGGTTGACTTGACCAGAATGTGCATGCTTTGTCATCTTCAATATTCAACTCTCTCAATTGTTCACTTATTGCTTGTGGGTTTATTTTCATTTGAAAGACCTGAATCCTAAGCCCTTGATCTATATCCGTTAACGATGTGAAGATATTTGGTTGAGGTACTACCTATTCGAATACGTAATCCATGGGCTCTCTAGGTCCCGTAATTGTTATGCAAACGATGATTCAACTTTAACTGAAGTGAGTAAATTAACTATGAAAGATATATTTACACTATGCTTATATTCTTTTTATTTTTGTATTATGAATGATGTATATTTGAATGAAATTTGAAGAGAAACTATTCTAATATATTCAGATAATGGACAATTAATCTAATAACAAAATTAAAACAAGAAAGTTATCCTGATGTAGTTATTTCCCTGTGCACTTGTGAGTTTATCCTAAATATTTAAATAACTAACTATTTTAATCGAAAGACCTCCAATCTTACCTCAGAAGTGAGGAATAAATGACAACTTCTCAAAAGCTATCATTCCCCATAGCTTCCCTGGTAATAATGAAAGCGAACTTTAACTGAAATAATCAAATTTACTACTCTATTTGATATATTTTAACTACAACTTTGATAGCTCAAACCTGGAGTTTTATAGAATAGTGGTAAATCCAGTTGTGTCGTGACTTGTCCCCTCTGTTTGATCTCCTCATTCCTTTGTGTTCTTGTGAATCCATAAAAGTGTGAATGTGATAGTGTCAATGGAAGAAGATACTTGAATAATGGCATATTTGGATATAAACCGAATATAATGCAAGTAAGAGAGGGATAGTGCAAGTAAACAGAGCTTGATTATTTAATTCCTAGCAGGATTTATTGTGGGGATACAACGCAAATATACTGGGAATTATGGGATCTATTTCTTGTGACAAAAAAAACCTGAAACTCTAAGATTATCAAATGAACTGTAATCTACAATTGAAACTTATGCTAAGCTGACCGTGTAGGAAAAAAATGGAATAAAATTAAAACATGAAGATCAAATGATCTCTAAAATAGAAAGGAGAGGCTGAGAATTCATGCAAGATCTAAACCTATTGAAACTCATGGAAGAACTTCAAAACACACCGAATAATGAAACATGGAGGGAGAGGGGCCATTTTCTTGAAAACAAGATGGGTATTTATAGAATTTGGATTTACTAGAGGGTAACTTGGAATTGAACTCTTTTACTATAAACAAAGAGAAAACACTATTTATTAGGCGACCAAAATATAAATGCAAGGAAGAGTAGTTGAGGAATGTGGGTAAAATTTGAATTTTTACATTTGATGAAATCATCGGAACGTTCTAGAAAACGCGCACAAGACCACCGCCCTGTGCAGGGTGGTGGTTACAGGACTGCCGCCCTATCCTGTGCACTGGTCACAGGACCGCCACCCAGGCAGGGCAATGGTCCTATAACTTAAAGAAAAAAATATAAAGAAAAAGGGGATAGATGACAGAACAAAGCACACGGAGGCTGGATAAAGTATTTGGGATGCAAACGTATACTTTGCGAGCTTTTCTAGATTCCGAATACCTTGTGAAGAGACCTGAATCATCATTGGGGTTTCCGTAACCTCTTTCCAGTGGTACAGTACCTTATAATTTTGGGTACATATAGGTACCTGTAAACCTATAATGAATAAAGCACTATCAAAATCCTCAAATAGACATCAAATCCTAAAAAAGAAAAATGTAAAATGAGGGGTCGGACTGTCCTCAACCGCCACAGTGGTGGACTTACAATTGCGCATTGCACTACATCTCAGACCCAACGTAGTTATGTGTGATTTTGTGTGCAATAGTGATCCTAGGTCTCCCTCATGCCAATGATGCCAAGGTAGGGGGAAATAACTAGATAAAAATGCAAATGTGTGGATGGAATTGAATGAAATCCCCTTCCTATGGCTGTGTATACATAATAATGGCCCAAATGTAGTCCCTGTCTCTACATAGATAGCTATCCCTTGATAAGAATAGTCCACAAATATAATGGTATGTATGTTGTGTTTATATAGGAATCTCTTGTTCAAATTTCAATAGTAATGAACTGAAATGTCGACTAGTACCTCGAGAGATGGGAGGGAAAACCGAAAAGACCGACCTCAAATGTAGAAAATAAGATCTAACATAAAGAGGACAAGGGCGCCTAGGATGGACAGGAGTGCCTGAAACTAGTGTCTAACCCTAGGTGCTAGTGTCAAGAGACAAGTGATAACAAATGAGTGAGAATTGACCGACAAGGATCCATGTGACCTGACCAGAATTGTGTGTATGAGTGAAGAGTGTGAAAGATTAAAATTGCATTCCAAGGAATCACTTACAACATGCCAGGATTCCTAACATGCTCAGCCTAACCACCTAGACCCCTTAACACATTTCATCAAGCCCAAATTTCTCAACACCTTGTTTGAATATTCAAATTTCCCATTTGGGCAGGAAAATGAGGAAACAACCAAAATTCAAATTTAAGACCACTTTGACACCTAGGAAAGCTTCTAAAATCCTATAACCACCTTCCTGAGATGGTCCAAACCAAAATTTTGCCTAATCTAACTTTTGCATGTTGATGCTCCTGCATCAAACTACCCAACTTGAAAGAAAGCATGAGCTCCTGCTCATGTGTCTACATGAATTCTCATTGAAGTGGGCTATAGCTTCTTTGTATGCTATTATGCTCCTCTTCTTCATTCCATTTGACCTTGCTTATTTCATGTCCTCATGAATCCCATGGTTTGTGCTTTGCTCTTGCATTATCATCAAGGATGCATCTCTTCTTCTTGTTATCAGTCTTTTCTTCTCTTATCTCCAAGTCTTCTCCTGCTACATACCTACACAAATAAGAAACACAACAAATACAATTCTTCCTTCAAGTTCCGCTATGTTCTCCTTCTTTGTATAAACACTTTTCTTTGATGTTCTCATGACTATCCTTGCATGAATAGAATACAATCTGTCCTTGTTCATCATCCCTTTGTTGGATTTATTGTTCTCACTCTCTTGAGTTTACAACCTTGTCAACCAATCCTAGACCAGTCCTCAAACTTTCTTGTGTAAGTTCACTATAATTTAGATTACTCTTTGCCAAAGAAGGTGTTAGTTTCATAGCTATACCTTCATTCACTTCTTCCAGATCCATTACATCCATTGCCTCTATTTGAAACTGATCACCATACCTTTTTTCTTCATCATGCTCTAAATTTGAGGTGATAACACCCAACTTAGCCTTGTCTCCTTGATTCTCTTCTTGCTTCTCCCACTCACTAGTTGAGTCATTTTTGACAATTTCAAGGAATTCGCTCAAAGAAGAATGGATATCAGTAAGCAAACAAGTAAGTTTAGAATCTCAAATGCTTACCTTATTAACATCCATAGCATACTACTCCATTTAATCCTCTTGTACCTATTGTAGCAACTCTTTTTCACCCATCATCAGAACACTTGGGCTGATTGCCTTCTCCTTGTCATCCTTCATAGACACGAGTGTATGACTCTTCCCATTCTTCTCTAAGGTGTAGGTATTATCTTTCCCATTGTGTATAGTGTTCCTTTCACACTGCCAAGCTCTACCTAAGAGCACATGACACACATCCATAGGCATGATATCACAAAGTACATTATTCTTACATCCTCCTATTTGAAACTCAACCATGCTCTGCTTAGTCACAAGAACATGATGACGTTTCTGAAGCCATGAAATCTTGTAGGGTGTTGGATGTTTAACCCTCTTAAGGCCTAGTTTTTCAAAAATTTCTAAGGAAACCAAATTATTTGTGCTACCTCCATCTATAACAACTTTACAACACTTACCATGAGATTTATAGATGGTCCTCAATAATGTTTTCCTTCAGGATGGTTCCTTTTCCTTTGCTCATTTGAGTAAGAATCTTCTAAATAGCAGTGACTCTCCTATATTAGGTTATTCTATTTTTGTTGTTGAACCCATGCTCTCCTCTTCATCATCTTGCACAATCTGATTCCTTGTTTCTCTTGTCGTACTACCACTTGCTTGAGAGTTATCTAGACATTCATATGATCTGTGACCAACATACTTGTTGTACTTGAAACTCCTACTTGTAAACTCACCTCTTCCTCTTTCATAGTTACCTCTTCCTCTGGAATATCCACCTCTAGTTGCTCGTTCTGCTTGTCCTTGTTGTTGTTGTTCTTTGCTTTCTTGCTGTCCTTTACCTTTGAAATCTTTATCTTTAAACTCTCTGGTATGCTGCATTCTTCTTCTATTCAGCTTGTCTTCTACCTTCAAGGTATATTGGTATAATTCTTCTAAATTTCTAGGACTTACCAAACTAAGTTCATATTGTATGTTATACCTCAGCCCATTCAAGTGCATTGCTATCTTTTCAACATCTTCTTCCACATGCCTTGATTTGATTTTCAACTTATAGAACTCTTCTGTATAGTCCTTAACACTCATTTCTTTCTGTTTCAGATTTTTTAGCTTACTCTATAGATTTTTCTAATCATCATTAGGTAGGAATTTAGCCTTAAGCTTGGCTACCATTCTATCCCATGCCTTAATCCTTATTTTTCCTTGTTTGATTCTCTCATCCTGAATGAATTCCCCCCATATGGCTGCATGCCCTTTCAATCTGTTCATCTGGCTCATTCTCACATTCAAAGTACTTTTCTAAATAAGTTATCCAATCAATGAGATCTTCTCTATCAAGACTACTTGCATATGTAGGAATGCCCAACTTTGGCTTTGATCCTTGTCCAATGATCACTTTGAGCATCCTGTCAATTTCACTCTCTTTAGGTTCTTCTACCTCTGCCTGTGTTGTAACTGCTTGTGGTTCTTCTTCCATGTCACTCATATCACGTGTTATGACTCTTCTCTGATTAGCCTCTACTGCTGTCAACCTTGCATCAAAATCACTCTCATGTTTCTTAAATCTTCTAGGATGACATCTCCAATTTGCAAGCCTCCTCTACCACCTCCTCTCACTACTCTTCTGGGTGGCATTGTAACTTTAATCTCTCAATTCACTTATTAACCTTGTTTACTGGTATCCTCCTGCTCTAATACCACAAATGATGCAAGATAACTCAAGCTATTAGAACCTTTTAGGTCTTATTCCTTCTTCTATGCTATGACTGCCCTAAAGGCTAGTAGCCCTCTTAACCCTCAAATCTTGTAGCAAAAAAATGTAGAGAGAATTCCAAGAAACTAACATTAGTTATGAACACCCTTTTGGTTCAACCTCTATTGTTCACAATTTCAAGTTCTTCCACAAACCCTAGCCCCTCTGTTTTCACTTTAGTACATTCTTATAGACCTCACTAGCCCTATCAAAGGCTAAAGCTTATGGTTCAGAATAATAGAATCATAGTTATGTAAACATACAAACCATTTAAGTTACGCTTTTCCTTCATGATGCTTCACACAAATTTTCAGAGCTTAACTCTTTGTTTGGCCTCTCCAATTCGCTACTTGAGCTTCTAGGAATTAGGCCTCCAATAATCTCCTACAGACCTACAATTAAACTGTCAAGAACTGGTATCACATGTCTAATCTCCAACCTTCCAAACCTTTATAATTGGACTCTAAATTCTCTCCAGATGCTGTGTATAATTTTTCAAGCCTTAGTTAGAACTTTAACCTCTTCAAACCTCATTTTCCCCTAAAACCCTAATGAGGGTTTCTAAGACACCCGAGAAGAAATACAATCTTCTAAAAAGTTAGATACTCTGATTCAAGACTTAAAAATGGATCGTAAGGTCTGTCTAAGCATTTCCCACGTTCCTGAGCTATCAGTTTAGAAAGAAAAGAAGAAAATTTCATTAAAAATGTAAAACTTACCCAAACAAGGAAGTTCCTTAGCATGTCTAGGACAGTCATGAGAAATTGAAGAAATCTTGCTTTTCTGAGTCCAAATCCTTAATGTATATCATGATGACACCATGTAAACCACATTTTCACGTGAGAATCATTAATATTCATTCACAATGTGTATTCTGTTAGCAAATAAGTGTGATCAAGGGCATGAAAATAGGGTTCTTAGCATTCAAGAGTAAATCACCCAAAACAGAGGATTCTCTTTCTAATCATACATGAAGTTTCATGTAACATAGTTCTTATCACCTTCTATAGCTGGTCTACCATAAGTAACATCTATGTATGTAGGCAATATGAAATAAAGTATGACCTTCTTGACATGAAAACAAACAAAAAATAGTCTCCTTAAGCCCAAAACAGAACAAAAACCTGCTTGGCCATTATTGTTGTCTCTCTTGTTCTCATTACATACAGATCCTCATTCTCAGCATGTAACCAACTCCTTTGTCCTTGAGCTTTATTCCCTTTTCATATGCTTTTTGAAAACCTTAACTGCTTTAAATGATTTTACTTGACTTGCTCTACATTGGGAAAGGTGTTTCTATAACTTTAGAACATTTTTACAAATTGCATTCCAAGGAGTCACTTACAATATGTCAAGATTCCTAACATGCTCACCCTAACCATGTAGACCGCTTAACACATTTCATCAATCCGAAATTGCCCAACACCTTGTTTGAAAATTCAAATTTCCCATTTGGGCGGGATAATGAGGAAACAACCAAAATTCAAATTCAAGATCACTTCGACACCTTGAAAAGCTTCTAAAATCCTATGACCACCTTCCTGAGATGGTCCAAACCAAAATTTTGCCTAATCTAACTTCTTGATGTTGATGCTCCTGCATCATGCTCTTGACTCTTAAGCCTTCTAAATTATCTTAAGCTATTCTTAACTCATAGTCAATGAATAAATTATATTGACGTTTAGGTTTGGAGGCCCAGGTTGAAGAAGATTACAAACTCCAACCAAATCTATGAATATAAAAACATATATTGCGAACACACATGAAGCTGGCAGACTTGGGCAAGTCTTCTTTCAAATTGTGTAGCAAGTTGTTAATTATTTGCTGCCATTCAAGCTTTTAAGATTAACCTGTCATTGCTTAAAAATATACAATACTATAATGCTACTCATACTAATTATATTTTTCTGTACCCTAGCGTGGTGATAATAAATGGGATGCAAGTCATGTGACGATACAAGAAATACAGGCTACAGAATTCATTCCACTGAAAGTACTGCAACTGGCCATGTATAGACATTGAGGAATGTGGTATACCGTATTCATATACATTTAACCAGAAGATAAAACGATTAAAATTTTGTACTATTATTGCATATGACGAGTGTCGCATATAATAAGCGTACAAATAAATTGTACAATGTTTTCTCACCAGCCATAATTTTTTCATCGAATGTGGATAGGAGATGCAGGTACAATTGCCAGCCAATAATCAGATTGAAATCACACAAAATGCTAGTAAGCCAATAATCAGATTGAAATCATACAAAATGCTAGTAATTATCTCAACATTAAACAACAGTAGTTTGTAATTAGCATAAAAGGGTTAGATTTTCTGGAAGTTCTAAAGCTACTGAAAATTGCAACGTAACATAATTCAAAAAGAAGAGCATTTTAGTTTTAATAACCATATTTCAACCCCATGCCACTTCTATAGTCCATTATATTCGTAGACAATATGAATTTAATGTACAGTTTAACATAGACTGGACATGTCCAGATGCAAAAAAAATCTAAGCTTCATAAATAATTTTTAATAAACAAAAATGTTAATACTTTAATTTAAGATCATTGTATTCCAATCCAGGGATGAATGATGCAGCATTCAAATCTGCCCTGGAAAATTGCAAAAACATTGTTTTTAAGCCATCATAGCATTCTTGCATGCAATTATCCTAAAACATATCCGCAAATGTCAGTATATAAATGCAAATAAAATTACAAATGATCACTACAAAGACAAAACTACTAGTGGCAGAATTTATATACCAACAGCCATCTACGCACATGAACAGTGATATTTACATTTACAAATGATATGCAATTTACAGTTTACTGACAAGTATCAGTGAAGCTAAGTGTTGGATAGAGCATCCACCATCTGTTGATTGACCTGTCAAACTGGGAGGACACTTGAAAGACAATGGCTAGAGGCAGTTCAATTTTTGTGCCATGTCACCACTTGATCAAAATTCTTGCCACAGATTGTGAATGAATTTGAGATGAAAAATAATTTCATAACATCTATAGGTACTGCTTTTGGGGGTCCCCGCAAACTTGTTCCATTTTCTTTACTTTTGGTTGAGATTTATTTTATCTTAGTAATGGAATTAGCTATCACACTAACTTGAACAAAGTTTGGCTTTCAAAAGCTGTTTTTAATTTTACAAAGTGATCAACTTCATAGAGGTCATGTAGAAGTGAGAATTCTATAAAAACCCATCTAATTCAGATTTTTCTTTGTATGGCAACCTCCCAAATCTAAAAGTTGAATTCAATGCTATTTTTTGCCACCTTGCCCCTGACTTGACAATTTAAATCCTTTTCTGTTGGCAGGTCTGCAGAGATGCAGAGATGCTCGGATTCCTTATTCTTGCCACAGAT
Organism: Taxus chinensis; assembly: GCA_019776745.2. Taxonomy (NCBI): domain Eukaryota; kingdom Viridiplantae; phylum Streptophyta; class Pinopsida; order Cupressales; family Taxaceae; genus Taxus; species Taxus chinensis. The sequence continues at coordinate 180,844,234 of CM034152.1, read as the reverse complement.
TGTCTGGTTTGAGCGACTGATTCCTTATTCCCTGTATTACTGTCAACTACATTACTGGATTCACCTGTTCAGGGGGGAAGGAATCTGGATATAATTTGGCGCCAGTACTGATGTGGGGCGATTCGGCTCTGGATTTGTCTAGAGTACTGCGGCAGGTCTGCAGAGATGCTCGGATGTGTCCCTGGATGGATCTGGGCATATCTGAAGGCCTACTGCATTACCCTGGACGAATTGGGGGTGAATCAAGCGTCAAAAACACCATTTTGTTTTTTGAGATTTACTTAAAAGAAAGTCAACTATGGACTTCAGAAAACAATAAAAACTTTAAAAGATTGTTGGAATCTGTAAAGCAGCTTTCACACTCATTTTATCAAAAGGCAAACAACAACGACAACACAATTGCTTCTAATTGTACATTTTCTCTCTCACCTTCATTTCTTCAAATGCTTAGGGCTGAAACTTTTTCATTTTGTTCATATTCCATTACAACCACACATTTGATGTCAAGGAGTTTAAGGAGCTTGCAACGAAGAACATTGTTGATTTAAGGTAAGTTTTTGTGGTTTTTTAAAAAAAAAAATTGGTTTAAAAATTCCAAGACATATGTAAGTTTTTGTAATTACTCTTTTCTTTTTTTGCCCAAATGCCTTATATTTTAATGGCAATATTATTAATTTTTCAACTAGAGGATATAGGAATTTGCTAGAAAGTTTGCCTTTGCAAGTGTTAGTTTTGTGGGGCTAGGGGGGCAGCCTTCAAAACGAGTATGTAATGATTTTAGAATAGGTGCTAGGTGGAATGTGGTACAATTGGGTTTGTTCAAAGTGTAAAGTCCAATATAACAACAAGTATAGTTGGGTGAAATCCCACTTGTGTGCGAGTCCCACTGTTGGAATCACAGCTTACCTTGGGAAAAATATAGGTGGAAAACTAGGAAAAGGCTTGTCATGTGCAAAGATTATCGCATACATCAAAGAGTATGAAGAGGTGAATGCCATAGTTGCCCAAATAATTAAAGCATCCTTTGGCAAAGAAAAGATCTAGATCTACTAGGCCACTTCTTGTTCCATCTCATCTTGTGACCCCATCACACCCATTTCTTGCTACACCCCCACGGCTGTAGAAGAAGAGAATTCACCTAAAAGTCACAAGAGAACAAAAGGTGCAAGCCCATTGGAAAAGGAATTCTAGAATGAGGCCAGTGACATAGCGGAGTAGAACATTGCACATTGTGTTTACACATGTGGGCTGCCATTTAATGTTGTTAGATTACTATACTCACGGGAGATGGTTAAATCTATTAATAAAGCCCCTAAAGGGTTCACCAACCTAGGTTACGAAAAGGTGAAAACCATTTTGTTGGCAAAAGAAACAAAACATGATGAAGATTCATTACCACACGTGAGGGATTCATAGGTTGAAATAAGAGTGATTATTGTTTTTGATGGATGGAAAGATACTAACAAATAGGCCATTGATTAATGTGGTCACAATGTTCCCTAAAGGGGCAATGCTTTTGAGGCCTATTGATGGTGAAAGGAAAGTGAAGGATGCACAATTCATTGCAGACATCCAGAGAGTCCACTGAGGTGGCGGGGCCTCAAAGCTGCAGGTATGTTGTTTGAGACAAGTTATGGGCACATATTTTGTACACCTTGTGTTCTTCATTCCCTTAACATTATGGTGCAAGAATTGGGCATTAAAATTGATTGGAACAAACAAGTCTACAAGGAGGAAAGCGAGATCCAAATGTTTATAAGCAACTATCACGTGTCCCAAGGCATCTGTAGGTCTTTATCAAAGTTGCAGCTATTAAAGTTTAACTATCTTTTAAACTTTTTTGTCATCATTCATGAAATATGTAAAATTTTAAGTTTTAATTTAACTTTGTAAGTTTGAAATTTGTAGAATTTTGTTTTTTCAACAAGTTTTTTTTATTTGTAGGTTGTTAAGACTCAGTTTGCCTCACATGTACTCATCTTAAGACGACTTGTCAAGGTGTGTAAAGTATTGAGCAGCATGGTTATCACCCACCTTTGGAGTGTATGGAGGTATTCAAACACTGAGAGGGCCACAAAGGTCAAAGGGTTGATCTTGGATGATGGGTGGTGGGATCGTGTGGAGTATTCGCCCAATTTTGTGAAGCCCATCTCGAGTATGTGAGATTTGTTGATATGGATATGCCATGTGTGAGCGAATTAACTCAATGATTGAGAAAATTGTATCTATCATAAATGCCAAAGAGCAAGATCCTATAGAGAGGTTCTTGAAGGAAGTGTACTTGATACTCATTGATAGGTGAAACAAAATTACCACCCCATTGCATCTTCTTGCTTATTCTTTGAATCCCAAATACTAAAACATGGAGATCCTTTTTTCCGAAGAGGGCCCTACATTGCAAGGGTATTGAAATTAGTGAGGGTTATAAGCTGACTTTTTCTAGACTATTACTAATCTAGAAGTAGAAGACATAGTCACGGGGGAGTTTGGGCTTTTCATGATCTTCACAAGACATTCCCTATGCGTGGCTTGTGACAAGTACAAGAAGGGTGCTCATATGTGGTGCTCCATACATTGGCAAGCAACCCCCAAACTTCAACCACTTTCAATAAAAATTCTATCACAAGTAAGATTTTAATTTTTTGAAAATTCTCTACCATTTTTTTTGATGTTTTTTTTTTAACTCTTAACTTTTATAAATTTTAATTGACTTTGCGGCTTCCAGAAATAAGTTGCAAACTTCTCTTTAGCTGAGTGGAACTGGGGTAGATATATTGTTATGCACTTAGTCAAGTGCAACAAGTTGGCAGCAAAAAAAATGGAGGATTTGGTCTATATGCATTCCAACCCGCGCTTTCTAACACAGGCATGATGAGTACAAGCAAGGGGCAACAATGTGTGTGGAGATTGACCCAGACACTCCCAACTTCGATCCTTCCATTGACCACCTTATATTGCTTGACACGGATCTAGCGAATTCTTCACATGACCTATGTAGCGGAGCTAGTGGGAGTGGCACTACTACTGCATGTGGTTCTAAATGGAACACAAGACGATCTTAACCACATATTATGCATAAAATAAAATAAAATTGAAAATAAGTTAAATAACCACACAACATACTGATAATTTGATGCCAAATGTCACGATATTCAGTGGTTGAACTTCGATTAATCTTAAAACAAGTACATAGTGGAATGTTACAATGTATACACAAAAACCAAGACAGAGCAGCGTATTCATTATATTCATACTTCAATGTATATGTATGTTGGTATGGCCGTATCCATGGCCAAAAAAAATCACTACTGGCATACCTGATTCTTCATACCCATAGCCGTACCCAAAATGAATTGGCTACTTAGCTCCTCAAAGATGGATTTGCATGGCATTACATTATGGTGATTTTATGATTTGATTACATTATGATATTCTTGATATGTCAGATTTCATTTTTTTCAGAGGCTTTTGCAGCATTGGATTTGGCAGAAAAGAGATTCTCAATGGTTACTAAGTATCGTGTCCAATTACTAAAGCTTCATGATCGGGCTCTGCATCGGTAAGCACTCCTAGTTCTAGTATTTATTGTACTTGTATATCTCTTGTTTAATGCATTTTGTTTTCTTATTTTAAAGACTAAATTTTTTTTCGTTCTTATTTTAAAAACCAAATATATCTTCTTTGATTCACATATTGATTAAAAGGGGTATTATCTCTTAATGGTATCAATCAAGCTTGTTCTTTGGCAAGATTTGAACTCGTGACTAAAATATAAAGGTCTTATGGCAGTGGAGAGTTAAAATTGGCCCATCTAGTCTGCAACCAGTTGGGGGCATTGGCCTCTCCTTTATCTGGGGTTGATATGGATCTCAAGGTTGAAGCTAGTCTTCGGCACGTTCGCACTCTTCTTGCGGCAGAACAATTCAGTGAGGTTTGTCATGACAGATTTGTTTTTCTATGTTTTATATGTATGATGGAAATGATTAAGTAGGTGATGTAAATGACATTGGCAGGCAACATCAGTTGCTCATTTGCTTTTCTGTATGTGCTACAAATTCAACATGCAAGTTGAAAGTGCAAGTGTTCTACTTTTGCTGGCAGAGATCTACAAGGTAATTTTGGCAGTCCTTGTCAAATGAAGGATTGCATATCAATTTTTTACTCCTGTCTATGTAACAAATATATGGTTCTCTCTTTATTTTACGTTTGTATTTATCTTGACTGATTAGCAACATACTCCCAGGAATCAGGAAATGCAATCTTTGGCTTGCCCTATGTGTTGGCAAGTTTGTCTTTATGTCAGTCTTTCAACCTCGATCTCCTTCAAGCTACAGCTTTGCTAACTCTGGCAGAATTGTGGTTACATCTTGGAGTTGGCCATGCAAAGCATGCATTGGCACTTTTATACCAGAGTTTGCCAATCATTCTTGGTCATGGTGGCTTGGAGCTTCGCGCAGGAGCTAATCTTGCCATTGCCAAATGCCATTTGGCAATCCTGGACTTTTCAGGTTGGTTTTTGTTAAGTGTGAACAAATTTAATTGTATTATCTTACAGATGCATATATTAATTTTAACAATGCCAACTTCCTTGACAGTTTCTGCAGAACCGGACACTGTTCTAGATCCTTTATGGCAAGCTGCCAAGGAATTCAAAGTTTTGGAGGTGAGGACAATTCTAAGTTCAGTTATGCTTATTTGCAAATTATACAATGCATGGACGTTTATATATTTAGAGAGTTTACAAGGATTCATTGACATTGACAAGTGTTTTCATGCAGTGTCATGAATTAGCGGGAGAAGCTTTTTATTTGATTGCAGTCATTTTCAATTCTCTTGGAAATCTTAATGAGAGGGACATTTCTGCAGCTTCATTTCAAAAACACGTCAAAGCACAAAACTCTGCCCAAAGGCAAAATCCAGCTATATTTTAGCTTTAACAAGCAGTAATAAATGTTGGGGAAAAATCTTAGTTCAGTACAACATAGTCAATGGTGTATTAATCCTTATATCAGTCACAATAGTTAGCTTGTAATACTCAGGTAGATAAGTGATTAGATGGGTGATATGAGGAAGTGGTTCCAGGTAGATTAGGAGTGGAGGGATAAGTGGGTGTGATAGGGAGGATATCTGTATGAAAAGGATATCATTTACCTGTATATACGTGTATTAGTTTTCAATTAACTAATGAATGAAGCATTGCATGTATTATTGTTGGTTGTGTATGTGTGTTAATAATCTCAAACCGAATTTCAATTTGGTACCAAAGTCGGATATTATGAGATTAGAAGAGGCTTTAATGGAAGACTTAAAGTCCTAGTTGGGGGAAACAATATCATTATTTTTTGATGCCTCATTTGATGTAAACCTTCATTTTTGAACGTGTAGATAAGTTTAGCTAGCATTAATTAGCTTCTTTGTATGTGAAAGTAGGAGTAAATTATTTTTATGTTTTTTGTGAGAGAGAAGTAAAAGAGTAATGAGAGATTGTTTTTTAAAATTAGTAGAGCCAATCCCGTGAGTGCCTGTGACAGTGAAGGGTTGATAGAAGATGAAGCCAATGCTGTTTTGTGGGTGAAAGAGTCCCTTGATAAATTCGTCACTAAATCCTAGTAGATGCTTAGTAAAATGAGTATATCTTTTACATCCGATATCGGATTTTAAGCAATTAAAAGTTTGAAGGAGTGAAGAATAACAAAGAAAACAATAATAAGAAACATATCAATAGAATGATGGCACAATGGAACCCGAATATCATTTCACATTGGAGCTTAGTAAGAAGTAAAGCACCATGAGGAAGGAAGCGTCTGATCATACTTGATGCAGTTTGGTGAAGAACAACTACAAATTGTAGAGATCTTAATGCAGCCCACTTCCCCAAAGGACCATTGTAACAAAAGCAAGACACAATAACACACAAGCCACTCCAAAGCCCAACGCCCAGGGACAATTGAATGCTCTTTGTGCATAGCTCAATAGAACTTCAAGTTTTTAACATTTAGTTTTTTTAGAAATATTTATTATCAGGGCTTCCCTCTGTACTTTATTTTAAACATAAAACTTCAAGTTTCTAATGAAACACAAAAAAACATTATATAATAAACCGTTGGAAAATTTAATTATTTTCGTTTAGTCTATTAGGAAAGCAAATTAATATCGTGTCTTTCAAATGGCAAGTCATTTTTAGGTAAATATTTGTGACATTGTAATACTCAATTGGAATTATTCTTCTAGAATGAATTTGTGCGAAATCTTGTGGTTTGTGCAAAACAATAGTTTTTAAAATTAAAAAAACGAGCTAAAAAGACCTATTTTTACATGGGTGAGTTCTCAGTCATACATGAACCCTTATGAGTATTGTTTGCTTGGGTGGGCGAAAATTTATGGAAAAACAAACATAACATTGAAATCATTGCCATATATTATGCAGGTATTCATGATGCACAATACCATCAGGCTAAATATGGGTAAGTGAGATGAAAGCAGAAGAGGTTGGAGGAATTTGTAGGATGGAGGATGATCCTAATCTTAATTTTATCACTCATTTTTAGATTAATATTTTGCTATGGTGGAAAAACGAAGAATACAAATACTAAAGCCATGGATGGTGTTCATTGCAATGATCACCATATTGTTGTTCGTCATCAAGTTGCAATGATAAAGTCTAGTGCCTATAAACACAATATTCATTGAGGTGGCTAGCACCCACTAAAGACATAATAAGGACCCAATCTAACTATATGATCTCCTTGCTCTTGAGGCCCAATCATCTAAAGTTATCTAGTCATTGTTAAGGGTCCCAATGAATGAATACCTTAGATTGGGCACCTTTAACAACTAACATGCATACACAACAAGAACAACAACAATAATATCTTTATTAATGAACAGAAAATTATGCACTCAATCTTACACACATTACCAAGTTTGGCTTATTACATCAATTGCACAAACAATACTTGTCAATTTACTCCTTAACATCATTTTCTTATTACATCAATAATACAAACAATGTCCGTTGACTTACAACTACTCAACACTGTAGTGTTCCAAATGATTCAATCCTAATAGTTTTTTTTCAGATTGAATCATGTCTCTTATTTGCGTTACTCCTTTCAACCACACTAGACTATTTCCTCACGTGTTTTTGAACAGTCTCAATGGAATCTAGAACCAAGCTTCTCAACTCCCATTTTCCTTGAATACCTTCCACAAATGTAATAATGTGTTTATAGAGACACACGATCAACTACCTACAATATTAAACCTTAAAACATCATACTCGTAAACATATTCAATGCATTAAAAATATGAAATGAAGGCCCAAAGAACCCATATCATAGTTGAATTTGATGCGAACATCAATGGCAACAACAAACATAATTTGGAAAGGTAAATTATTGTTGGCTTTCTTTTGTGAACTTGATGCTATTAATCAGGCGATCTTGCCATTTGTGCCATCTAAGGACCTTAGGTGTTGTGCAAAAAGTCACACATACCCTATTTCAAGGTTTCCTAGTGTGGTATTCCAATGACCTTGTGGTTTCACATATGGATGCACAACATCAAGGTAAGTCTTCTCTTCTAAAGTGAACCTTAGAAAATGTTTGTTAGGTAGAATATTTAAGTAACTATTTACTTCACCATGTAAACTTGTGGGCTATTTATGTTTCTTAGTTTCCTATTAATTATTATTTTTGTTATTTAGTTTAATTGTTATTCCTGTGATTTCTATTTGGTAATATAGTTAAAACTTATTAATATTTGGTTCTTAAAATATAGGGTTTGTTATGGACCTCTCATCTCCTATAAATATGGGTGCTTTATGTAAACTAAAATAATGACTAGGATTCATTTTATTAATTCAAACTAAAAGTTCTTTGATCATATTTGATGTAAGAGTGACAAGATCTATGAACCTATGAGCAGTGTAGGAATATTTAAGTGAGTTTGTTGAGTTTATTGTGAGGTTTGAGAAAGAAGATGAGCCATAAATGCTCCCAACTTCCTAACAGTCCCTACCCCTACATCCACACCCTTTCTACAATCTCCAAAAGAAATTCTATATTTTGACTAAATCATTCATCAGGTTTGCACTCTTGGAAGAGATAGAGGTTATGTGTGAATGCAATATATCGACCTTTACTCAACAAACTAGCCTACATTGCAAATAGGAGGTGTCTAAGTTTGCTTGCAAGGAAGCACATGGGAGATAGAGTAGCCCATCTTCTACTATTCAAACGATTTTTTTTTATCTCAATAGCACCATTCAATGCCACTCTTCATTGCAAATCCACCTTAAGGAAGTTAAATTCAGCGAAGGACATGATTACAAACTCAAAAGAGGCATGGAAGATGATCTAAGATGCCTTACATAGTCAAAACCACTTGTGGTATTAAGATAAGGTATGGTTTTGTTGTTTTCAAACCTTTAGATAGCAATTTTCACTTTATACAACCAAAGCACTCCATGGGGGAGTTGGTAAAGAGCTTTTGTAAATGCATTACAACTAGGTGAAGGTCAAGGGTTCAATCCCCACCAAGGTAATCTTTTATGGAATTTATTAAAGGCCCCACTAAAACTAAAGGACTTGCTAAATTTATTCCCCTCCAACTAAACTTAGAGACAAAACTCCTCTTAGGGGTCTAAATATCACAACATTTTTTAAAAAAAAATTCAAAAACATATTTTTTATAAGCAAAAGAGGCCATAGAGCCCTTTTTCTATTTTTTTGCAAAAATTAACGGAAAATACAAAAGATATATTGCAAGTTTGTTGATTTGTAAGGGGGGTTATTAAAAAAAAAGATGATATGAAATGGTCAGTTTATGCAAATGCTCACTATTTCACCAATTCCAAAACTTAACTTGTTTTTCTCAATTTCCTATAAATACTTACAAATTGGTTTAATTGGTTTAAATCATATTTAAATTTGATAATAAATAACAAGAAAATGATAAGAATGACAAAACAACACAAACTGGGCTTGATAATGGAAGTCACTCCTATTGGGCTATATCTCTGGGTCCGAAAAGCACTCAAACCAATCTATTAAATGATGCAAATATGATTGTCATACAATATTTACGTCATTTTTAAATCTTCAATCCACAATATAGTTTTTCCTCTGTCTCTAGGAAGTCACTCTGTAGGCTCTTGAACTTCAATGTATTCTTCCTGCAAATAAACAACACTAACTTGCTTGTTCTCTCCTTACAAAGGACTTTTAATCACCATTCAAATGCAATTTTCCTCATTTTCTAATGTTTTTGAACTCCCTGGTTTGTTGGTGAATTTTTAATCCTCTTACCATGGAAGGAGGGGGTTCAAATCCTCTTTGTAACACCTTTCTTTTAGCTTGGAGGACCGAATTTCAATGAATACATATCAATTCTTTTGTTACAGTTGCCAAATATAGGTGTGATAAAGTTGGTAAGACCCAAAAATGGGTCATGTGTGGTGTTGGGGTCGAATCCCATGCACCATGCCTCCCTTTTCTCATGCAATGGCTCATCCATTTATCCCACATTGGTTGGGAAATGCAAAAAAATGGGTTTAAATAACATGTTTCTTGCCCTGTTACATGGTCAGGAGGCCACCTTGGAACTTTCTTACCCTCCCTTGCTTGGGATTCAGTCTGCGTTGCCTTGGGAGCTATTTTGGGCACTCGAAATTTTCTTGAATAGTTGGTGCTTTGGGAGGATGCAAAAACTTTAAATTTAAAACTAAGTGGGAAGGAATAGGAGCATCTACAATGAGCCACCCACCTAAAGGCAATTTCAAATGAAGAGAGAGAGGTGGGAAAGAGCAAGGTGTGAAACTATAAAAATGGGGCAAGTTCACCATTTTGAAGGCTAACCAAAGTCAGATAAGAGTGATCGTTGGATTGAGGTGGAAGAATGTGCATATAAACACATAGTCTACTCTAGAATATGTCCTAGGGAACACCGTAGAAGTATCTAAAGCTCCATGTAAATGATTGTAAGCTCCTAGATAGAATATGAATTGTAGATTCCGTAAAGGCCGTTGAAAAAATATAAGGAAACCTTTATTTTCGATTCCACTGTTTTGGACTCTACAAATGGTCAGGGGGCATCTTGATCCTACCATCGCCGTTAGAACTATTCTAGTGGGATGTCATGTTGAATTATTATCATTCACACTAATACATTGTTAAGTCTAGATATGTTTATGTAACACTATATAAAAGGAAGTTATAGGTTTCAATTTTTCATGATTCATACCTCATCCATAATGACTCTATTTACAATAACCTTGGATGTTTTCTCTCTTTTTTCAAGGAAGACAAAACCCTCTTATATTTTTCATAATTTGCAGCAATTTTTCAAAATTTACATATCTTTATTTTCCTTGAAAGGGGTATAACGGGAAAAATATACATTTATTTTAAAATGCCTTGGAGGTTTTTGTTTATCACACTGAGGTCTTGAAAAACTATTTTGGTTTTACATAATTCATTACCATTTTTTATAAATAGATGTTTCATTAATTTAAATTTACAAATTTAAAATTAAAAACATCCTTTTGGGCCAAAATTTCCATCCTTTATGCTTCCATGTTATAACACCTTATTTTATAATCTTTGGGATTACTCTTATAGACCTTCAAGGCCATGTCTTCCTTAAAAATATTAAACCTATTCAAAAGTCTCATTTTAAGCCTATCCCTTGTATATAAAGGAGAATTCATGTAATGCCATTACATGTGGTGGATGTAAATATTTATAAAACACCATAGATGAACTTATAAACAATGTGGCTCAAATTGATTCACAACTAAGTGAATTATATCAAATTAGGAAAAATAACAAAAAATATTTTCTATTGATTTATTAACGATAATCATGTATGTGTGCACATCGAGTCTACACCACCAAGAGAAGCATTTCCTATCCCTACACATGGTACCTACAAGAAAAGTCACATGCTATTACATTTTATCAATGAGTTCCTTATCACATTATCTCCTTCATACTTTATTTCTACACATAAATTATGATAACAAGGAAGAACATTTTGTGATTATCATCAAATAAATGGACACAATATAGATGGGTGTTATGTATTTCAATAATCGATTACAATACTTACACATCATGCCACATTTCGATATACCAACCAAATGAAAATATACAAAATGTGCAAAATTGAATCCAAAAATAAAATCAACATATTAGAAAATTGTCTAAACCACATATTCCTTCTACAAATATGGGGGTAAGTGGATAGAAACAATTGGCAACAAATTTTGTTAAGTTTTAACTTAGTCACACATAATAGAAAAATATACATTTCCCAATGCATGGATGATGAATATCGAGCTTTGAAACTATATTATTCATCAAGTGTCACACACGATGTCCAATCACCTATCAAAGATGTACCTAAAGTAAGCCAATTGCAAAAGGAAATTACTAAATGGGAGCATCCACAACATATTATTCTCTATCCAAACACTCCTAAAAATAATAAATTATCATATTCGAATCATCAACCCTTATATACAAGGAAAAACATTCAACAAAGTTGAAGATACCTATTTTTATGAGGAATTATGGGTTATCTAGACTTGCTCAAGATCCTTGGGCATAATATGTAGCCATTTACTCTGACAACCTTAAAAAATATGAAAACAATTCGATTATTGGTTACATTCAGTCGAAAAACTTGTGTTGGAACATTTCACATTGATTCCTATTTAGATTAGTACGATGCTTTCCTCAAATGTTCTTGGATAAAAACAATGGGAGAAACATTTGGTCCCTATTTTGATTATCTTACTTTCCCTTTCAAAAATGAGACTCTTCCAGTTTCCCGTATAAATCAAATCAGAAAATGAGACAAAACACATTAATAAAGAATTCACATGAACATGTAGAGAATTCCATATCTCATTTGAAACATTCTATGTATGACAATCTATAGTCTATTAGCATCCATGTGGGCATGACCCTTGTGATAAATTGATGCACTCTCATTTACATCAAGATCCTGCACTTGCTACGACTGCTAGTGACCTAGGCATAGATTCAAATTACACCATTGAGGATGATCCCTTACATGTTCCTAAAATATCCCTATTGGGATACTACTTAAAAATACACAAAATATTGAAAATTTACAGCCAAATAAAATACTGATTTTTGCAATAAGGACAACCGACTAAATAAAATTAAAATTTCCAAAATTATCCACTCGAATTACTTTAAAATTTAAAGAGGGCTTGCTAATATTATGAAGGACATAGTAAAATTATTTTTGGAATTTTACACAAATTAAAATTCTACCAGAAAAAGCACAGCGTGCCCTAGACAGCTAGAAAAATTCAGAGGTTCGTAACTCTCCAAATACAACAGAAAAACTTAAGGGTCTTTGGAAATAATATTAACAGGTATAGGAAATGACATTTCAACCTTCAAATTTGAAGGGGACTAACTGGAAAACCCTCCAAATAAGGCTGCAAGTCACCTTGCTTGGAACGGGGTTGGAAACTGATGGAGGTTCCTTTGAAGTGATGCTAAGCCCAACCCAAATGGCTGCCGTAAGTCTTATCTAGAAGCCATCTGATTATCCTCCCCAAATTCCCCCAAAAATCCTCAAAACCCTTCCTCTGAACCCTCTAATAATATCTCAGTAACACAACCCTGAAAGTGGCTCCAAAAATGATAGACTAGGGTAGATCTCTCACTACTGAAGAATGTCGTGCTAGCTAGGGACGAGTCTCTCACCACCGAAGCTAGGGTCCCTATGGGATTTGAATCCACAAGTTGTAGATGCGCAAACAACAGTTGCACATGAAGGGTCGATAAAATGTATGCCAAAAAGTTCCTTTCCTTACTCTCCCCACTCCTTATATACTTCTCCTCGACAAATGAGCCCCAATAACCCTAGGTGCATTTCATTCCATGGAGGGGCCAATAAAATAAAAGTAACTAAAGTTACTTTTTCCCTTTTAAGTCATCATGGTCCAAAAGTGACCCCCAAAAGCAAAACGTGGATATTAGAACCACATGGACTATAATATCCCTTCCCAATAGCTCCCAACGTCCACAACCCCTTGGGTATGACCACGGTTCGGACTCGACCTGTCCCTTAGGCCTTGGGAGTTGAAAAAGGGGACATTACAGTTCCATAACATGGAATAGGATTCCAAAATGACACAATCGCTGGCTAGATTCAATCTTCTTGTATTAACACTTAACACACACACATGTTAAAACTTGTATTGATTATATGAGAATTTGTCCCCTAATTCTTAACTAGGTTGTTACTAAATGATGCAACACATTCTCACATGCTTGATGTGATTGTTAAGGGAAAAATACTTACGCAAGACCACACCTTTCCTTTTTCTTTTTTTCTATACACCATCCCATGGCCATTAGTCCCGCATTTACATTTCAATCTCGTATTCCAATAATGAAAAATAACTAACATTATGAAAATACATAATCATGACCTATATCTGACAGGATCGGTCATTACCTAGCTTTGAGCCTTTTTGATTTCAAATTTGGAACTCTACACCAGTTTATTACTCAAACTTTACAAGACACACTAAGTGGTAAGAACCTTATTGAAACTATACACATTATTACCTTGGGGCATATCCAAGCCAGAGAGAAAATTACATTTTGAACTTACCTTGACAACATCTTTAACACCTTATGGATTCTTACAACCTTATATCTCAAAGGGTTCCTACCAAATTGGGGGCATACAAACACCAGGGCATCTATACAACCAAGTTCATCATAATCACATCTCTGTACACTAGTCCATTACACTCACCATATTGCTTTATGACTTATGACACATGTTATACCGCACTTTTATCTGATTATCACATTGATTACTTCCATACATAGAATCAATTATGATTCATGCTTACTTGCTTTACTATTCTTTCACTAATTGGCCATGGGCTCCGTTTTTGTCTATTATTGCTTATTTTCACACTACACTACTTACACTATTGGTTTCTCATACTACACTACATGTTCACATCATTTATTACACTATCTTGCACTTTCTTACATAATTGATTTCTCATAGTACATTATTTTCTTACAACATTGATTTCTCACAAAACAATGCTTTCTTTCAAATTGGTTGCTTCGTGAAATTGATTGACTTGATTTTCCATGCACTTGCATGTTGTATTTATTATTTATTGTATGACATTAGATGATTTGATTGATATATGTGCATTTGTATGCTATAATCCTATATTGTTGTATGACATTGGTTGATTTAAATGCTCTATGATATTGTGTGTTGTATTGCTTGATTGTTGTATGACATTGATTAACATTGATTAATCTATGTACTTTTGTGATTACTATGTGATATTGTCTCCCTTTCTTTCTTTGGATACTTATTTGAGCTGCAATACTATTTTATTTAACTACCCCATGTAAATATATGTTATTTTCTATTTTCTCTTAATTTTATGTTGCATAATGTGCTTTATTTGTATGTTTTTATTTTCTATGTTATTTTCCTTGGTACGCATGTAATCTTTATACTTTGTTTTCTCATATTCTATGGATGCCTATATATGATTTCCATTGCTCTTTTTATCACATGCACATGGGGGGAATACTACCCCTCTTACTTCCTCAAATACATCACTTGCTATATCCTTAGAATGGAACAAAATGTCTTATGACATGTTACTTTCTACATATTTGACAAGATCAAACATCCTATGCAATATTAGTTAGTTACTTGATTTATTGATGTTATAAAAGCATGGTTACGACATACTTAGCTTATGGCATATATTAATTTTACACACACAATGTATCACACACATTAATTGACAAACATTGACTATTCGCATAATCACTTCGTACACATGGCTTGATTGTATTTTTGGCTCTAGGCCTTATGATTGATTTATGCTACAATTATGCTTATTGATACCACTTTTTAGAAATTCAATTTTTTTCATCTTGACTACTAGATCACTTGTTATTACACATCACTCATGACACTTTGTATGGTTAAACATTACATCTTATGAAACTAGTTATTAAATCAAACACATTGATTCCTATATTTCATGATTATGAAATTGTTTGTTAAAGATTTATCCATGCACATTGATTAGTATATTTCAAAATTATGACATTGATTTTATATATTTATCCATGCACATTGGATTTAATATTTCATAATTATGACACTACTTCTTATATGATTCTTATTGTAGACACATAAATTTTGTTATCTTATTGCTTAAAGCACACCAATCACTCTCATTCATACCATTTACATTATAATTAGTGATTTCTGCTAATTATCTAACATTTTTTACCATTTTGGTTAATTAACAACCCTTTTTTGATTACCTACCCCCTTTCACATTTAGGATACCAATTTATGACACATCGTAAGTCATAATCCTCATCTGAATAGATAATTAGCTATTATTAGCTAATGAAGCCTATTTTATCTTTGTTTTGGTTAATAAACCATATTATTGGCTCAAACCCCTCTTCCAGCCATTCAAAATCACCCCATTTCCCTCCAAGACATCTCAGAAGGATTCAAAACCTTATCCTAGCTTCTTAATTGACCCTAAGTTGTTAATTAAGGCTCCTCACATCCTAATCACTTATAAATTCACTAATCATGATTATCAAACCTTAATATACTTTGTTCTTTTAGTCCCACATGCACCAAGATGCAAGTTTTCCCAAAATAAAAAACTATAAAAATACTAAACACCTACCTTCATACTTTACACCATGTTTTGAATATCATTAATCATATAACACATATGATCCCTACTTCCTTCTAGGATTATCTTTCTCAATCCTTGCATCCAATCTTCATGTTGGTTAGTAGAGAGATGTCTAATATGGCCTTGTAGCCATTGTTAGAGTTATCCTCTCACCATTTGTGGGGTAGCGAAAAACATAGTTTGATTGCCCTTAGATCTAATTAGGTCTATGTTAAGTAATCATGTCACATAGTAAGGATGCTTGTAGATTGAATGTTTAAGTTCATTTAGTTTCCATTAATGCATTCTTTTAAGATTTGATATTTGATGTTTCATTCTCGAGCTTGAGTTTGGGTCTCGGATATTATGGCGTTAGTCTTTATTAGTTAGTCACATTACAAGAGTTTTAGGGTGTTATCATTTGGCATGCCCAGTGGGACCTTTCCCTATTGAATTCATTAAATTTGAAGTTTCCTAGATTAGTTTTCAATATTTTGTAGAGTAAATTTCACATTTTGTAGATTAATTTCAAAATTTGATAGTTGCTTAAACTAGATTATTAGTAGATGCTTTATTTTCATGTTCTTTGCATGACCTAAGGAGGTAAAGTGCTATCAAAATTACATCAGAAATTCAAATATTTGAGCTTTATCATATTTTTCTAGTCAAAACTCGTGTTTTGACCACCTACATGAAGGTGCATGCTCATGTCTTTAGGACCGTGCTCACCTTCAAAGGGGCGCACTTATGTCTTCAAGGCCACACTCATGCTCTCAGGGCTGCACTCACGCTTCACTAGATGCACCTGTGTTTCATTTAAATTTTTTCCTCCGTGCTCTAGCCACACTAGTGCTTTGAAGTGTACGCTGACGTCTCACAGGCCACGTTCACGTTAATCAACTGTGTGTTTTTAACATAGGCACATTGGTGCTGTTAAGGTTGTGCTGGTGTGGTTTGAGGCACACTGCTAACGTCAGGGCCACACTACTATTCTAAGGGGTGCGCTGGCATTCTAAGGTAAATTTAGCTCAAACTTCAAAATTTCAATTGTTGTTTCTTTAATCTCCTGTCATTTTTTAGGGTTTTTAGCTTCTTTTATTACAGATTTTCTAATTTAGAGTTGGTTTTCTAACACATTTACTCAGGGTTTGATGAATTAATTTTGTTTTCATGCTTTTTATGAGTTTTGGATAGGGTTGTGTATGCTCTTCTCTTGCATCTTGTGTGATCTTGAGAATCAAAATAAGCTGTAAACCTTATTTTGCTAACATTAGAGTAAGCGAGAAAATTCATTATTCATTTTTATGCTCAAAGGAATGAAATTTTCATATTAAATTTATATGATCCTTTGATTTAATATCTTTCATTTCATAAAAAACTAAGGCTAAAGCTTGTGTATGCTCTTCTCTTGTGTGATCTTGAGAATAAAAAACAAGTTTAGTTTTTCACTAAAAAATAACTTGGATTAATTGGGAGTGAACTTTGATTTACAATATTTTCATTTTTATCTAGCTGGGTTGCTTGTTGTGTATGCTCTTCTCTTGTGTCCTTGGACAATCTTGAGAACCGAAAACAACATTTAACCTTCTTTTTATGATATTGTAGATATTTTTGGATAACTACTAATTATTGGTGTGTAGAACCTAATGCTTGCGAAAGAAAGGAGAAATATCTTCAAACCAAATTAAAAAATACACGTGTGTTGTAGGTTGCCAAAGGTGGTCCAAACCAAATTGCTTAATCCTAAAGATAAGAAAACACACCACTTTTTAAAACATTATATATGTAGGTTTCAATTAAGATCTATGACTCGTCTAATTTAAACTAGGAGAAACTCCCTTTGGGATAAGCCTAAGATAACAAGAGGGATGCTCCTAGGAACTCCAAATTAGTTCACGCAAGAGGGAACCTTGTGAATGAAATGGGAAATTGCTCCACTACCCAATTGATTAGTGCGCCTTGGTAAGACAATATTCAAAGTTATCTACATTGCGAACCCAGTGAAAATACAACCAAACACATTTATTTCTCATTGTATTGAAGGGGTAAATTAAATCCAAGATACTCCAAGACTAGTTAGTTGGACTTTCTTGGAAAACCAAGCTCACAGAGGTAATTTGTGACACCAGGTTGAGAGAAATAATAGGAAGCTTGTGGCTTAGAGTCAATTAGACTTAGACATTGTGTTCTATAGATCTCTCATGAAATTAAAACTTGTTTAGGGTCAAAACCTTGTTATTCAAACAAGGAAAGAGTCAATTTAATTTGAAACTACATGTTATTCATCACGATACTTACGACGTGCTACTTTGTCCTAGTTTTTTACTTATCTTAAGACAAGGTGAAACTCAACCAAATTTACACTTAGTTTGTTTCATCACCACTTGGTTTACACATTTATTTTCTTGTTTCCCATTTGGGACGAAATAAGAAAAACATATGTGGATACTGCTAGAAATAATATTGTCCACCACTTTTGTAATCTTTTTGCATGACTAGGTTACAATGCCTGAATGTAAGTGTTGAAAGTGTGAATGGTACATCTTCATGTTCGAGTAGTCCATTTTTCTCACACCTATATTGATACTAATTATCATTTTAGTTAGGTGATATCATGATTTAATTCCTTTGAATTGTTATGTTGCCTGAATTATAGCCATACAATTGTGATACTTACATCTTGTTTCCTTTGTGAAACTTGGTATAAGTCTTTAAATTTTATTGTTACACTTCTCGCACACATAGTAACTTATTGATATAATTAGGCTTAGTTTTTAATCCTAAAATTGCCTTGAGTTTTTGTGAGTGTTGAGTTTATGTTGTTCACATCGTGATAACGTCATTTTGACACTAAAATATTGCTTTCTCACAAAGATTGACTAACGTGTCCAAATAGTGTTGTTATGCTAACCGCTCTTATAACTTCAACTTTCAAAGACTTATACTTGGTTGGTGTCTAAAACTAGTTTTTAGTATACCTTGTTGGAGGATCGCATCAACACTTTATTAGCATTTAGGTCTTGTTTAATTTAAACTTAACCTAAGTGGTAATATTGTGTTGTCACTATTTGCTTTGAGCCTATCTTGGAAAATCATAGGGATTAAACTATTGTTGTGACTGGATTTGAGTCTTGCACTTCATTGTCTTATCATAGATACTTCTTGACATATATTACGTTGGTGTGTGTATTGTTTATTATTTTATATCCTTGGGTTCATATTGACCTTTGGATTTGTGACCATTTGATATTTCACCATTCTTTGTGACGACGTGATGTCGTTACACTGCAGAAATTTACTTAGGGTCCATTTTCAGTCAGCCTTAGTAAAACCTTTTGCGTTATGCCTCCTACCAAAATAATGTGGCATCGAAAAATAGGGGCAAGTCCCTTTGGAGATGACATGTTAAACCCACTTTTAGAAGACAACGTCATCATTGATCATAGTGGTGGTGAGGAGAATTATCCTCGAGTGAAGTTTGAGTTGAATCCCACCCACTTTGATGATTATATATACCAAAACAAACATGAGGTCTTAATACATGTCATAGAGCTTGGAGCAAGGTTACCCTCTATGGTTTACCCTTCTCTCATTGCTGGTATGGTTCATGGAGACGAAGAAGTAGAATACTTCCTTTTCAAAATATTAACGACATCTTAAACTCATGTCATGCCTGTACTTTTAGATGACAAAATGATGAGGAGATACCTTTCAAAAATGATGGAGACTATTGTATACCTACTATTAGAGTCCATTGTGAGTACTATGAAGAACATGCTCATCATGAGCAACCTCCTCTGTATGAAAATCGTAAATAAGTACTTACTCGGGAGGTAACCTTAGAAGAAAAAGTGTAAACTCTCAGTCGTCAATTGGAAAGTTTGGCTTCACACATAAACAAGGAACAACAAAAACCTTTGAAACTATCTATACCAAAAGCTAAACCGAAAGCTTCATACCACAAATTCAATACCAACTCTCCTCATTAAGAGGCACGTAAAGAACCTTATGATGACTTTTATGCAGAAAATAAAGGTGGGGATACAACTAGATTTAATCATTTGTATAGGTCCACCACCCACACAAGACCAAATCTTTAATCAAGAGTGGTCAACCATGAAAAATTCCCTTATAGTTTACAAGAAGGGAAAACATGCAATAACAAAAAGTACCAATTTGAAGAGTTATGCCCATATCCCTTTGATAGAGCCATGTTGTAAGTACCTTTCCCGTGTCATTTTAACTGTCAAAAGTTTGAAAAATGCAAGGGAAAAGGTGACCCCAAAGACCATATTAAATATTTTTATATAATGTGTCAAGATGTCGCGTATAGCGATAATTATCTCATTCACCTCTTCCCACGAAGTTTGGGAGGTCCAGTGTTAGAATGGTTTTTACACATCCCTGAGGGTTCTATATCTACATGGCCAGAATTAGTTGAACACTTTGTACATCACTTCTCATTTAATATAGAGAATGATGTCACCATGTTAGATTTATGTAATGAAAAACAATGAAATAACAAGAACTTCGCTAGTTTCTTATAGTAATGGTGAGGGCTAGCTAGCCGCTTCCCTTGCTTAATATCAGAGAAACAACTAATCAATATATTTTTACCCAACCTCCACCCTAAAATTACATTCCACTTGTAAATGTAGTGTGGTAACACATTTGAGGAGGTGATAAAAAAGGGTAGTCAAATAGAGAAAAAAAATTAGCTAGAGGGACCTTATATCCTCTTTTGCGTGACCGTTATCATAATGATTCCAAACCTAGTGAAAATAAAAAATGTATTCCTAATAAGAATAAAAAATTTCATAGGTGATGGAATAGTAGACTCTAAACGAGTGCAAGCAGTTCAAAACCATGCTCCCTTAAAACTTGCAAAGGGAACTCCGCATACGGAGTATAAACATCATTACTTCATCCCTCTATCTGATTCTATGTCATCAATATTAAAAAAATTAGAGGTGGTTAATATGGTTAGATATACTGAAACTACACCTTATGGGGATGATGCACCTAAGCCATCATGGTTTAGTGAAAATTAATATTGTGGATTTCACTGCTTCAAAGGTCATAAAACCGATAAGTGTTTAAAATTAAAGCACTATATTCAAGACTTAATCGAAAGTGGCGATGTGGAAATGGATTCCACCACTCATAATAAATCTCCCAACATAAACATGGGGATATTAAAAGAACCTTTCCCAAAGCACAACAAAGGAAAGGAAAATTAGGATCAGGGACAGTCGTCTCAAACCAAAAATTCCAATTATGTTTCAAATACGAACCATTTTGATGCCCTAATAGGTTATGTCAATCCATTTGTCAAGCATATCAACACGGTCAAGATTAAATCAAGGGAGTACACCATGGAAATGTGACTGGATCGCCTTGTTATTTTAGAACCTCTTTCCACTACTCCTCAAGAAATTCATTATGACGTGTTAGAACAATTAGAGAAAACCATGGATAATATTTCAATATTGGACCTTCTTAAAATTTCTAATGTTCATAAATACATCCTTTGTAAGACATTACATGGATTAGGAGTGTTTATTGATATCGACACAACATACTTGCAAGAAATGGTAGCATGGATTTCTCTTACAGAGCATATAACCTTTAGTCCAACAAAAATCCCAGAAGAGAATCCCTCTCATAATTTACCCTTGCATATTGAAGTCATAATCAAACACAAGAAGGTAAAAAGAGTTCTTATGGATGGAGTGTCGGGTTTAAATATTTTTACTCTAAAGGTAGTTTGACAGCTAGGGTGTAATGAGTTTGATTTAGAGACAAAGGTCGTCACCATAAAGGTGTATGAAAACAAAGAACGACAGTCATCTAGTATGATCACTTTCTCACTGGAAGTAGGTCCTATCAATCAAGATATGAAATTCCATGTCTTTGACTTGGAACTCCCTTATAACATATTCCTCAACCACCCATGGATTCATGCCACGCAAACCATACCTTCAACATATCATTAGTTCTTGAAGTTACACCATGAAGGATATACCCTCACTATTCACGGAGATCCCCAAACATTTGCTCATTACAGAGCATTGTTGGGTTATTTTCCCACCATCTACGAATGTCTTTCTACAGAGATAGTTGTTCCAGTTCAGTCGAATCCCCTCCCTTCACAAGTGGATCCAGATACCTTATCTCCCAATGACAACAATGCTTCTACATTAGAGATTCCTTTCACTGCATGGGAGATAAAGGTTAGAGAAAGCAATTACGAAGAATATGATCTTCAACAATCCCTTCTGGTTCATATCATTCCCCTATCTGCCAAATTACAAGGTAGGCCATGTTACAAGTTTCAAAGATCCAAGGAGAATTGTCCTTTTCATGATTTTACTTCAAGTGGATTATTAGAAGATGAAAAGTTACTCAAAAATATTGTATTTCATCCTTAAGATGATGAAATGGCTCTATGTTATCAATCACCTAGGTATGTTATCCCCAATCGAATGATGTGTACTATGTGATACAAAGGACGTGGTTACGGCCACAACGAATAAGGTATACTTGAATCTCTTCCAACACCTTGTCATAAAGTGGGTAAGCATGGTATTGGTGTCTAGCTATATGAATCTCACCCCTCAAAGGTCGAGGATACCTCTTCTAAATGCGAAGATAGTCCATCTGAATAAGAAAGTGAAATAGATTCCCGATGTAGTCTTTATGAAGAACTTTCCTCCACGAACCTATTTTTTCATGTGGATATCCTAACCATAAACCCTGTTATATCCCCTACAACTCAGACATTAAACCTTATTTACCTGTCACTCATGAATTGGGACCAACAACAGCATGTTCCCATCGACATCTTTTAGAATGACAAGGCTATTTGAAAGTTCATTGGCATTCGTGACAATATTCCAATAAATGACCACAAGAAAGGCTTCTCCATTCAGCTCAATGCATGCACGTACTTTGGGGAGGAGGCACAATTGTGCAGTCATTTAAGAAAAAAAGTAAACAAGGGAAAAAGTCCTACAGAAAAATCCTTGCAAAAATTCCAAGTCCTATAGCAAAAACCTCTTTAAGGCGCTTGCAGACAAACAAACAAAAAAAACCAATGGAAAAGATAGTTGACCCACTTAAAGATGAGGATCTCTTTGAGCCACCTTTGGTAGAGGAGGATCTTAATCTCCCCCCCAATCCTACGTGTATGGAGGATGAGTCCAAGTTACTAGTGGAGGAGACAATAGATGTCAATATCGGCACTGAGAAATTTCCCATAATAGTAAAGTTAGGAGCTTTGTTCTCAGCTCAAGAGTAAAAAACTTTTACAGTGCTTTTGAGAGAATTTGAAGACAATTTTTCTTGGTCTTATGCAGACATGCCAGGACTTGATCCTGCATTAGTGGTGCACAATCTTGTTGTACACCTGAACGTGCCAATCTCATAAAACAAAAGCTCTAAAAGATGCATCCTTGTGTCACCTTGTTGGTCAAAGCAGAGCTAGAAATATTATTAGAAGTAGGCTTCATCAGGCCTATTGACTATTCAGAGTGGATTTCCAATGTATTCTCGGTGTAGAAGAAACTTATTGGTATTAGAGTTTGTACCGATTTCCAAGATATTAATAAAGCTTGTCCTAAGGATGAATTTCCTCTTCCCAACATTGACATGATTAATGATTCAACAAGCTGGTACGAGATGCTATCACTCATGGATGGATTTTTTGGATATAACCAGATAAATATTGCTGAAGAAGACCAACATAAGACAAATTTTACTACCCCATGGGGGTCATTCTATTATCAAGTTATGCCCTTCAGCCTCAAGAATGCAAGCACTACCTATCAACAAGAAATGATTGTAATCTTTCACGATATGATCAGTGACATCATGGAAGATTATGTGGATGACATATTAGAAAAATATAGGAATCAGGAAGATCATCTAGAGATCTTGTGATGCATCTTTCAGTGTCTAAGGGATTATAAGGTTCTCCTAAACTAGAAGAAATTTTTATTTGGCGTGTTATCTGGAAAACTATTAGGATTCATTGTTTCACAGAGAGGAATAGAAGTAGATCCATCAAAGGTTACTGCTATAACAGAAATGTCCTCCTCTGAAAATCAGATAACTATGAATCTTACAAGGAAAGATCCAAGTAATTACAAGGTTCATCTCTCAGCTTGCAGATAAGTGTCACACATTCACTTATCTTCTCAAAAAAGATGTCAGATTTCATTGGGGACTAGAACAACAACAAGCATTTGTGTTTCTCAAAGCATATTTGGAAAAACCTCCTATTCTAATGCCACCCATGGTAGGTGAACCGTTGTTACTCTACATTTCTACCACACACTTTGTAATTGGGACACTGTCGGCCCAGTATGATAAGGAGTGGAAAGAAAAAGTTGTGTATTACTTAATTCAAATGTTAATAGCTTACGAGCTCAACTATCCACAAATAGAAAAGGCTTTCTTGGCCATGTTTTTTGCTTTTCAGAAACTACATCATTATCTATTAAATAATAAGGTCAAGCTTATCTCCAAAGTGGATCAAATAAAGTACTTATTGTCAAATCCCACACTCACATGAAATAATTCCAATTGGATCATCTTACTCAATGAGTTTGACATTGAGTATGTACACCAGAAATCAATGAAAGGAAAAGTTTTAGCAGATCAACTAGTTAAAGCCCCACTACCAGGTACTAAACCTTTGAGTTTGGAACTCTTAGATGCATCCACAATGTACCTCAAGGAATATGTTATATGGAAACTATACTTTGATGGCTCCTTTACCTTTTATGGTTCAAGTGTCAGAGTTATGTTGATCACTCCTTCAGGAGACTTGATCCCTCAAGCATTCCCACTCAGATTCCTATGCATAAACAATATAGAAAAATATGAGGCCCTTATTTTAGGGATGAATCTGTCTATTAAGTGGCATATCAGACAAGTAAATGTAATCGATGATTCCATGTTGATTATAAAACAGGTGACAGATGAGTATAAAGTTAAAGATGAGAAACTTCTTCCATACAAGAGAATGGTTGATTCTTTGAAGGAATTCTTTGAGCAGGTTACATTTCAACAAATCCCAAGAGCACAAAATAGAGTAGCAGATGTTATGGCCATAGTGGGGTCCATGTTGAGTATCCCACCTGAGAACAACGATATGATGTTCTTCGTTGAGCATCTATGAATACCTACATATGACATGTCATATTCTTGTTTGGTATGCAAATTTGTTGGTCCTTTTTCCCCATGGTATAGTGACATATTTAATTACCTTCATGATGGAACCTTTCCCACCAATATTTCCCATACCAATAAATGAAACCTCATCCAACATATATAACTTGTATACCCTACTTGGGGGCACTCTCTTCCGTCGAGGCTATCAATAGGAATTTATTAAGCTGGCTCAATTCGAATGAATCCATCCTAGCAATCAAGGAGGTGCATGAAGGTATCTATGGGGTTCACACGAATGAGATCATCCTAAGAATATACTTAGAGTAGGCTACTATTGCCCTACCATGGAAAATGATTGTTGCAAATATGTAAATAAATTCTTACAATGGACCAGAAGTACAGAGATTTGATACATGCGTCGTCACAATCATTACAACCTATCACGATACCTTGTCCTTTCTCAAAGTGGGGGCTTGATCTTATAGGTAAGCTTAACCCTATATCCTCATATGGCCACAAGTTCATTATCACTTCCACTGAATATTTCAAAAAATGGGTAGAGGTTTTTCCTCTTACCTATGTCCAAGGTGCATAGATATCCAAGTTTATAATGAACCATATAATCTTTCGATACAGAATCCCCTCTGCCATTGTAGTTGATAATGGTAAGTCCTTTAAAAATAAAACTATGAAGGCATTGTGAAAACATTTTCATATCACTCTCAAGTTTTCAACCCCCTATTACCCTCAAGGTAATGGATAAGTGAAGCTTCTAATAAAACCCTTATCTGTATTATGGAGAAGATGGTGAATACAACAGGCCGTAACTGGAATTTACATATTCACCCTACCCTCTGGGCATAAGGAACATCTATCCACACTCCTATAGGTGCTACTCCATACTCCCTAGTGTTCAACATAGAATTTTGGCTATCCCTAGAGATCAAGCTCCCCTCTTTGCGTACAAAGTTGAGAGATTACCTAAATGAAGAGGAAGACTATATAGTAGCTCGAATGACAGAGTTGGAGCTATTAGATGAGAAACAACTTCATGCCCTTGACCACCTTAAAGTGTATCAGGATTGAGTGCGGTGAAGCTATAACAAAAGAGTGATACCTCGTCAATTTGAGGTAGGAGACTTGGTGCTAAAAGAAAATCAGTTCAACACCATAAAGGACCGAGAAAAGAAGGGAAAATTTGAGCCTAACTGGTTGGGGCCATATGTTGTGGTCACTAAGTTTGGTTCAGGAGCCTACAAGCTTGCTTACTCAGATGGTCAGGAACTTCGGGAACCCATGAACGAAATGCATCTTAAACATTTCTACGCTTAAGTTTGGGATCCCTAAAAAAACAAAAAAAAAGTATTAAAATAGAAAAATAAAAAGAGAAATAAACAGGTGCATTCAATAGTGAAAACCACGCAATTGTGGCACTTTGGACAAGTCCTCTGGTAAAAAATGGTTTCCGGCACTATTGGAGGGTCCATTGTTCACAAGTATTTCAGGTCTAGGATTATGATAGGTTTGTCCTAAGCTAGTCTTTATCTACATCTAAGCTACTTTTGAGCCTAGACCTCTTAGCCTTGATCTGACTGATCCTACTTATGTGTACAAAGAGTGTTCCTTTGTATATTCGCATCTCACACTGGGGGAAACTTTGCATCATCATTTCTTTCACATAGCATGTGGAATTTTCCCCTTGTACATCCCATCTAATGCTAGGGGCATCCATGTTTCTTCATTTTCCTTGCATGTTTGCTCCAGAAAACTTCTTAGAAAATACCAAAAACATTCATATAACTTTTTAAAAATACCAATACATGTAGATATGTTAGTCGGAAAAACTCAAAAACATTCACATACATTTCATAGAAAACTCCCAAACAATAGAACATTGTCTAAAGATAATACCAAAACAATGAAAAAATGCTTCAAAATTGTCCCGCAAAAATAAACTAGTAATTTGCTTACTTTTAGTTGTTGGTTTGTATAGTTTTAGTTGCATTACCTTTTTCTTATTGTGTGATTTAAATTGGATTCATTTGCTTACTTAGATTGATTGTTACTTTAATCTATTATGCATTGCATTGAGTTCATTTTACATTACATACTTGTAGATAGTTGTGTTGCTTTGATTAGATTTTTGTTTGTTGTTTGCTTGTGCAATTTGTTGTCATTTCATCATCATATCATCTATCATCACATATATACATCATATATCAATAACGGCTAGGCTACATAATCATGAACATGAAAATTAAACATGTATGTTAAGCTAACATCATATAATATTGCCAAGAGGGGAAAGAGGGACCACCTTCTCTCCCCCCCTCAAATATAGACCATAATAAAAATGTGGATTAAACATGTTATCTCATACACAAAATGTGATAGGTAAAACACAAAGTATCTCATCAACATATAAAGTGATATCATCAGATGCTATATCATAAACTAATAATGTGTGATACAAACATAAACCATAATAAACATATAGATTAAGCATGATATCTCATAAATAAAATTTGATACATCTGTAATCCATCAATCATCATATATCCATAAATATCAAATGTCCATGTACAAAATCAATGTGTCTTGAGACATATCAAATACAAAAACCATCATGGGCATGGGTAAAAAATGTTCCTTCATCACGAGGCATAATCAAAAAATATATAATGTACATCCATACAAAATGGTGCCTTCATTAGGAGGCATGATAAAAAAAAAAATAGTACATATACATCTGTATAAAAGTATGCTTTGATATCGAGGTGATACACTAAAAATATACACCTGGTACATCAATAAAAGAGTCTACCACAACTCTCACCCTCTCTAGGACTGTCTGTCCTATGTCTACTGCCAGGTGGGGGCATCTGCTATGATGGACCCGTGGAAGGTGATGCACCATGTTATACTGAACCATGTTACTCTGAGGCCTATTATATGGAGGGTTGTTGTACTGACCTCACTTATCATGAGGATCTATCTAATCTAGATCGTGACAGGATACCAAATATCTTATTGAAGTTAAGGGCTCTCTGCTCAGCTGCAACGACCGCATGATAGTGCACCCTGTAGTATATCACCTCGGCTGCCAAGGCGGTACTTTGAACTACCAAAACCTATACTCCTAAGGGAATACCTCCCTACTAAAGCGTATCATGCTCCAATCTTGCACTCGCTAGCTCTTCATATAGCTAGACTCTCTCCGATAAATCCTTACCCCTCTCAACCTATAGTTGTGCCCTCTCTGCGGTCACCTAATCCCACTATGTCGTAAGCCAATCTCTCTTTATCTATAGTTGATCCCTCTGTACCCATAGTTGATCTCTCTCTACGATAGCTTTTTCCCTCTCCGTAATAGCCTAAAGCTGTAAGGATATAACCTACTGTAAGTGATGCTGCAAAGTAGCTATATACCCATCCCGATGTATATCCTCCTCCATTTCCTCTCCACCTCTACCATCTCCTCCACCTCCTGGTAGACTATGTGGTGGATTAATGCGTGGGGGTGATGGAGATATCTATAACAGTGCCCGTAGTCGCATATGTGGTGCTGATACTTGTGAGTGTACCACTACGTCATACTTCATAACCACTTGGTGTTGAACCAATACCTACTCTACAAGTACCCCTTCCTATGGCCCTGCCTACGGCCCTACATATGGACCTACCTAGGGATCTACTTGAGCCTCTTCCCTAGGATTTGGGCCTTATACCCCCTGCACTACTACTTCTAACACTACATATGGAATCGGTAACCACTGAGGAAACATTGTAGCATACCATCCCAAGTAATTTGGGGTCGTCCCTGGATCTACTATCTATGATTGTTGTACCCAAGGTTGTGGAACCACCTTTAGAAAATTGGTGCAAGCTCGTCCTAGTCTGATCCATGGCCCTATATGAAAGGTCTCTCTAGATCTACACCCATACCACATCTCATCATCGGTAATCCCCTAAATGAGACTGAACTGTCATTGGACCCTGTCCACTCTATACCACTCAAGGATGTAGCTCTTACTCCCAATAATGAAATTATCAACGGCTATAGTACGCAACTTTGTTACATCCTGAGGCCACTGATATAACTTGTATGACCGACATGTAATCATATAAGGTTGTACTTTATCAAAGTCTTGCCTATAGAAATGTATGTCCCCCATGTGACCGTGAATATCGTCACCGTCAGGAAACGAACCCATGATAGATGGCTCACCAAGAGCTCGGGCTCACAATGCTCCTACTGGGTGGCCTATAGTGATATGATCCCAGGCCCAAATTTGAAGTAAATTCTTTGTCCCCATGGTCTCTAACCACAGTAGGCTATTAAATGCAAATCTACGTATATATGGGTTATTATACACTGCCACTAATAATAGACCTCCCCACTGATGAGTCCCCGTATCACTCTAATCAGGCCTAAAGAAAAATGAGCATCGGTCTTTTCAGGCAACAACAAGCCGCTGATAAGAGCTATGAGATATATGGGAACTCTCCCAAGCTGACAATAAGCCATGCATATGGTAATGTCTAATGACATACCCCGGTGAGGTATGTCTGCTACTCCAAAAATCACAGCAATACTTCCTAGGTTACGATTGTGATGGCCATCATACATCACCAGCTGACCCTGAATAGGCACTCTAAAAATCCACCAAACATCCTCCAAAGTAATGCTCATCTCGCCTGTCAGAAGGTGAAATTTCTGGCTCTCACTCCGCTATCTCTCAGCTAAGGCTGTGAGTAGGATATGGTCTAAAGTAATCTATGGCAGGTGAGCCACGTATGAGAGACCCATAACATCCAGTAGCATCTCCAAGTAGATGTGATCTTGTCGATGGAATGTCACCTCGTAGGCCTGGATCTTCCCATGTCACTCCCACCTCCCTAATCAGGGTAGGTCCATCTTGGTTATCCAGGTCATTTGTTACAATTGTATTCTTCTATTTAATCATCTTATTATTATATTTCATCATCTAATTCATATTTCTATCATCTAATTTTTCCTAAAAACTTCCTAATTCTTCTAAAAAGTCATTTTAAAATACTTTTTTGTGCCAGCACGCCCCGTTGTGATGCCAACACTCCCAAGAACCAATGCCCCCATTTCCATGTGGACACATACATTTTCACATGAGCACGACCCATTTTACCCTAACCCTTTAGCTCACACCATAACGTCTCTTATGACACTAGCACACCCATGTTCGCGCCTACGTGCAGGCGTATGTATTTTCTACAAATGTACACAATAACGCACATCATTTTACACCAACGTCGATGCACCTACATGAGATCTTGGTGACGTGCCCCCAAGAACATGATTGCACCCTAAGGGCTGTATTGGTGTGATCATGTGAGTTTTCTACCCTATTAAATGTGATTAAAAGATAATAAATGCACTACAAAAGGAAAAAAGTGAAAGTTGTTCTTTATGTACCTGCGGGCCATCCATAAGAAGACACATGTAGTTTCAAACATGATCTACATGGTGTTTCTGGTCCTACACCCTCGTTATTTTCTCTCGTAGGTTAGAGCTCACTCAACAGTAAAAAGGGTAAGAATATGTGGCAAATAAACTTATCTTGATGGTTTTTACCCCCTGTGGCATGGTTTATATACCTATTTT
Organism: Taxus chinensis; assembly: GCA_019776745.2. Classification (NCBI taxonomy): domain Eukaryota; kingdom Viridiplantae; phylum Streptophyta; class Pinopsida; order Cupressales; family Taxaceae; genus Taxus; species Taxus chinensis. The sequence continues at coordinate 180,813,668 of CM034152.1, read as the reverse complement.
CCCCCCTGTGATGTGTCTCTCACCCCCAAAGCACCTTGGGAACATCGTGTTTCTTCTAAATTCTTCTAGAACTCGCCGTGATGATTATTTTTAAGAAAGAATTATTTTCACCCGTTTTTGCTACATTGGGGCATGTTTTTGCTTCCTGACAATTATTTCTACTACATGGGGCATATTTTTTCCTTCCAACGTCTTTTGGAAATGTCCTATAACTTTTTCATTTCTTCTATAATAGTTTCTTTACAAAATTAAAAAAATCAAAACAGTATAATTTTTTTCAAAAAATCCAAAAAAATGGTAAAAATCATAAAAAAAGTTTTTTTTTTTCAAAAATTGGTAAATGGCGTGCACGCAGCTGAAGCATGTATCAAATGCATTGTCCTTGAACACCTAAATTTTTCCTAAAAAATATATTTCTTAGGTTCTTCCTTGTTCTTTTCTTAAATGACTTGCAGATCATTGTGATCTACCTCCATTAACGAATTTGGCTTGCTTACTATGTCGGTACTCTCGTGTAATAAAGAGTTGTCAGAGACTATGTGATAGGACACAAATGATTTTCATGGGACTAATTTTTTCCTCCGTTATTCCCCTCGCATATATCCTTTCTTGGGGAACCATTTTTAACCCTTGTTGTTACAACACAAACATTCAGGAACTCAAGCTTGATAACAAAAATATTTGTGCAACTGTCTTGGAGGATGTTTGTTTGAGTATGTGTAATTGTACTTATTTCTTTGTTAGGATAGATGATTTAATTTCTCGTATTTCATTGCATTATGTATGTTGCATGTTGTTAAGAAATTTTAGTAATGAACAAATGTTAGTAATATATCTTTTTATGTTATTTTACACTTTTGTTTATTTTAATAAAGGTCGATGATTTAGATCGTAGGGGTAACATGAAAAAAAAAGTTTCTTATTGAAAGATTGGATGCAAGAGCTACTCCTATATTCTTCACTATCATGTCTTATCACTATTCATTTTTCTTCCAAAACACCTGGGGCAATAAACAATCATGTTTATCCCTATATTATTTCTTCTATCTGTTTTGATCATATTTTCGATCATCGATTGACTTCTTCTATCACCCCATCGACACTCGAGGTGTCATCATTCATTATACTATTTTTTCTTCAAAAAATTACTTGTTTATGCTTATCTAATATGTTTTAAGTGACGTTACTTACTTTACCTCAAACATGGGCAAATGTAGACACCTAAATTCTGCTTTTGCAATCTTATTGCTAAAAGCACACTAATCACTCTCATTCTTACCATTTTTGTCATAATTTGTGATTTTCACTAATTGACTAGAGTATTTTACAATTTTGGTTAATTAACAATGCTTTTTCAATTACCTAGCCTCTTTCACATTCAGGATGCCAATTTACGACACATCATAAGTCATAATCCTCTTCTGAACAGAAAATTAGCTATTATTATCTAATTGAGCCTATTTTACCCTTATTTTGGTCAATAAACCCTATTATTGGCTTAAAAACCTCTTCCAACCATTCAAAATCACCCCATTTCCCTCCAAGACATTTCAGAAGGCTTCAAAAGCTTATCATAACTACTTAATTGACCCTAAGTGGTTGATTAAGGCTCCTCACATCCTAATCACTTGTTAATTCACTAATCATGATTGAAGATGTTAATATACTTTGTGCTTTTAGTCCCACAAGGACCAAGATGCAAGTTTTCCCTAAATAGAAAACTATAAGAATAGTAAGCACCTACCTTCATACTTTACACCATGGTTTGAATAACATTAATCATATAACACATATGAGGCTTACTTCCTTATAGGATTAGATTTCTAAATCTTTGCATCCAATCTTCATGTTGGTTAGTAGAGGGATATCTAATATAGCCTTGTAGACATTGTTAGAGATATCCTCTCACCATTTTTTGGTTAGCAACAAACATAGTTTGATTGCCTTTAGATTTTATTAGGTCTATGTTAAGTAATCATTTCACATAGTAAGGATGCTTGTATATTGAATGTTTAATTTCATTTAGTTTCCATTAATGCATGATTTTAAGCTTTGAACTTTGATGTTTCATTCTTAAGTTTGAGTTTGGCTCTAGGATAGTTTGGTATTAGCCTTTACTAGTTAGTCACATTACAAGATTTTTAGGGTGTTATCACTTATCACTAGTTATTACAATTTTTCTATATATCATTATTTCTAGTATGGTTATTTTTACAAACACAAACTAATATTGACACTACTAACATTAGTTAAGTTGGTCAAGTAGGTCAATTCTTTTTAGTAATGTATTTTTATGATGGGCATATCATGTCATGTTGTTTCATTGTGTTTCATAGGTAACTATGGATCCATTAGGTGTTGATTCATATGTTAATTTCATGTCAATGTTCCTATCATTGCTATACTATCTTGCTAATTTTTTTAGGACACTTTGATGATATGTTTCATTTTTTTATGATACATAAACATTAGTGATATTTAACTAATTTTATCTTACAAATTTACACTTCTTGTGATTAAATGTTAAATATTTGACGAACACTATCATGACATGTGTACCCCTATGTGAAAAAGTTAGATATTACACTAGTTTATCTTATAAATGCTACAAAATACATGTTCTAACAATTGATTTTATATTATGGCTTATACACATTATACTGCATTAGTTGATACAATGATTTTTTTTATATCATTGATCAAGTTGTTACTCCAATTTTACGTAACTAGAACGTTATCTTTTGAGCTAATTTATCATTTGCAACATCCCTTAACTAAAAAGGGACATATTATTGGGTTTTTTAAAATACATCCATCCATGTATCAAATACAATGCTTCAAATGACATCATATAATGATATAAAGATTTTTATTGCATCAAAAAATTCACATGGCTTCACTTAGAAGAGTCAATTACTGCAAATGATTTTACGCTTTGCTTCAATCAAGAAGCCCAATTGTTGAAAATTGTTTTACACATGGATTTACATAGCAAGAAAAATTACTAATATTATATTGATGTTCTATTTAATCTTCCATCACATATAACATTGGACAAAAATAAGTGTACACATTGTATACCTTATAATTTTTCGTCTATTATTTCCTTGCATACTACTATGAGGGAAAATAAGTGTACATGTTTCATTCTTTTACTTTTCATTTCATATAATTTTTTAATTTTGTATTAACATCTTGATTGAAATTTAATACACATTTTTGTATGTAGAAATCATAATCACATGTAGAACTATACACATGAAAGATAAGGGAACACAAAAATTATAGTATTGTGCATGCCTTGTCTCATGGGACCTTTACGTTTCTTGGTATTTTAATTAAGAAATTTCCAATTACTAGATTGAAATGGGGGAAAATGTAGATACCTTAATTTGGAAATAAATACTTTGCATTTATTTTAGCCCATAAATTAATGTGCACTTAATTGACTAGTTCCTGCATATGCCTTGTTGAATTAGCACTAGTGACAACTAGGTCACACTTGTTATACATCCTTAACCAATCAAAGTCTTGTTATTATGATATAAACTCAAATTGATAGTTTTCATTGTGCACATCACTAGGATGAAGTTAACCATGATAGAAAAAGTCACTTAGGTGAGTTTTTCCTCAGCTAAAGGATTCATCTTTAAAATCTCTAACGATCATATTTAAGTTTCACATGTTACACCAGTTGACCTAATTTCATTGGATTGATAAATATTGTCATAACAATTACCTAAAAAAGTACACATTTGAAAATCCTCACTTTTGACATCCTTGGGATACCTAGGAGATCATAAAAAAACATCGAAATTTTTATATCATTCTCTCAAGTGTATCAACCACTATATACACATATCTTACAAGGATCTCACATGATAATTTGACAAGCTACATATCTCACACTAGATCATTATTGATTTTTAGAGGTCTTATTATGGTATTCAGTGTAAAATACATTGTGATATACGTATTTTACACATATATTAGGTGGTGTACTATGAGAGTTTGATTCCTCTTAATAGTATTGATATATAGGCAGGTTAGGAGGGACTCAACCCAATTGAACTAAGCCCTTTTTTATGTCCCTAAAAAAAGAATATGAAAAAGAAGAAGAAGAAAAAGAACCCCTAATTAGTAGTATAAGTATGATCTCTAAATTTTTACCATATAAGGTGAAGAGATAAACATAAAGGAACATAATTCCAAAGGTGATATTCATTCAAAATTGATAGAGGAAAATTCCATCCATCCTGGAAAAAGTCACCCATGTGATTGTTTATGCAATATACAACTTTATCCTACACTTAGGTTCACAATTGTATATTTTTAGGAAAACTTGATGATTCTCTACAAATCCTATTGGAATAATGTCATATCATTTTCATCCCATCATAGTTTGAAAGTGGTGCAATCCTATCTAACTAATTAATTTGTACTTTCCTTATTTATCTCATTTATGCTACTATAATTCACTATTATTTTCTGGACATGTTGAGGAGAAAAAAATATTCTAAGTATTGGGCGCGTGAATAAAGGGCGCTGGAAGCACACGACACTATAATAGTATTGAAGCACCCAAGCTCAGGACTTAGGTTTTTTGGATATGGGCTATTTTTGGAGATAGCGTGTGGAGAACACATAGAGATGAAGACTTGTGCTACATGTAATGGTGTTTTGGGAACAACTGGTAGATAAGCGCCATGCATAGTTTAAGCTAACAATAGGATTTCTACTTGGAGTTAACTATAAGTCATCTATTATTATAACACTTGTATGTTTTTCATGTTATTGCAAAGGCTCATGGATATTATTAGCATGTGACCTATTTTGAGAAGTGCATGGGTGGTGAAGGGAAAGTACCCACCCCTATAAATATGTATTGACTTGCATAGTTTAAAGAGGACAGAGTTATTGTAGAGTTGTGTTGTTGGTTCTGACGTGCACATGACTCATGGGGATACTTTACACTGTATGAAGCTTCTTTGTTTTACAATATTTATGAAATGGAATATATTTGCTGGATAATGGTGTTAGACATGACTGAATCTGACTCTTGTCTGGTTAATCTTATCATAGTTATTGTCTAGTTCATTTATCATGATTCTCTAAGATCTAGATCTGGATTATGCACTTTGGAATGTCTATACTTTGTTATGAATCTGAATATGCTTAAGCATCATCACACTAACATCCTATAAAACCAAATCTAAAGAGAGACCTGGTACTTTTGTGTGCTTCAGGTGAGTGCTCACGTTAGGCTGGGTGATTTGCCAGTGTGCCTGGGTTATTCATAGTAAATTCTAGGCTACATCAGGACACAATTTAGGATCTATTTGATTATTATAATTAACTATATTATGATCTTATTTAATATTTACATAATTTTTTAATTATTTAATTAGATAGACCCTAAACATTTTCATTTAAGTCTTAGATATATAAAGCACAATATCATGCTTAGAATGAGATTGCATGGAGCTTTTATTAGTGGGAAGATCCACATTTTAATGATTGGGTTCCAACATAGTCTATAATATCACAGTCAGTGGTGTCAACAACATTACCCCATATTAGAAAGGTCATGTGAGAGAAATATATGGTCTAGAGAGATAGTGACCAAATAAATATGTCTTAGTTTTGAAAATACAAAGGGCGCATTTTCATTAAAGGAGTAGGAGGAGGAGAGTATATGTAGAGACAATAATAAAGATACATATTCCCATAAATGAAATATTTCTAGCTAGGAGTTTAAGACAAGATGACCTTATGATAAAGGATGTTTCTCCAACTCAAGAACATCAAGTAGAAAAAATACCCCACATGTGAGTGATATGATTTGAGACTTAGGAGAACCGATGATGAATTTGACAAATATGTTGATGGAAATCCAAGTGCAATTGGATGCAATGGAGACTGTACATTTTGGATAAGTTGTTACATTTCTGAATTAAGATGAAGAAAACATAGAGAAACTATTGGCCAATTCAACACACAAGACACGCAATGGCATTTGGTGTACAGATTGTGAAGTAGAGGGGCATAATAAGGATATTTTTCCCCATAGGTTAGTGTGTTCCTTGTTGATAGACTGCGAGATATGTCATTTAGACCATGATGTAAACCACCTCCCATTGTTACAACGTGTGATAAGAAATAATGTATCTTGCTACTATAATATTTTTAAGTCCTAATGAAGATTGCAAGTTGATTGATCAGATCCATGATGCCATTGATATTGGTGTATGAAAGATAAGAGTATTAAATAACTCTAAAGGTAAAAGTTAGCACCATGATCATGATCAAACTCAAGGGTGCTATGATCAAAAGGAAGGATTATTTGAAGGAGGTCATGGCCAGAGGTCGAGGATACCATGGTGGATTCAGGGGTTGAGGCTGTGGTGGTGGACGAGGTGAGTTTCCTTGTGGAACATGTTATACATGTGGATATCATGATCCATATAGGTGTGAATTCCCTTAGAATATTAGTTGTTATTTTTGTTAAAATAATCATAACTACGAGGAGTTCCCTAATTTATATGAGCATCTTATCAAGCAACATAAGCGAGAAAAAGAGGGCGCAAGGATGGTTAGATTACAATGTGCCATGGAAAATCAATGGATGCCAAAGTTGGCACCATAACTTGAGGTAGTACCTATGAAGATTACTACATGTGTCGAAGCTACGCATGCTAGAGAAATGTTACGACAGAAGCCTACCATTACTATGGAGGAGGTTTTACATGCAAGGTACCAAGATCCTACACATCAAAAGGAGGTTTATCAGGAAACCATGGAGGTGCTCAGAAATAATTAGGGTGAAATACAATGTTTAAAGGAATAGTCATGAAAGTTGGAACAAAATAAGGTAGCATTAATGGTCCAGTCAAATGTTGATGATTTCAAAGAGGTATGCAAGATGTTGTGCTATGAGAATATTATTCCATTACTAGGGAATTGGCTAAAGGGAAACACTCCACAAGAAGGTATTGAGAATTGATGACAGATCCTGCATGCTAATCTCCACCTCATAGCTTGGATTATGAAAAGGAGATCACTCTGAATGTTATTGTGGATGGGTGGATTTTGAGAAATATATTGATTGACATAGGCACGAAAGTTAATGTGCTTACTTTAGATGCATGAGTGCAGATGGGTATACCTCCATTAGAACCATCCTCTAATGTACTATTTATGGTGAATCAAACTAAGGCCATCTTGATAGGAGTTTTAAAGGATGCATCCATTACCATACAAGGGGATAGGTTCACTGGGGACTTTGAGGTTTTAGCACTTTTAGAAGGAGAAAAATTCCCAATTCTACTTGGGTGCCCTTGGTGTTATGTAAATAATGTTAATCTACGGTTCACAAAGGGCTATATAAGTTTTGAGAACAAAGAGGAACATGTTATTATCCCTTTGATAGATGGGAAATATGTGCCTTACGTTGAACCTTTAAGTGAGGAAGATGTGAATAGAATTTATGTACGCACCATTCGAGATTAGGAAGTACTCGAGCCATCTAAGGAAGGAATCCTCTAGTGGGAAGATGCATAGTCTATTAGTGATACAACAAGTATTTCTTGTGATAATTAGGTGCATGGAACATACGAGATGGTTGGGTAGGAATTAATAAGAACATGTGCGCAAAGAGGTAGACCTCGCTGTATTAGGAGGATAGGTAACAACTCTATACCCCCGTACACTAGAGAAGGAGACCCTGTAGTATGCTTGAATGCCATGGAGGAACAATGGTAAGATCAAGTGGAAAAAATAAATATGTTAGTGTACATCCTATGTGGGACAACAGTGCACTAGTGGATGGTTCATAGGGATAATCTCATATAATGGAATGATGTAAGAATTTATCTAACAACCCGGTTCCTTAGAAGAAATGCACCTACTCAAATCTACATATATCACGGTAATCAACCTCTTTAGCAGTGTGAGAGGCTCTGGACAAAGGGTCAGGAAGATTTACCACCTTCACTATGAGTGCACAAAATTTATTTTACTTTACGTGGTTGCGCACGCGCTTGGCATGTTTATGCGGAGCTACACAAGGAGACTGGAAATTCACAAGTATTGACTGTAGGAATGATCCATAATTTTGACTAATTCTCCAATAAAACTCTGGTGAAAGAGGCATTAAAAGTTATATAGCATTTAACTATGGGAGACAAAACAAAGGCTAAAGAGCTCATTCAGACGTTATTTGGTGAGACAGACTTAGGAGCGTGTTTTGATGAAGTATATGAGACCGATACTAGACTACTTAAGCGCGCTTTCCTTGAGAAGGAGAAAGGAAATATGGTCCACATAGTGGATGATGAAGAAGTAGAAAATTTTCACATAGATCATTCAGCATGTATGCACAAGGTTTTAGATAGTGTAGATAATAAGGTGCACACCTATCATGAACCTATGAAGACCAAAAAAGTGAACATTGGCATGAATTCTAAACTTAAGGAGGCCATAATTGGAGATTATTGGTCTAATTATAAAGTGGCTAAGATAATTGAGTTGCTACATGATTTCCAATACTTATTTCCTAGGGGCTACCATGAGTTAAAGGGAGTGCATGCATCTTTGGGTAAGATGAAGATTAAGCTAAAGGAAGGTGCACACCTGGTTAGGAAGAGAAATTGTAGGATGGACCCTAACCTACGTGTAAAATTTGAAGAATAAATTGACAATATGTTGAAATATGGCATCATTAAGCCCCTAGAAGAATCAGAGTGGGTTAGCCCTATGGTAAATAGTATAATTGAAGATGGTCGGATTAGGATTTGTTTGGACTTCATGGAGCTGAATGTTGCATGTATGATTGATCCCTTTCCTACGCCTTTCACCAAGGAAATATTAGAAGGCATTGGAGGGCACGAGATTTACTCTTTTATAGATGGATTCTCTGGGTATCATCAGGTAAGAATTGCAATGGAGGACCAAGAGAAAACAACATTCATGACTGAATGGGAAGGTTTTGCATACATAGTGATGCCCTTTGGACTAAAGAACATGCTTGCAGTATTTTCACGCATAGTTGTTTAAGCATTTCAATATTTTATTCAGAAATTCTTGCAGGTTTACTTAGATGACTGGATGGTTTATAGGTTTTTCAAGGATCATTGTGATAACTTTCACTTAATCTTTGAAAGATGCAGATATTTAAGCATATCCTTAAACATCAAGAAGTGTGTATTTGCTACACCTTTTGGAACTTTTCTAGGGCATATCATCTACAAGGAAGGTTTGTTAGTAGATCTAGCTAAGGTTACAGTTATTGTAGGTCTGGAGGAACCTAAGTCAGAGTGAGGTGTGTGGATTCTTGGGCCGCATAGGGTATTACAAAATTTTTATCAAAGGATATGCTAAGATTTCCACGCTCTTAGAGAGAACCTCACACAGGTTCATGATAGGTGTTGGAGGAAAAGGGACATTCTACTGGGGAGAACCGTAGTAACGTGCATTTGAGGCATTGAAGGAGAGGCTTACTACATCGCCTATTTTGTGATTTCCCTCATGGAACCAACCATTTCACGTACATGTGTACGCCTCTAGAATGGCCATAGGCATAGTATTGGATAAGCTTGGATAAGGTATTATAGATCATCCTATCTATTTTGCTAGTAGAAAATTGATTCCTAAAAAAAAAAGTATACAACTACAGAACGCAAGGCCTTTTCAATGATCTACGCGCTGCATATGTTTAGAAAACACTTGATAATAACACCTTTTGTGTTTTATACAAATCACATGGCATTGAAATACGTGGTAAATAAGCCCATTTTATAGGGGAACATATGTCAGTTAGTGCTATTATATCAATAATTTGACTTTACAATTGTGATAAAACCACGTAAAATTAATTCTAGCTCAGACCACTTATCAAGAATTCAATCAGGAGAGGAGGCACATAGAATTGAAGATATAATGTCAGATGCACAGTTTACATGTTAAACTGTGTGTCTATGGAATTGGAGGATATTGTTGTCTTTTTACACATAGGTATAACGTCAGAAGGAATGAAATCCTTGGAGAAGAAACAAATTATATGTTGATCAGTGGTGACTTATAAAAACTAGGCCAAGATGAAGTATTGCATCTGTGTGTAATGGAACATGAGCACACAAATATCATGGAAGAGGCTCATGGCAGTATTACAGCTGGGCATTATGCAGATGATGCCACCTCGTGTAAGATTCTACTCACAGGTTTATGGTGGGAGACCCCATACAAGGATTTTAACAAGTATTGTAAGGCTTGTGATTATTGTCAGCACCTTGGAAAACCTGGGAAAAGGGATGAAATTCCTTTGAGGCCTATTACTAGTGCAGAGCCGTTCGAAAAATGGACAATAGACTTTGTAGGTTCTATTTCCCCAGCTATGCGTAGAACTAAAACATGATACATCATCACTTGTAAATATTATTTTACAAGGTGGGTAGAAGTAGAACGTATAAAGGATTGTACAATGGCTATAACAACTTGGTTCTTATGGGAAAATATTCATACTAGGTATGGATGTCCATTGAGTCTAACAAGTTATAGGGGCACACAATTCTTGAATAAGACAATCAGGATATTATTGCATGATTTTATGGTCACACACCATAAGAATACACCTTATCACCCTCAAGTAAATGGGACTACTGAGGCCTTTAACAAAATATCGAGCCAGACCTTAACAAAAATTTGTGATGTTGGAAGGAAAGATTGGGATGATAAAGTTTATGTTGTACTTTGGGCATATAAAACAACCTACAAAAGGTTGAATAAGGCCACACCCTTTCAGTTGGTGTTTAGAAAATAAGTAGTTCTTCCCATGGAATTCATGTTACTTTCTTTGCGTATTGCGCATACGGGAGGTATAGCTGATGAGAAAGCATTGGAAGAAAGAGTTAACAAGTTAATACAGATGGATGAGAGGTGCACCATAACACATTGGATTCAGAAGCAAGAAAAGGCCAAACAGAAGGCATGACATGACAGACACATCATGGACAAGAAGCTTGAGGTTGGGAAAATGGTAGTTCTTTATGATTCAAATTTTTTGTGCCACCCAAGCAAGCTTAAGGTGCATTGGTTGGGACCATATGTTATCACTCACATACTTGAATCAGGTGCTTGCCAGTTAGAGGCACTTGAAGGAACATGGTTACCTGATTACTTCAATGGGAGTAGGCTAAATCCCTACTATAATTAATCCTTCTTCATTTTTTAATAATAAATTATTATCATTTAGATTATATTTCCTTCACTATATTTCATTTACTATATTTCCTTCTTTGTTGCTATGTTTTGTCAATTTAGTTCACTGTTTTGTGTAATAAGCATGTTTCCTTGCCAGAAGTTGGTCGTAATCTAAAGTGTTTATATGTGCAGAGGAATGCACACACTCTTAGTGTGGGGTGGATAAAGGAGGTATGTAAAAGAGATAAACTCAAGGAGAAAGGTTTCAAAATTTATGAGAACTTCCGAGGAATTTCTAAAAAATTAAGTCCACACGTAAAACATTGGGTGCTCAATATAATATAAGGAATACTGCAACATTAGAGACTACGTATGTTGGGTCACATTGGATAAAATACTTCAGATTAAGGAAGCATGAGTAGAGTATATTTGTGGCAAATAATTAGTGGCGTATCAGGAAATTATGATTGAGGAAAAAAAAATTGAGGTGCAGGATAATGAGGTGCAAAATGCACTCAAGAGGAATTAATGCCATGTATAGTGGTAGGTGGAGAAATTAATTAAGGTAATGTTTGAAACTTGGTTTAAAGTTGGTGTTCTCAACGTCATTTGATACCTTGTGAACTTGATAAGAAATTGTGAAGTACGAATAAGAGCTGAAGACAAAGAGTATTCTGTAGATCAAGTAAACTTGTCACGTTGTGAAGCACAGTGTTGAGTGACCATGCATGAAATCAAGAATTAAGAAATGGTGCGTGCGCGTGATGAAAGGGTGACTAGGGTTTTCACCATGCATTTAAAAAATTAAAAGGAGGAATGAAACCATAAAAAGCTCTAGTAGTAGAGAAGGAGGTTGACGATCCAATAGAGGAGTGGCTGGTGGAAATGTTATATCATGAAGAAGTTATTAAAGGGCGGCTGTGGACAACACATATTACTCATTGTAGGGTTTCATATATTAACCACTGCATTATAGAATGCATGAAGGAAATTTCAACAAAAGTATACAAAAGGACTAACTGGGGCTTGATAGATGACACTAGGGTTTTGGATGCCTCCGTGAAGAAACTGCTTGAGAGCATGGGCATAATGTAGATCTTGGATTTTCCCTAATTTGGAAAGACTGAGAAATTATACTAGTGGCTAATGTCACGGGTCCATGAATATTATTACTATTTCATGGGTAGGAGAATGAGGATAACTTCCAAATTGATTGGGAAAAATACCAGGATGTGCGGCATGGGTTTAGAAATTGCTGGAGAATTAATAGATGACGAGGGAATTGATGCCAAAGTATCCCTATATCAATATAAGAAGGTGGGGTGAGCTTTCAAGGTCACCAATATCCCATACATGGCCACCAGGGTAGCATCATAGTTAGCAGGGAGTAAAATAGGGGTCAGTGAGTGATGGAATGAGTTAAATATGCACTGGTTGCATATAGCACACAAAATGGTCAACAATACCTACTACAAAATCATTGGTTACATTACAAAGAGCTTGGTGAATGAGGAATGTAACCAATAAGATAAAGGTGAGAAGATAACCTGGGGTGCAATTTTTTTATTAATTGTGTTCAGTGAAGTTGGGGCACCAGACGATCCTAGGGAAAATATATAGGAGTTTCCGTGAGAGAAAAACTCCCTAGCCAAAAGATACACCAAGTACAAGTTACATGGAAATGTTTCCAATACATACAAGAAGCACTTAAACAAGTGGTTCCAGAGACTTTGCATGGTATTTGAAGGAAATGGCACATTTCGTGTGAGTTACCCAAGGTGTTGAAAGAAGAAGCTAAATTTTCAGTCTACCAGTATTTTAGCCTAGGGTGCTTCCACATGAAGTCTGGAGAGAAGAGCCCATGGTGTAAGTTTCCCTTTACATTTACTGCAAGGTATTTTCAGGATTTAGTAAATAGATTTCATGATGTGTGTTGACTCTAGTTTGATGTAGAAAAAGTGGACGTAGACATTCACATTTTTCACAAAACATATGTATGGCTAGGTAAGGAGGCCTATGTCGAAACTTTGGAGTCTGATACTGTGGACATCACGCCGGATATTTTGGTTGTCAGGAAAATTGAACCAATGCATATCTACATACACCTCAAACCAAGGTTTAAGGATGAAAAATTGGTGAAGGGCATGGATATGACTCTTCTAGGACCTCCTAAAAAGAAGCAAACAGTGGGGACTTCAAGGAATGTTACATCTGCATCCCTTGCTCTAGAAAACCCAGTATATACAGGACTTGAAAACATCCTAGAACAAGAGGAACCTAAAGACAACATTAGAATTGTGCACACCAGAAGGATTCTGAGGAAGAAGCGCGCTTCAGGAGACACTGGTGCTAGAAATTCATAGCCGGTAAGCAAATCACCACACGTGACTCCTATAAAGGATGAAGAGAAGGAGAAGAGAAAACAAAGGAAATATATTCCTATATAAGGTAGTGAATGGAAATCACCACAACCAAGTCCATAGGAAGTAGAGGAAACTCCAAGAATAAGTGGAGATAGAGCTGAGGCCACCCTTAGTGTGGAAATGTAGGATCATGAAGAGATGGGAAATCGCATAGTCTATGAAACTATAGACCCCTGTGTGAGTATTTTTTAGGATATCTTTGGTGAAGGAGAAAGAAACACAAGTGGAGATACATAAGTACTCATGTGCCCGATGTAGGGAGAAGGGAAAGATGAGGAGGAAGTCAACCAGGTGGTTGAAGGCGCCATCCCATGGGATGTAGGCGTACCTGAACAAGAAAAAGAGGACACAATAGCGCATGAGAATGTTGGAAAACATGCAAACACACATGAAGAAGAAGAAGGGGTAGGTATTGAAGACTTGGGTTATTTGAATGACCCTACACAAAATATTGGAACCCATTTCCATAGTACACTACCAAAAAAACAATTATATTGGTGGGATTGGATGGACCCTGATATGGCCAATACACTTACTCACAAGTAGCTATCTTGGAGCATGAAGGATCACATGGATGAGCCTAATTTTTTATGCCTTTGAGGAGGCATGCACTTTGAAGAAGATGAGGAAGGTGCCTCATATGTGCCATAGGAACATTAAGTCAACCCAAATTTTCAGATGAGTAGGTAAGCAACGCTTTTATTAAGGTGTCCTCAAAAGTAGCATGCTGAAATATGAATAAGGTGGAAAAAATCCAAACACTAGTGGAAGATAAAAATTACAAATATGCTGAAATCAAGTTATTTACTCAAGAGCATGATAATATAGTCATGGAGGTCCAAAATGTAAAGATGATGGTGAAGAATATTGCAGATGAGATTTTATTACAGAGGCCTGAGTTTTGAGAGAAGGTGCCTCAGGAATTGAAGTCTGAGTTGCACTTTCTTCACGTAATGGTTCACTTACTTTTGGATGAAGAACCAATGTGACTCCCCAAGAAAAAGGATTCAAGGGAAGAATAAGCAAGAGCAAGGACCACTATTGATAGAAAAGTTTCAATATATGATTTTTTTCTCCAAACATTGAAGGATGAGATGAAGAGAGTTGATCAAGCTCTGAATTTATGTGTGGCACTAGACGCCATAAAAAGGACCATAACTTTAGCATAGGATACTAAAGTTTTGAAGGTGATGAAGGATGACACAGTTGGGCATGCAGAAAGGTTGGCATTGGTAAAAAAAAAGTGTGAGTCCCTCGCAACATCCCACGATCTGCACAAGGAAAGATTAACGAGATCAGAAAACTCATAGTGTAGAAGATGGACCTCATGTAGGGAATGTTGTCAGGTATGGATAGTGTTGTCCAGATACTAAAGAATGAGAAAGAGAAATTATCTAAGGAAGAATTGGATGACATAACCACTGATATTCTAGAGAAGATAAGGAACACGCTGAGTGACTGATAGACCTTAGAGGTTGAGCTTAGAAATGAATATGCAGAGTTAATCCTTCCAATTGAAGAAGAGAGTACTGCAAAATAAAATTTATTATTTTGTACAAAGTTTTGTTCATTCTTTTCATTTTTTCATTACCTATTATTTATTATTGAAGACATATGAAGGAATCCCTATTTCCAGGATGATAATGTACTCTAGTGTGGGGTAATGTTGGGTAGCCTAGAATATTCTAAGTATTGAGCATGTGAATAGAGGGTGCTGGAAGTGTGTGGTGATATAATACTATTGAAGTGCCCAAGCTCAGGACTTAGTTGTTTTTGTGGATGACGACTATTTTTGGAGATAACGTGCGAAGCACACATATAGATGAATACTTGTGCTACATGCAATGGTATTTTGGTAACAAGTGATAAATAAGTGCCATGCATAGTTTAAGCTAATAATAGGATTTCTACTTGAATTTAACTATATGACATCTATTGTTAGAAAACTTGCATGTTGTGCATGCTATTGTAAAGGTGCATGACTATTATCATTATGTGACCTATTTTGATAAGTGCATGGGTGGTGAAGGGAAAGCCCCCACCCCTATAAATATGTATTAACCTGAGTAGTTTAAAGAGGACTAAGTTATTATAGAGTTGTTCTACTGGTTTTGACGCACACATGACTCATGGGGATACTTTACAGTGTATGAAGCTTCTGTGTTTTAAAATATTTATGAAATTGAATATATTGGTTGGATAATGGTGTTAGACATGATTGAATCTGGCTCTTATATGGTTAATCTTGTCATAGTTATTGTCTAGTTCATTTATCATGATTCTCTAAGATCTAGATTTGGATTATGCATCGTGGAATGTTTTTGGTTAGTTATGAATATGAATATTCTTAAACATCATCACACTAACATCTTGTACAAGAAACTCTAAAGAAGGACATGGTACCTTTGTGCACTTTGGGTGAGTGCTTAACTCAGGTTGGGTGATGTGCCAACATGCCTGGGTTATTCAAAGTAAATTCTAGGCTGCATCAAGACACAATTTAGGATCTATTTGATTATTATAATTGACTATATTATGATCTTATTTAATATTTACACAATTTTTTAATGATTTTAATTAGATTAACCCTAAACATTTTCATTTTAGTCTTGTATATATAAAGCACAAGATCATTCTTATAATGAGATTACATGGAGCTTTTATTAGTGGGGAGATCCACATTTTTATGATTAGGTTCCAACATAGTCTGAAATATCACAGTCAGCGGTGTCAACAACCTTACCTTATATTAGAAAGGTCATGTATGAGAAATATGGTCTAAAGGGATAGTGACCAAATAAATATGTCTTAGTTTTGAAACTACAAAGGGCCCATTTTTATCAAAGGAGTAGAAAGAGGAGGAGAGTATATGTAGAGAAAACAATAGAGATACATATTCCCATAAATGAAATATTTCTGGCTAGGAGTTTTATAAAAGATGACCCCATGATAGAGGATGTTTCTCTAACTCAAGAACATCAAGTAGAGAAAATACCCCACATGTGAGTGATATGATTTGAGACTTAGGCTAATTGATGATGGATTTGACAAATATGCTAATGGAAATCCATGTGAAATTGGATGCAATGGAGACTGTAAATTTTGGATAAGTTGTTACATTTTTTAATAAATATGAAGAAAACATAGAGAATATTTTGAGATCTCTTAAATAAAATTTCAATTTCTTAAAGAGAATACCAACAAGTAAAGAAAATATACCATCAAAGGTCTTAGTGAAAGAGGAAAAAACTCCCACTAGAATTATAATTTTCTTTTGATGTAAAGGAATTTCTAAAGAGTTAATGAGATGGATATTTGAGATGCAATTTTGTTTTGAAGAAAACAATATTGAAAACCTCATGAAGGTAGAGATTTTAAGAAATAGATTATGTGGAGTTGTAGCTATGGATTGGAGAGTTTTCTAAGAGAGAATAAAATATTAATGGAAGATGAAAATAAAGAGTTCAAAAGATATGGTTTCCAAGATAATGGGTAATGTTTTGCACCCTATAATGTGATAATAGTGCTTAAATAAGCTTCAAGTATTTAGGCTTGAGCATGTTGAAAAGAAGAATACCTACTCAAGAGGTAATGGGAGAGTGATTTTTCCATGTAAGAAACTCAAGTCTATTTTGAAAAATAGCATGAGAGAGGAGAAAGTGAAAGAGATTATTCTAAATTATGTTATAAAGAGGCGAGAGAAGAATGTGCCCTTGAAATTTAACAAGAGATTGAGGTTTTCATATTTAAAACCCAAGTATTTGTTTAGGGACAATAAAGAGATATAGGGTAGTGAGTGGCCTATAAAAGTATAAATTATCATGAGGGAGATTGTAGATGTGCTATTTTTTGAACCAAAAACAATTAATGCAAAGCTATATCAGATTTTCATGGATTCAAGTAGTTAGAAGGAATCAAACAAGAACTCACACCCAAGATATGTAGATGAAGATCTTCACCAAGAAGCCTAAAATGAATCAATCTTGCAATTTTTGACCTATTTTACCTTATAGGTATTTATTAATCACTCTATTCTATCCTATACCCTGTATTTATTTTCAATTCAATCATAAAATTGATCACACTTCATGAAAAATTCACTGGCTCTTACCAATCTACATTTCTCTTCACTAGCTTCACTTGGTCTTAACCCCAAAATAGAAAAAAATGTCCTTTTATCCTTCAAAAACTCTTTCAATACCTTATACCTTGTTTTACAGTTAAAATAGGGTTATATTTATCATTAAATTGATGCAAAAAGGGTTAAAAGATCATCCTTCTCCTACCTTGCTTAAAATTTTTCTCTAGGTACTTTCAAGAATAAGTACTCTTCATGATTCATGTTTGGAAGCTTATAGATATACCCACAATAAAAATAAACATCTTCAAACACCCCTTACCCCTAATATGGTACATGCCAAATTTAATAACCTATCTCATTCATCTTCTCTCTCAAACCTCATACTTGCTTTCCTAGCTTATAAGCCCCTTCTAGCCCTGTTGATTTAACAAATATTTAATTTATAAAACCCTATAGGATATTTTAGAGTCAAATGAAATAGATAAAATAGTAAAAAAAATACGACACAAGAAATAAGAAAGTAGAAATTGAAACCCTAAGTGCAAGAGGGAGGAAAGAAGACTTAATTGTTTCACAATAAATCCTGAAATGTAGAGATGTAGAAAACTGATGAAACAAGAGTACAAAGTGTCATCACCATGCTCATAAAATTGTGTGATTATTGGAATAGGATGGACCAGAGAACATAAGATGCTACTAGTGTGCTTAGGCTTTAGATACCATGTTTAGGCACCTGTGATTTCTTAAAAGTTCTTAAACTAATTTTTATAGTGTCATAAGAGTGTTGCTAGTCATCGTTGTTGATCACCTATGTGTCACATTATGCCCACAAAATTCTCTTGTAACTTGAAAAATAAAATACCTATCATAAAATTACAAAACACACAAAATAATAAAAATAAAAATATGCAAATGGGGAGTCAGACTGACCCCGATGGTCACCTGACTAAGTGAACTTATGATCTGGGCATTGCACTAGATTTTAGACTCCATGTAGTTCTTGTATGTGTGTGCAATAATCGTGGCCTAGGAGACTCTTGTGCAATATGCACTTGATAGAGAGAAAATAACTAGATGTAGCAATGCAAGATAGATGTGTGTATGTCAAAATGAACTTCCCCTCCTATGAAGTGTATGTAGAAAATGTAGCGGTCCCTTGTCCCTTGAATGAGTGCTAGATTGATGTGTTTGATGATCTTATTAATTCCTTTGGATGCAACCTTAGGTGATGATATTAGATGCTTAGAGCTTGGTCCTTTAATTTGATCACATAACATTGTATTTATATTATTCCCTTGTTTGAATTTCATAATTAACCACTAAAAGGCCAACCCATAATAAATAAAGATGCTCAACAACTAAAAGATGCCCAAAAGAGGCGAGTAAGATACAAAGAGGACGGGGTGCTTAGAGGGGATGAGGGAACCTAGGTGTTGACATCCTGGATGGGTGTTGGTGTTTAGAATTAGAGAAATTGAAGTGAAAAAGGTTAGATGGGGAAGTGGGGTGTGTAAGGACCAGGAGGAAACCATAGAAAGAAAGCAAAGAGGCCAAAGATAATATTTAATTAGTAATTTTCTTACTTAGGAATCATATGAATGAAAGTATGTGATTAGGACCTAGAAATTTACCCAAGTGCATGATTTAGTGTTTATATTTCCCCCACTTTATGTTGTTGAGTGAATACTTGATAACATAAAGTAGATACGAGATGTGTACATGGATGTGTACATGATAACCTTGTAGATCAATGGTAAAAGCATGCCAAAGAGACAAGAAAAGCGTGAAGTGATAACAAATGATGCATGGAAAGCTAAGGAAGTGGAATTGGCCCTTAGGGGTGAAGCATATGCGATGTGTTACAGTGTTGTACCTTTTTTTTTTTCATGCATGATGTAGTTGATGATATGACTGTTTCTTCCCATAAGTACGGACCTACAAAGAGAAGAGAAAAAGAGTAGTCAAATATGTGTATATGTAAAATTCTATCCAAATATGTAAAAAGTGTGTAAAATGTAAAACAATAGTAAAAGGAACATGTGCACCTGATCTATGATGAGTGAAAAGGGTTGAAAGTGTCTTGGAATGCTATAGAAGGGTGAGTTTTTTGAGCGATCTCACATCAAGAGCAATTTTTTGGGGTGATCTCATACAACGATAGAAGAAGTGTTAGGTAGAAAGGTCTAGTATTATTCTCCATCCTTGACTCACTTCCTGAAATTTATACACCAATTTATATGGTGTGATCCTACTTTGTTTCAGTTTGATCCATTTCAATCTAGTTTGTAAATAAAAATAGGAGATAGAATACATTATGATTTTTGGATGACTATGCATGTTCTGTGGAAACTATTATGTAAATTGTGCCAATATGAGAAAACCACTTTAACCCCCCTATTCATAGGCACCCAAAAAAGGTTAGAAACACCCAAGATATCATGTATGTATCTAGGAACTGAAATCTATCCTAAGTTGAGGATCCAAGTCAGATTCTGGGATATTTCTATGAACTAAAGAATGTCTCTATTCCTATACTGTGTAGGTCTAAACTGTGACTATGTGCATGTTGAATGGGGTGATTGTTTCACCCAAATTCTTCACCCCCTTGTTTAGGTGTGTATACAACGTCACTAGGAGAATGCGACCTAAAGGAGAGGACTGTATGCTGATATGAAACTGATACCCTATAGGGGGAGGGAATATATTTGGTATAAACTAAGGCACATGTAAACAAAGTGGTTGGAAAACATGTGTTAGTATAAATAAGAAAATATGCATGTATAGAAGAACAATGTGTAATCTAGCAAGAAAGAAGACAACGCAGACTACAAAAATCAGGGTTACAAATATGGTACATCAGTTCATAATGTTATAAGACAACCAAGGCTAAATCATCCTAAAAGCATACAAGCAATGAACAAACAAGACATAGGGTAAAGTATGTAAACAATGACATACAATGGAAATGAATAATAAATAAAGTATCAGATAACCATGGTGGAAAATGTTTCCTGTAAAGTAAATGTTGCACATGAAGCACCCATGTTAGCATGGTAGCAAGATAAAAAAGTATGTCAAGACTATGTATATATCGATAAAGATTAGGGTGCTAGTAAAAGTGAAAATTAGCATGTAATAAAATAATAACACCTATGTCATGTGTTTGAATGTAGATGATCCAAGGAGCCTCGGTGGGACTAGTAAGAGGTACAATTCCAAACATACTATGATGCTTGTTAATATATATGTAATATGTATGCATTCAAAAATCAAGAGAAATTGAACACACATGTGTATGTAGAAAATATGATGACATAAAGAATATCATACTAACATAGTTAGAAAAATGTGCAACCAATATATGTAGTATGTTGTGAATGAGTGAGATGTAACGATATGAAATGTGAATGTGATAAGAGAAGTGTGCCCCCCGAGAATATGTGAATGTATGAGTGAAATGAGGTTCATTTATAAAATACCCCTTGACAGTTAAGAATGAACCATAGAATATGAGTTTTTCATCAGGAATTGGTTTGAACTATACGCTAGAAATATAGATCAATGATGTATAGAGCATGAATAGTGTGGAATGAGGTGAGGTTCATTTATAAAATTAGACCCTTAGAAGTCAAGAATGAATCAAAGAACTAAGAGCGCGTCATCGGAAAATGTGTTGTGTGATTGTATGATGCTAGAAATATATGATCAATAATTTACGGAGCACAGAAGAGTGTGAGTGAATGTGGTGAGGTTCATGTATGTAGTATGACCTCAATAGTTAAGTGTGAACTATTAGCACGAGAGTGTGCATCATCAGGTAATGATGATACAAGTTGTGTATATCAATGTGTGTAAGATGAATGAGGAAGATTAGATGTGAAGCATGATGTGAAATAATATAAAGTTAACATACTTGATAGTTCTATAAGGGGGGAGAGAGTAAGCATGATGCCCCCTAAGTGTATGATGTGAAGAATAATCAAAGTAACATCGTCTAAAAGATCATCAGTGTCATGATCGAAATCAAACTGGTGATGAGTCAGATACCTGATAAGAAATAGTATTGCGATTGATCATATAATGAGCCTTTGCAACGTAAATTGTACATGTCCATAGCATATTCCTCATCAGTGAAAGGTGGTAATGGAAAACCATGTGTATACTAGCAAGTAAGATTTTGTGAATAGACAAGAAATGAATTATTGCAAATAAAAACATGTACCGAAGGGAATGGGAAATGATATATCAATGTGATTAGGATCACATAGTTCCCCCAATGTAGTTAAGTCCAATACTTGCCAAGTGTGAGTAGAAAATTTTGAGAAGCGCATTCCATAAATAGACTGAGAGATGGAAGACACAAAGACCATAGACATCAGTAATGTGAACATAGACATGATAAAGGTGAGGAGAGTAATGAGGCAGGAGGGATGAGATCATCCAATGTGAATCATAACCGAGCTAAAATGTCATGTGTGTAAATAATATCAGAGTAAGTATGATCAAATGGAGCATGCATACAATAAGATATTTTTAGGAAAAGAGTGGATGTGAAAGGAGGAAGCATTGATGTTGGTTTCTCATGAGAAGATGAGGAAGGTGGAACAATGTCTAATGTATGGACATACCCTCGATAAATTACCATAGAAGTCAGTAGTAAGAGGGGGGAGTATAATACGAATGGGATGATGTCTAATGCAACAAATAGTTTCTTCCAGTGGAGGAAAGTTGTGTGGAAATTCCACAGGTTTTGGATAAACAATAAGATGCATAGTATCATGAAGTGGGACTAGGTAATGTAGTTTTTGGATCATGGAGGCAATATTGGAATGGGTTATGATCAGTGAAAAATGGTATATTAAAAGCCCTCATGTAATAATTTAACACACAGGTGAATTGTAGAGGGACACTTCTTGCATGATGTGAAGCCATGACCTACCATGTAAGCAATTATACTGAATAGGGATATCTGATAGACAAAGAATACTGTAAGATTGTTTTTTGGCCCAACATGGTGATAGGAAAAGTAATAATGCCTATGCATAAACGTGTAGAAGAATCATATGCTCAGAGAGAAATAGATGTTGGGCTAAGACAGGTGGAAAGAAAGGGACAATATTCTGAATGAATGATAAAGTACAAAGATTGAGATCAATCCATTATCGAATAAATTTCTCTTGATACCCATGTTATTGATGCCTATTTCTATCTATAGGGAGGATTATTATACCAAATAGAAATATTGGAAACTATATCAGATGGAAAAGTAAGTTGTTGAGAAAGCACATGTACGAATGTATGATATACTATGTCTAGATTAGTAGTAAAAGGAATATGAGTATTAGCCAAGAGAGTAATTATTTTAGTATGAGAATGAGGATTGGAAAGCAATAAATCATGAATAGAGATATCTATGATGAGAGGATCCTACGCAACTGAAAGAAGTGATGAAATAAAAGCCCAAAAGTATTCGAGAGAGATAGGTTCACTGAAATGATTTAACAAATATAGAATTTGTAAAACCCTAGAGGATATTTCATGAGTCACACGCAATAGATAAAATAGTAAAGTAAATATATGAAACAAGAAATAATCAAAACCCTAAGTGCAAGAGGGAGGAAATAAGACTTAGCTGATTTCACAATAATCCCAAAGAGTGTTGAGTTGGAAAAATGATGAAAATGGAGAAAAAAATGTCACAACCAAACCTAGAAAATTTAATATCTCTCGGATATGTTGGGAATAAGGCGTATGAGATGGTAATGGGGTGCCTAAGCACTAGAAACCCTGTTTGGGTGCCTATGACTTGCTCAGAATCTCAGAAATCTATTTTTGTAGTGTCGAATAAGTGTCACTAGTCTTTGCTATTGATCGTCTATATGTCAAAACTATGCCCGTAGAATTCACCTGTAACCTGCAAAACAAAACAAATCCTGCAAAAACCCAAAACACATCAAATCCTAAAAATAAAATATGCAAATGGGTAGTAAGACTGACATCAAAGGTCACTTGACTGAGTGAACTTATGATCCAGGTGATGCACTACATTTCAAACTCCATGTAATTCTTGTGTGTGTGTGTGAAAGAATCATGTCCCTAAGGAGGCTCTTGTGTAAGATGCACTTAATAACAGAGAAAATAGCTATATGTAGCAATGTAAATAGATGTGTGTATGGTCAAAATGAGCTTCCCCTCCTATGAAGTGTATGTAGAAAATACAAGTCCCTTATCCCTTGAATGGGTAAGCTAGACAGATTCTTTGATTCTCTTAGTAATGCCTTTTGATGCAACCTTAGGTGATGATTAGTAGATGCTTAGAACTTGGTCATTTAATTTGATCGACATAGGACATTGTATTTATATGATTCCCTTGGTTGAATTTCATAATTAACCACTAAAATTCCTGACCCGTAAGAAATAAATATTCCTAATAGCTAGAAGAGGCCCAAAATAGACGAGTAAGGATATAAAGAAGATTGGGGGTGTTCTAGAAGGGATGAGGGAACTGGCGTCTTGGCTAGGTGCTATGGTTTCCAAACTCAAAGAAATTGAAGTGACAAAGGTTAGAATGGGTAGATGGGATATGTAACACCAAGAAGGTAACTAGAAAGAAAGAAAAAAGGATAAAGATAAATTATTCAATGAGTACTTTTTTCTCTTAGGAATCATGTGAACGCAAGTATGTGATTAGGAAGTAGAAATGTACTCAAGTGCATGATTTAGTGTCTACAATGGTATAATTGGTTTTCAAGATTTATCTTTCATTTTAAGGGGTTAAACATAATGATGAATACAATTAAATAGACCCATTTCCATGATTAAGTTATCCCCTAACTCTCATGGACTGCAACAACCTAGAAACCCTACTTCATTAACAAAGTTCCTTTCTCAATTAGGCATGTGACTGTTTTTCCTCATGGATTCCAAATGTTAAGAACTATAAATTTATAAGGTACATTGGGCTATGAAACCACCCAAATCATTTTATTAAAGGTTCAAATATCATTAGTTCAAATTTTCATCATTCAAATCCACCATTAAGCCTTCCAATCATCAAACCCTTACTAAACCCTAGCTGGGGATCCCTACAAACCTAAGTAACTCAATTTTCTTATAAAATTCTCTACAATCTCTTTCAAAGAAAAAAATTTGGACTAGAGGTATGTATCATCATATTTCATGTGATTTCTTTACCAATATGGTCTATCTTGTCCTTATACTTCTCAAACACCTTTTATAGCCATTTTTTTACCTTGGGTAAAGAGGGGTTTTAACCATGCACTATACTATTTTCATCAAAGCCTAAATTTTTCTTTGTGAGGATGAATAAGAGTCTTAGAATAGTTAATTTAACACTCTAAGGTCTCCATTTGTAAAATTATGCATGCATTAAGCAAAGAATCACCGAAACCTACTAAAGGATAGTCTAAAACTCATTTCTTTCTAGATCAAGATAGAGTACCTGAGAATCTGATGTTAGTGGTCTTGCAAGTACTTCAATCCAAGGTATCACATTCTAAATTTTATTCAAAATATAGCTGAAATAATTATTCAACCTAAAACTCTTATATGTTATTACTAATTAATTAAATCCTCAACCTTTTCCTTTACTTACAATCATAGTTAGTAAGTTGAACCTTTCCCTTGCAATGAGGCTTTATATAGTAATTTTTAACATAAAACAAAATCTCTTCACACATATCACCTTATCTAATCAATTCATGGATAATGGCATCACTGGAAAGGAGATAAAAACAAATTCTCAAGAATGAAACAACTCGTAAACTCTTAAAAGACAGAGTTTATTCCTATTAGAATATAAATCACATACAAAATCTTATGCTTTTACTAGTTTCCTTTTCCTCGGTCCTCGAGGAGTTCTATTATTATTATCTCTTACCTCCTCTAGGAGGATCACCCTCTCATGCATTTGAATTATCCTCTTTTTCAACTTCTTGTTTGGAAACCTAACTAATTTGAATGACTCATCAATGTCTGTTCATATGCCATACATAGCTAGATTAGCATAATACATCATTTTCAACATTTTATCATTCATATCCCACCTAGGACCTCTTATAACATGCCTAATTCTCTAACACCCCCTTTACATTCATTAAAACCCCCTTTTACCCTCTCTACAAGACATTTTCCTCATTTTGCATACTTGGAGTTTTGAATTTGAAACATGGGAGGAAAATTAATTAATTTGAATTTTAAACTACTTGACCAACTAAAAATCCTTAGGTATTCAACATACCATGAAACACCTAACTTATCCTCCATAACCATGAAGAAGGTTAATTTTTCATTCTTGAGGTTCATTAGATGATGCTCCTGTATCAACAGTATACCCATTTTTGGATGATGGGAAAGAGTTTGTTGGATTCCCTTTGGAAAATAATAAGAGAAAGTGTTTGTTTTCACATTTTAAAGGAAGAATGGTTAATAAAAATTGATACTAATTACATATTTCCATGAAGGAAACCATGTAAGTGAATGGAGTGAATATAAAAGGAGAGTATCACATTTCCACGAAGGAAACATATAAGATGAATTTCTTGTTAGTGCACTCAATAATAGTGCATTTGTATACGATATATGTGAACCAGAGGATAAAAATGAAGTAGAGAATGGTATTATGGAAGTAGAAGAAGATGTTAAGAATGGAACTTTAATAGTCCATCATGTGACTACATGTTATGAGAAGAATGTAAGGAAAGACAAAGAGTTGGAAAACATGTTTGTGAGGCATACTGAAGAGATGCAAGGAGTATTTGAGAATTATTTTTATTTCCATAATATGTTTGATCTATGTGAAGGTTCAATAATAAAAAAAATATGTCAAAGGAAGAGGAAAAATAGATGTTTCTACAAGAGTTTGAGATGTATGAAGAAGTAGAGATGAGAGAAGGGTAATAATGTCAATCATATGGAATAGAGAAAAATAATGAGATAATTATGGTGGATATGTTTCTATTAATAATAATGAAGGAATAATTTGGTGGAGAACATACATGAACATTTTATATATGGTTTATAGAATTGGATCTTTTAATTCAAGATGTATATTATAATGATATCAACAAGGAGAGTGATTGTTTATTTTCACATGACACACCTATGATGCTTAAGAATATGAAGAAAGATGAAGGATACGGAAAAAATATGAAGGATATGATGTTGTTATAGGCTAAATAATGTGTGGAAGAGGGTCACTTTACAAATGCAATGTATTTTACAGGACATGGAGATGAAAGAGAAGGATGTACAAGTGAATGCACATAATGTTGAATTGAAGGAATAATTAAGTAAATAATATGATAATACTATTGTATCATATAAATAATTGGTGATGTAGAGCCTTATCACTTACAACAAGTCAAAAATGTTAGAATGATCACAAAACTCAAAAACTACCTTAAACTTTGCAAAACGATACTTTTCTAGGTCTAACACCGTTCCAAAATTTTTCATTTTATGAGGTTAAGGGTTAAAATTTTTTTTGCCTTTATTTTACCATATTTCTAGTCTCCTCTTCAAGAAATAAAAACCAACCATTCAATGCAAGACAATTAAGAATTACAATTCCATCTACCCTCTCTAAAACTTCCCTTTAGTGCTTCTTAAGGCTTTGCTCTAGGTGGATTTATGGTTATAAAAATATGTAAAGGATATCAAAAATGTAAAACATTATTCAAATAATATTTATACCTCTTGAGGTTTTTAGTAAATTTTAGGATCTAATTCCAAAATTTTTCCTTCGAATACTCAATTTATCTTCTCTAGTTACATTATTCTCTACTAGCCATGTCTGAGGATGTTTTCAAGCCTAAGTTTTTCTTCAAGGAATCAACTTACAAAAAACACCATTCCAGATACCAATTATGGGTTTTTATCAGTGTATAATTATTTAAGGTACATTTCTTTGCAAAAATATCACTAACTTCATTGTTGCATGCTTCCATTTAGGCCTTCCTAAACTGTGTCAACTCTGAGATAATAAACTGTCAAAAACTATAGAAAATATTGAATAGATAAATATTTGAAATGAAAATGATGTGTAAAGATCATATGTTAAATATTTCATCACCTAATTCCGCCATTAAGGCCTTCAAATGGCAAACCCTCACTAAACCCTAGGTAGGGTTTCCTACAAACCTGGTAGGAGATATTTTGCAATAAAATGAAAAAAAATTAGTTTCAAGAGTTAAAATTTATAGTTGAGACACGTATTAACATACTCCACAAGTATATTTTACCATTTAAGCTTACGATGTCTTCAAACTTTGGAAATGATTATAAAACTCACTGCTCTACCCCTTAGGAATAGGGGTTTCCTGGCTTATATTAGTGTTAGGAAATAAGGGATAAAATATGCAGAATAATCCCTCACAGAATCGTAATAGTAGAAACTAATATGCAGAAATTATTACAGATCTCAAATAAAATTACAGAATAAAATAACACAACACAAAGAGACAGTATTTAACGTGGTTCACCCAATTTGGGCTACGTCCACCAAGAATCACTTGCTCAGATTTTATTACAAGCCACCGCTCTCTCAATACAATACCCAGATCCATTTGGAGCTATGCTCAACAAACTCTACAGAATTCACAGCCGAATTCAAAACACATCTGCAATACATTTGCTTGTACATCTATCATATGCATAAGACCATATAAATAGACAACTGCTTAAGCAGTTTGATACAAAACCATGGGTATCAAAACCAAGGGCAAAAAACTGTGGGTATCAAAACAATGGGCAAAAGACCAAAAAAACCATGGGCCCAAAAACAACCCATAATGGTTACCCATTACCCATGGGTTAATGAACCACCCATGAAAATTTTCTTTGGGGGCTTCGCCCCCGAACCCCCCTGACCCGCTCAGCGGCGAGCGGGACCGCCGTAAAAATACCCAAGTGTAACACATAGAAGGTGTACCACACTCTAACATGAAAATAGGCTCCACAAACATAACAATCTCCCACTTGGAGGCTGATTTCTATTCTGAGAAAGCTTCTCAACCCTTCACTGTCATCCGTGAAGGCCAACCAAAGCTGAATAGAGCTTTAGTTTATCCCTTGTGACCACCTTGGTCATCATGTCTACAAGATTCTGACTGATATGAATCTTCTCCAACTTCAACTTATCTTCCTCCAAAGCTGTCCTGATGAAGTGATATCTCAACTATATATGCTTCGTCTTGGAGTGGAAAGCAGAGTTCTTAGCTAGGTGTATAGCACTCTGACTATCACTATACAACTTACATTCCTCCTGCTTATGCCCCAACTCCTCAAGCAATTGTTGTAACCAAATCATCTCTTTGCTTGTCTCTGTGGCAGCAACATACTCAGCCTCCGTGGTTGACAAAGCCACCAGCTTCTGTAGTCGTGAAATCCAGCTCACTGCTGTCCCACCTACAGTGTAAATATAACCTGTCGTGATCCTCCTGTTGTCTACATCTCTGGCCATGTCTGAATCTACATAACCACGTAAAGTGGTGTCTGATCCATTATAGCACAAAACTATCCCCATGGTCCTTCTCAAATACCGAAGGATCCACTTTACTGCTTGCCAATGCTCTTTACCTAGATCACTCATAAATCTACTCAGCTCCCACTGCATGGGCAATATCAGGCCTAGTGCACACCATAGAATACATCAAACTGCCAACTACTGATGAGTAAGGTACCTTGGACATCTGGTTTCTTTCTTGCTCTGTCATGGGACACTGCTCCTTTGATAACTTGAAATGGCCCACCAAAGGAGTCCCAACCGGTTCAACATCCTGCATGTTAAACCTATCCAATACCTTCTTAATGTACTCTTCCTGAGATAAAGTCAACTTCTGTTCCTTCCTATCCCGAGTTATCCTCATACCAAGGATTTTTCTGGCTGCCCCCAAATCCTTCATATCAAAGGATTCACTTAGCTGTTTCTTGAGTACTTTTATTTCCTGCATGTTTTTACCTGCAACCAACATGTCATCAACATACAAACACAGGATCATATAACTTCCATCCTCAAATTTATTTGTATACACGCAATGGTCAGAATGACATCTAATATAACCTTGCTCCATCATGAAGCTATCAAAATTCTTATACCATTGACGTGGAGCTTGTTTTCAAGCCACACAAGCTCTTCTTCAGTTTACACACCATCTCCTCTTTACCTTTGACCTCATAGCCCTCTAGTTGCTGCATATATAAATTCTCCTCCGAATCACCATGGAGAAATGCAGTCTTTACATCTAATTGTTCTAAGTGAAAGTATTCTGCTACCACTATTCCAAGAATAGTTCTGATAGAAGTCATTTTTACTACAGGAGAAAATATCTCATCAAAATCTATACCTTGTTTCTGTGCAAACCCCTTGACCACCAACCCAGCCTTATATCTTTTCTTTCCTCCTTCTTCATCTTTAACTCTGTACACCCACTTGTTCTGCAATGCTCTTTTGCCTTCCGGTAGCTTCACCAATTCCCAAGTCTGGTTCTCCATGAGAGACTTATGCTCCTCATCCATGGCTTTCTCCCACTTCTTACTGGCATCTACCTGCATTGCTTCATCAAATCTCTTTGGCTCTCCACTATTAGTGAGTAATAAATAATAAAGAGAAGGAGAAAACTGTTCAGGTTCTTTTCTTACCCTAGAAGACCTCCTCACTGTAGGATTTTTGGGTTCCTGTTGAGTAGGTTCCTGAACTGATTCATGGGTCACTTTCCCATCTCGGAAGATCCTCTACCACTGCATATTCTTTCTTGGATTCTTCCCTATTTTCCTACAACTGTTGCTTATACATGACTTTCTCATTAAAGACGACATCCCTAGACCGAATGATTTTCTTGTCCTTAATACTCCAACATTTAAACCCAAATTCATCGCCACTATAACCAATGAAAGTACATTTTTCTGATTTAGCCTCTAGCTTGGTCCTATCATCCTTGTCTATATGAACAAACACTTCACATCCAAATACTCTAAGAAATGAATAATCAACTTTCTTACCATACCATGCCTCCTCAGGTATGCCTCCATCCAAGGCACTTGAGGGTCCTCTATTTATCAAGTACACAGCTGTGCTCACCGCTTCTGCCCAAAAAGAAAGAGGCAGTCTTGCATGTAACCTCATGCTCCTAGCACGTTTCATTATTGTTCTGTTCATCCTTTCTGATACCCCATTCTGCTGCGGAGTTCCTGGAACCATCTTTTGCCTGCGGATTCCATTCTTAGAACAGTAATCATTAAATTCATTGCTGCAATACTCCCCTCCATTATCTGACCTGAGACATTTTAGCTTAAGACCTGTTTCATTCTCTACCAAAGCTTTCCATTTAACAAAAGTGTCAAATACATCAGATTTGTGTCTAATACAATAAACCCAAAATTTCCTTGTTGCATCATCAATAAAAGTAACATAATAACTTGAACCCCTAAGAGATGATACTTGAGCCGGCCCCCACACATTAGAATGTACCAGCTCTAACTTACTCTCTTTCTTCATAGGTCCAACCTTGAGAAACCTTACTTGCTTCTGTTTCCCATATATGCAGTTTTCACAGAAATCCAAACCTGTTTCTGTATATCCAGGAAAATTATTCTTTATGATGTTCATGCCCTTATGGCTCATATGACCGAGCCTAGAGTGCCATAATGTTGTATCTGCATCTGAAGCCACAAGATTACAATCATTAGTATTATCAGTGGTTAAATACAAGGTTCCAACCTTCTTACCTATTGCCACCACAAGAGCACCCTTGGTAACCTTCCAAGAGTCTGCTGTAAATATCACAGTACAACCATCACTTCCCAACTGCCCTGTCGATATCAAATTTCGTCTTAATGTAGGCACATGTCTGACATCCTTCAATAGCCATGTATTCCCATTCTGCATCTTAACCTGAACATAACCTTTTCCAACTATGCTGCAAGGCTCATCATCACCAAGAAAAACATGCCCAAAATCCCCTTGAACATAATCAACAAAATAATGCCTATGTGGAGTAGCATGAAAAGAAGCCCCTGAATCTAAAACCCAAGATTCAGTAATATTATGCAAAGAAAGAATCAAAGAATCCTAACATACATTACCTAATGCCACATTTGCCTCCTTGTTTTCTTCCTGTTGTTTCTTCTTATCCCGAAGCTCCCAACAGTACTTCTTTGCATGCCCAGGCTTTCCACAATTCCAGCATACAATCTTGTTCTTGGATTTTGACCTTGCCCGATCTTTTGATTTTCCACGGTTTCCTCTATTCTTCTGTCTCCCTCTAGTTTCCACTGTCAAAGCATTCCCTGAAGTAGAAGGTTCCCCAGAGCTTTTTCTTCACATTTCCTCGCTTAGAATCACCCCTACAACATCCTCAAACTTCAACTTCGAGTTAGCTGGAACCAAGTTACTTACCGCCATTACCAAGCTATTCCAACTCTCAGGTAAAAAGCACAGAATTAATAAATCCCTAACTTCTTCATCAAATTATATTGTAACCGAAGCTAGCATATTCACAACCGTATTGAAATCATTTAAATGATCTGCTACTAAACTATTCTCAGACATCTTCATATTAAACAACTTTTTCATTAAAAATATCTTATTAGAGGCAGAGGGTTTTTCATACAACTTCCCTAATGCATCCATTAGATCTTTTGTAGTCTTTTCCTTTGAAACATTAAATAATAATGAAGATGCAAGAATCAGTCGGATCATTCCAAGTGCCTTCCGATCCAAAAAATCCCATTCCACATCTGTCATACTCAAGGATTTGTTCACCTTCTCATACAACGGAGTATAAAGATCCTTCTGATAAAGGTAATCTTCCATCTGCATCTTCCAAAGACTGAAATTTTTCCCGTTGAATTTATCAACCCTAGATCTTCCTTCATCTGCCATAGCTCCCACTCAAGCTAAAAAAATTTCCCTGCGATTCAACACTTCTGCAAACCAAAACCAGGCTCTGATACCAATTGTTAGGAAATAAGGGATAAAATATACGGAATAATCCCTCACAGAATCGTAACAGTAGAAACTAATATGCAGAAATTATTACAGATCTCAAATAAAATTGTAGAATAAAATAACACAACACAAAGAGACAGTATTTAACGTGGTTCACCCAATTTGGGCTACGTCCACCAAGAATCACTTGCTCAGATTTTATTACAAGCCACCGCTCTCTCAATACAATACCCAGATCCGTTTGGAGCTATGCTCAACAAACTCTATAGAATTCACAGCCAAATTCAAAACACATCTGCAATACATTTTCTTGTACATCTATCATATGCATAAGACCATATAAATAGACAACTGCTTAAGCAGTTTGATACAAAACCGTGGGTATCAAAACCAAGGGCAAAAAACTGTGGGTATCAAAACAATGGGCAAAAGACCGAAAAAACCATGGGCCCAAAAACAGCCCATAACAGTTACCCATTACCCATGGGTTAATGAACCACCCATGAAAATTTGCTTCGGGGGCTTTGCCCCCGAACCCCCTTGACCCACTCAGTGGTGAGCGAGACCGCCGTAAAAATACCCGAGTGTAACACATAGAAGGTGTACCACACTCTAACATGAAAATAGGCTCCACAAACATAACAATTAGCTTACACAAAGAAATAACCCTCTGCTTGCCTTGTAAGATCTATCTTGGAATGAAATGGGTCTATAGATTATAAATATTCCTCTCTTTGATATATTCTTCAACCTTTTAGACAATACACCCTCACCAATGTTGACAAACTTAACTTGAATGACCTTCAAACGAACAACTATAGTTTTATACAGTTTGCTCAAGCTTATATCCTCCCACAACAATGAAATCACACAAAAAATAATGTAGATTCATATAAAAATACTTATTAACCTTAATCATTTGTATAATATTTCACACACAAGTCTAGTAATCACTAAAAATGCACAAAAACAATGCTCACCAAAATGCACAAAATAGACTGAAACTATCACAAAGTTATGTATACACAAGAATTAAAATTTCTTAGATCTCTCCTCTATTTTTCATTCAAATGAAATGAATGGTAATTATTTAAATTTTCATTTTATATCCCTTCCATCATTTTCCAACCAAATAAAAGCCCTTAAGGCCTCTTAGTCAAATGTTTAGTTCTTAATACAACATTAAGACTTTGGCTAGAACTCCCAAACCCTAACTCCTAACATTAATTATGACCCCTAGACCTCTATAGGTATTATTACATGCTTGATAATCCATAAATAGCCCATAGAGTACATGAAAACTCATAAATCAAGCCAAAATTGCCTTCAAAATTTAAATTTGCACTTTTAAAGGGAAAATGCAAAGGACTACAACAAAACCAACAACTCTAGATGACTCCAAATGACTCCCTAAACCTAAAAACATAATATTAACCCCAAATTTGATGTTACAAATCATATTTACATGCTTGGAGTGATGCTCCTACATCAATTGGAGAAGATGCATACGAGAATGCTAAATTCTCATGATATTATATATTTTGATTTTATTGTAGTTGAGGAGTGGAGAGAGATGGAGATCATGCAAAGACAAGTTGTGGAAGAAGATGAGTTATGTAGTTCCTGAATCTATCGTGCTTGGTTCAAAATCCCATCTAAAGGCTATCAAGTTCGTTACGATTCCTTTATGGACCTTTTTTGTGCAAGTTTAGTTGATCAAATCTTTGTAGTGCTTTTCCATATGCCTATTCTAGGGAAGACATGTGTTTCGATACAAGCAGTATGAGTCATGACCCCAATAACACTATTAACAATGTAATAAAAGTATCAATAAATAATAATAATAATAATAATAATAAATTTTAAGTAAGTATGTGTAAATAATAATCAATGAAGAAAAATTTATTGAAAAGAAGAAAAAAAGGGAGGGTTATGTAGGTTGGTAGGTAAGAGGTGGTGGTTGGGAATGATGAGGGATAATTGAGGGTGGATGGGAAGAATGGAAAAAGTCAAGAAATTTGTCAGATTTTGTAATTTTATGTGACCTGGGAGACATGTTCTCAGCCTCTATTGCTAGCATTCCACCTGCATGTATGAATAAGAGCTTGGAAATTCAAACTGGAATCCATCAAGCATAGTGGGAAAAATATTTTGTCAAGTGTGGAAATAAATTATGAAAGCTTGGACAAGGAAAATGAAGTGTCTTACATAATTTCTCAAGGAAATATATCCCTTTGGTAGTGATATTCGCAGGCCACACACATGATGGATATGTGGAAAAGGCATTAAAAACTTACAATCAAATGCAATTGAAAGGTCTAAACTCTGACTCCATAACCTGTACCAATGCCTTCCTCCTACTAGTTACGCTGCACTTGCTATGAGATTGAGATTGGTAGTGGATGGAACTATCATTTTGTGTTTTGTTTTATAGTGTGGGAAAAGTGGAGGTAGGATCAAAACATGTGAAATGTTTGACGAATTACCTCAAAGGAAATGTGGCCTCATGGCCTATAATGGTTGTTGGATATACACAATGGTTTTGTTGAAAAAAAGGCATTAGTAACCTCAATATAATGCAATGACTGGTGTAGGTTAGAATTTAAACCTTAGCCAACATACTCTCAACCCATATTAAAATGGAAGTTTTGGAACAGGGTATGGGTAGTAGCCAAGGCGTTGTGAAGAAGGGATGGGATTTTTGTTAGTACCTATAGTTGCAAATGTTCTGGTTATATGTATGTCAATGTGGCAGTATGCACCTAGCATGCACATTATTTGAAAAATTCCTAAAATAAATGTGGTCTATGGA
Organism: Taxus chinensis; assembly: GCA_019776745.2. NCBI lineage: Eukaryota > Viridiplantae > Streptophyta > Pinopsida > Cupressales > Taxaceae > Taxus > Taxus chinensis. Next base: position 180,778,188 of record CM034152.1, on the reverse strand, counting down.
CTTCAATGCTTGCAAGACGTGCGAAGAGTGAGTTTTTTTGAAAATACGTGAAAAATTTCAAGCAAATGCATTTTTCTAATAAAAAAAAATGAAATAAAAAATAGATCCCTATAACCATGGCCACATTTCTTCCTTCCATGTTAGGATAAAATATTTGGAACAAGCAATGGAATCCATTAATCCAAATGGAAGATGCATTTTTGTTTGTTGTTTTTGTTGAAAAGTGCTTCAGTAGATGTGTAAACAAAAAAGTGGTTGCATGGAGTATACCTGACCATGAAAGCTTAATTTTTTATTTATTTTGATGCTAGTGTTTGGGTTTAGTGAATGGAAGGTTGTAAATACTTCAATGGAGTGGGTTTCTGTCCAAAATAGGTCCTAAATCCACCCTAGTTATGCCTTCTAACTTGAGGAAACTCTAAACGTAATCATCAATGTACCAATTCAACCTTTGGTGGAGGTGTGGAATCAATTGCTTGGTGTTTGATGAGCAGGTGAAAAATGGTGGAGCATGTAAAATGGTTGAAAAATTCCAAGGAGTACGATCACATGGAATGTGATGATTGTATATTGTGCATAAAAAAAAGTTTATAAAAGACCTAAGAAATGCAAATAGCGTACATTATGTCAAATCCTCTACTTTTATCCTCGCCAATTCAGTTCACAAGCATGGTTTTATGATATCTATCTTGCATGATTTTTTGAAAGATCCCCACCTATGTTGTCCTTAATTTTTTCTGATTGGCTTAGAGCTTGGATCCTTGCTTACAATTTTAGATAACAACAAATAAAGCATAACCAACATTAATAGCTCGAAGGATCATGCAAAAAATCAACTTTACCAATTGTTGCAATCATACATTAAAAATGACGACTAGGGTTTTTGGGAAAACCTCCACAAACAAAACTCAAATAATATTATTTCTATAAAAACCAACTTCTATATTATTAACAGCCCGAAAATGCATTAAATCTAAATTTTTAGAGGAAAATAATGGCTGTAAAACAGTATAGAACTATGCATATAAATCTGACAAAAAATACCTTTAAAAACCCTTCCAATTTTTTTGAAATTTCTTCTTTTTGATTCCACAGATGTAATACAATAGATAGTAAATAATTTTAGACATGGAATGGCTCCACAAAATCCCATAGTAAAAAAAATATGGGTGTTCCACCCTAGAAAATATAATAATAGCTGCTGGAATTTATTTCTTCAACACACACTTCTGGAATGATAAAAATTTGTGAAGAACAATGGAATTTCCTGAGTAGAAATACCTTTCAATGCTCTTGGGATTTTCATCCACAAGAGATGTAAATCCTAAGGGTGTTCATGCTTGGATTTAATTGCAAAAATCTTAGAGGTTCCAATGCAAAGAGAAAATATCAATTAAAAATTTGGAATGCCATATAGCAAGTCAACTTCTTATTTACATAAGAAATGAGACCCAAGATGACATCCATCACATTCAATGAGCTTCTTTCCCTCTGTTTCACTCCCATAGGCCAAGTCACATTTTTAATGGGAATCTTTGGCACATTTTTCAAAAAACTTAACTCCTTGGAGCTAGTCACATTTTCCCCTAGGAGGTACATTTTTACTAAGTGCTTTTTTTTAATGTTAAGTTTATTAATTTATTATATGTGCTTTTATAATTTTATATTTTAACTTTAGCACAATATAATAAAATTAATAAAACTTAAGTCACCCTAGAGCTCACCCTTTGGCTATCGGGTAGACAAAAAAGGTCAAAGGTATTCAATAAATATATTAGATCTCATCTTGACTATCTTGTAAACACTCCCAAGCCTTAAGAGCTCTATTGTCCCCAAAATCCAAATCAACAAATGATGCTACATCATACCAATATAATTCTTGGAAGGAGTTCATACCAATAGAGATGTGGTAGGTAGTATTATAACAATACTCACATAAATATATCCGTTTCACCCATTCCTTCTACTACCCTGAAACATAGTTGTGAAGATAACCCTCTATCCATTTGTTTACAATATATTTCTATCCATCTATATGAGGGTGATAACCCGTACTCAAAGTTAACTTTGTACCAACCAATAAGAAAATATCATTCCAAAAGGTGCTCAAAAACCTTCTATCCCGACCACTAACAATGTTCTTCGGAATTCCATGCAATTTGAATACTTCCTGGAAGAAAAAATCAGCCACATGTGGTGCCTTAAATTTGGCTAGGATGGCGAATAAGTGTGCATAATTTGTCAACCTATCAACCACTGCATAAATGTGATCATTCCCTTCCACTATGGGAAAACCTGTATTAAAATCCATCAAAATACTTTCCCAATTCTTCTCTATAAATTGCAAGGGATGCAATAAACCTACTGGAAAAGTATGCTCTGACTTTTTTTGTTGAAAATTCACACACTCACAAACATGGTGTAGAACATCCTCTTTAAGACCCTTCCAAGAGAATCTCTCTCTAACTTGCTTGTATGTCTTGAAATATCCTGAATGTCCTGTAAGTGGTGTATCTTGGAAGGCATGTACAATATTTCCCTTAAGCTTATATTAAGGAACTAGATAAATTATTCCCTTATAATAAATCAAATAAACTATTACCTTATATCACTAATATTGAATATTACAATCCATAATCTCATACACTAAAGAATTTTTGGAATACTCAACTAATAGTTGATATTTTCAATCTGTTGAAATCTTGCTCAAAGAACATAGGGCAATAAGATGTGGCTTCCTAGAAAGTGCATCAACAACTAAATTATTTATACCTTTGACATACTCAATGTCAAAATCATACTCCTAGATCCTACTAACCAACTTTTGTTTCCTTTCATTGAGCTCCTATTGTTCCAAAAAATATTTCATGTTGTTGTGGTCGGTTGTCACCACAAACTTCCCACATACCAAATACTGTCTAGATTTCATCAAGGCATGCATAATGCCGAACATATCCTTATCATAGGTGGAGTAAAACCTATCAGTTTCCCTCAACTTCCTACTCTCGTATTCAATAGGATGGTGGTATTGCATAAAATCTGGACCAATACCCAAACCAGAAGCATCACACTCCAATGTGAAGGGATGAGAGAAATTCGAAAGACCTAAAACTGGATAAGTGCTCATAAGCACCTTTAGCCTATCAAATACCACATGTGCCTCATTTTTCCACATAAATTCCCCCTTTTGTGTAAGATATATCAATGGAGATGTAAGTTGTAATAACCTCTAATAAACCTCCTGTAGTAACCACATAATCCTGCAAAGCTTATATCTTCTTTTGATGAACCTTGACCTTGTTGGCCCCAATTACGTGCCCAAGATGCAAATTATCTATAATTCCAAAGTCACATTTGGACATCTTAAATAATTGCAATGATGGTTGAACCCTAACCTACCACTCCTCTTGCTCTCCCAAGTCCATGTTGGGAAGAGACCTAAGAAACCAGTCAAGGAGAACAACAAGGAGAGGGGCCCAATAGAAAAGAAATGATAGACAATATGAAGAGTTGGGTTTCCAAATTTGGGTTTACAAAGATCCCCTTGATGGTAAAACCAATGGAGGAGGTTATAGTTGCAGAAATAGTGGTGGTTGAGGTTGAGTTTGCAGCAGAAGAAGAAAAATAACAAGAGGAGGGAAAATCAGCTCTAAGTCCCATTGAAGACGAGCAGATGGGAGAGATCAAATTAGAGTCGAGTCAACTCAATGAAGAAAACATAATTGAATATTCCTTACTTTCATTCAAAGGGCTTGATTTTGTTAAAGAACCCATGATGGAGGAGGGCCATACAGTTTCAGAGGTTCCAAGTAAGGAGCATGCCACAGAGGAACCTTTAGTTCTTCCTCGCGCTTCATCTCCTTAAATCTCTAACGTTGAGGAGGAGTTTGATCTTTAAAACTTCATGTTTGAGGATGAGGAGAACCATGGTGATCAAATTTCAGATCAGAAGGACATCATGGAAGAGGTTGAACATTTTCAACAAGACAATAATGAGGCAATGTATTTTTCTGATTTGGAGGACTATTTTGATGGAGAAGAACCAGTTGAGTTTCTATTGTTTTATCCTTCATCATCCACCTTCAAAGCACATGAGATTGCTGTCATGGAGGAGAAATTTCAATTGCAGCAGCCTGCATCTTATAGTAACTATTTGGAATCAAGTTTGGAAGACTCAAACCTTCCATGCTCTTCATAGGAGGAAGAAGAGAAATAGCAGAAGATTTCCACCATTCCTTCCATGCCATTCACCTAGGAAGGTCTGCAAAAAGACTCCATCTTTTGAGTTGAAAATTAGATTAATGGGCTATCTACAGTACCATACCTCGCCCAATCAGGTATTTGGCTTCATTGGATCCAAAAGATAAGCCAAAACCAGTCATGTCCACTTTAGGGCATGAAGATGAACTATAAAGCACAAAGGATCAGCTGTCATACCTCTTCAATCCAAATGTAGAGCAACTAAAAGAGGTATTTTATTTGTCTCCAGCTGATACTTTGGTGATTTGGGTGAAAGATCGGCTTGTAGTTAGTTTTTCACTCATCCAACCAGCCATGTTTAGTGCCAAATCAGTTACATGGCTTCCTATTTTGAGAAAGGGAAGCTATTTCACCCTGCTAGTTGCAAGCTTTGTTTGAGCTCCCTTTTCTCTTGGTTAGAGTAGTGTAGATAGCTTTTCTTCCAGGAGAAGAATTTCTTATGCACACTCTACATGTCTCATCTAAGGCATGTATGATTTGGCCTTTTTATATAAGTTTTGTTTGTATTGCTTTAGAGGGGCATGAGGCCAGGCTCTTAACTATTAAAGGTAAGAAGGCTCATGTTTTCCTGTAATAGCTGCAAATTCCAAAAGAAACAAATGTAGAAGTAGCTAAAGTCATTTCAAGACAGCCCATTTCAGGGAAATATTGAATCCTTGGGTAAAAAAAAAATTCTACTCTCAGAAACTCCATTTCCAAGATTTTCTTATGAAAATTGAGGGTGCAGACGTGTAGGCAGGCTCAGGGTCAGACAAAACATAGAAAAGGCTTGCAGTCAGGCTCACATTGGCTCAAAGATCAATAATTTGAAGTTCATATCAGTTTCATGTTTATCAAGCAGAATCCATGCCCAATGGATGCTTCAAGGCCACTGGTCCCTTCGTCTAGCAGGAAGATGTCCCCGTGAGATGCCAAATTGTTATCCATATTTCACCCCTGAGCTAAATATTGGATCGAATCATGACCCCGCATAGAAGGAACCTGAGAAAACTCATTCAAATCCTACAAATTGTTTGCAAAAAGATTCAACAATGAAGTGACAGATATGAAGAAAAAGAAAAGGAACATGTATAGAAAGAAACGACTTTCTCGGGTCGTTTCTATGCCTTAAATCCATTCTCTAAGTTAAAGGTAGGAAAAACTATAAGATAGTAGGGTCAGACAAGATGGGGAAATGCCACAGAGGAACCAGAAACTTGAAGAAGAAGAATCGACGAAGATTCAAAGTCCTCGGGCATTTCTCCAAAATGTCTTAATGACACTTCTCCAAAATGTAAATCCGAAAGGGGAGCTCAAACTTGTGCCATCCCTCCATGTAGCAGATGGTAAAAGAGAGTCAAGGGTTGGGTAGAAAAGGATTCAAAATTGGTTAAGCATGAAAGTGTAAGTGGAGAGTGCCAAGTGTCAGTGTAGCGCATCTCCAAAAGTTGGTCCCAAGGCAAAGATCCAAATGAGCACGAGCTCGCCACGTGGCCCAAAGTCTAAAAAATAGGAGGGAATTTTGAAAAGTACACAGAGCAGTGAAGGCCAATAAGTTTTTACTTGACACTCCTCCAAAGGAAACTTTGGGTAGGGTTTGCAAACAAGCGCGATGCCTCCACGTGTTCTAAAACAAGGGGCAGAGTTAGTTGAATAGTCAATGCATAAGCAGGTTGGCAGAGGTTGCCAAGTGTCTTAAGGGTGTTGTTTCAAAGGTTAAATGTAGAAAAGGTTCCCGAGCAAGTGCCAAAGTGACACGTGTCCTAGGGGAAAGTGGGCAGTCAGAGAAAAAGTTGGTTTTTGTCCCTTGTTACATCAAAAGGGGGTAAAAGTTACAAAATGGCCTGAAACTCCACCAAAGGAAAAAGTCAGCATTCAGACCCGAGTCAAAGCAAAGACGGGGAGTCGGGGAAAAAAATAATTTTTTTCCTTTCGTTCAAAAGGCATAAAGGGAAAGATGGAAGAACATTTACTAGCCAACCAAAAGGAGCCACGTGTCCAAGTGGAGTTTCAGGGCTATGAGATTTTTTTTTAGCCTTGTGTTTTTTGCGTGAAAAGACAAAAGCTAAATTGTGGGCCCGTGGGCTCAATTTTTATTTGAATCTGGCTGCCACATGTCCCAAACCAAAAGGGGGACCCATTTTTCAAATTTTTTTCCCGTCCATTTGTACGGAATTGATGCAAACCTCAAAGGGGCATATCTTTCTACCCAGGGCTCAAAATATTGCAAATCTGATACCATTGGAAAGATCTCAATGTCATCTACACCATGGGAGTCTAAAACTTTAATTTTGGGGAAGTTAGGTGGGAGAAAAATGGAGAAACATCTTCGGGCCTTTAATGCAGGATCCATTAGTCTCAAAAACTAGATCAGATTCGATCTATTCCCATTGTTTCCTCTTCCTTCAAGGTGTCTAACCAAGGATCGATACAGTAAAGATGGATTTGGGGGTAGATTTTATCAGAAGCATTAACAACAATGGTTGAGCTTCAACCTGCATTTTTCCAATTCTCTCTCTCTTTCTTGTCTCTGATTGAATCTATAAATACGGGGGTAGGATTCAATGTAAAGGGTTGGAAATTATTTGTTTTACAGGCTCCCTTCACCTTCGCAAAAGGATTTGTGGGGTTCAGGCCTTCCATTAAATTGTAATATGTTTCTGCCTTTTGGTTATTTTGTAATGAACTGTATCAATCTACAAAGCAATAAAAAAATCTGTGATCAATCTAAGATCCTTTCTTGTTTCTCTTTATTCCATCTGGTTTCTCATTATAGATCTGGCTATCTGTGCTTGTTTATTATATGCATTTTATTGGTTTGTGTCAAAGGAAAACTAAGTGTTCATCATTCCTCTAGTGCATCACCTGGTAGTTTAGTTATTTCTTATTTCTCCTTCTCTTTATCCCTGTATCCTTGGGAAATTTTAGATTAGGTATAGAAATAGATCCTCTACAAATCCTTACGTATGCACCTAAATAGAGGGACAATGAACCAACCTTTAATCTAGAGATATTTTCCACTTTCACAAGGTCCCACGCCTTAGGAAAAGTTCCATGTTATGAAATCACACTAGATGTTTCTATCTTAGCAAATTTGATCTTTAGAAATCATTTGGGGGTGTTGTGATTTAGCACTAACGGTTTTGGCACGCTTTATCGGACCAAAGGTCTTCACTTTACTTCATCAATTTGATGTGTTCTTGGTGTGATTCATCCTTTTGAGGCACATGCAAACACATCTGGCGACTCCATCTTGTAGAAAACCCATTCTCTGAGTTTCAGACCTTTTCCATCCATTTCCATTTTATTCTTCTTTCCATCTCTTTCATTCTTTTCCATTCCATGAAGTTGTGCAATCATGACTTCATTTCCACCATGGAATTAACATCTATAGCAACAAAAACACATTCCAACTCCAATATGTTTTACAAATCCTTCAAATCATCATTTTGAGCAAAGGTAAAATGAATATGTCCACCCCTATGAACAACGGTGCCAAAATTAATTTGGCTATGGAGCTTTCTAAGAGCAAGGGTGTGCAAACAATGAAGAAAATCAAATGCAAGATGTTGGTCTGCTGGAGAAGATCCAAAAAATGGAGGTTGACATGGTTCAGTCAAGGGGCATAGCACAAATGAAGGCATTTCAGATTTGTTGCAGGGCACCTTGTCCATGGGAATGCCCTTTTCCAAGAAATTATAGCCCTCAGGAGAAGCTAGACTTCATGATTTAAATGTTACCCCAACTTGAAAAATGGACTAAAGAGATCAAGGCTTATGAGTTGGAGTCAAGACAACCTTTTCAATGGGTAAGTCCACCACCTCATAGCTTCTCTTTTTCTCTTTCTCAAGCAGCACCATCTCAACCCAAGCTTCCCAGTTTCTACCCCAAGTGTCGATTTGATTCCTCCATTCCCTAGTCTTCATCCCCATTTAAGTTCCTCTTCCCCTTTCCCTTCCAAACAGTCATCCCCTCTAAACAAACTATAAGTTCTACCTCCCGCCCCACCACAAATAATCTCAAATCTGGTTGAACCCTAACCTACCACTCCTCTTTCTCTCTTAATTCCATGTTGGGAGGAGACCCAAGAAACCACTCAAGGAGAACAACAAGGAAAAGAGCCCAACTAAAAAGAAATGACAGAAAATATAAAGATTTGGGCTGCCAAATTTGGGTTTACAAAGATCCCCTTGATGGTCAAACCAATGGAGGAGGTTAGAGTTGAAGAAGCAGTGGTGGTTTAGGCCGAGTTTACAGCAGATGAAGAACATGAAAAAAGAGGAGGGACAATCAGCTCCAATTCCAATTGAAGAGGAGCATATGGGAGAGATCTAATTAGAGTCGAAGCCACTGAATGAAGAAAGCATCATTGAAGATTCTATGCTTTCATTCGAAGGGCCTGATTTGGTTAATGAACCCATGATGGAGGAGGACCACATAGTTTAAGAGGATTTAAGTGAGGAGCAGGCCACAAGGGAACCTTCAGTTCTTCCTCCCACTTCATCTCCTTCAATCTCTAATGTTGAGGAGGAGTTTAATCTTTCAAACTTCATGTTTGAGGATGAGGAGAACAATGGTAATTAAATTGCAGATAAGGAGCACATCATGGAATAGGTTGAACATTTGCAACAAAAAAATAGTGAGGTAATGTATTTGTTTGATTTGGAGGAATGTTTTGATGGAGAAGAACTAATTTAGTTTTTATTTTTTTCTCCTTCATCATCCACCTTCCAAGCACATGAGCCTGTTGTCATGGAGGAGAACTTTCAATTACAGCATCCTGAATCTTATAGTAGCTCTTTGGAATCAAGTTTGGAAGACTCAAACCTTCCATGCTCTTCACAGGAGGAAGAAGAGAAACATCAGAAGAGTTCCACCATTCCTTCCATTCCATTCACCTAGGAAGGTCTACAAAAAGACACCATCTTTGGAGTGGAAACTTAGAGAAATGGGCATATCTATAGGACCATACCTTGCCCAATCAGGTATTTGGCTTCATTGGAGCCAAAAGAGAAGCCAAAACAAGTCATGTCCACTTCAAAGCATGATGATGAACTACAAAGCACCAAGGATATGATGTCATACCTCTTGAATCCAAATGTAGAGCAACTAAAAGAGTTATTTTCATTGTCTCTAGATTATACTTTGGTGATTTGGGTGGAAGATCAGCTTGTACTTAGTTTTTCACTCATCCAACAAGCCATGTTCAGTGCCAAATCAATTACATGGCTGCCATTTTTAGGAAGGGAAGATATTTCTACCTGCCAGTTGTAGGATTTGTTTAAACTCCCTTTGCTCTTGGTTAGAGTAGTGTAGGTAGCTTTGCTTTTAGCAGAAGAAGTGCTTATTCGCACTGTGCATGTCTCATTTGAGACATGTATGATTTGGTCTTTGTATATAAGTTTTGTTTGTATTGTTGTTATCTGTTGAAAGTGCACCCGACAAAGAGATGGCAGTAGGTTCTCTAAGTCTGAAAAGATCTCTTTGTCTATCGTAGATATAATGGGGACACCTCAGTTCTGTGGGTATACCTATTTTGAGGTGAACCTCTGGGGATAAAATGTCGGTTCCTTATTGGTGTTCACTAAACTATTTTTTGGAGTTTTAAGGTTAAGAGGTGACTAAAAATGAAATAAATACTAAGGTGATACACCAAATTTGGATGAAAACTTGACTTGAGTGGAATACACAACTGATTTGTGAAGAATTCTTTATGTGCACGAACCAATTTGTACTTTCTATAGAAAATAAGGGAAAAGTACTTATTTTGTATTGAGGGAAGTTCACAACAACACTAGTAAGCTAACATGCATAATGAAATTTAGCAGAAAATAGTAGATTTGCAGTAAGGTAAAGTGATTAATCAGGGAATATTGATTCACAAGACTAATAATGGCATACACAAGACTACAGAATAACTTGGAAAGGAAAAGAATACTTCACACTCAGAGGGAAAAACTAGCAGAAATTTCTTCAGTACTCATATCAAAAGTTCTCTGGGAAATTTCTCTGAAAAATCTGCCCCCCTTTGTGCTTTGCAAGAGCACACAACATATAGCAAAAGTTCACCCCCTTCCTAAAATAGCCTAAAGGTTGTACTCGCCCATGCATCCTAATTTTATTAAATAAAGGAATAAAATAATACAACTAAAGCATGCGGTAAAAATAGGCATTATCAGCCTTAGATACAATTTAGTCAAACTGAAGTTGACTATTCTATTTTTAAGAAAGAAAGGTGAAAATTTTGCTAAAATTATAAATTACTTGTTAGGCAAGTCTTCTCTCTTTGCACATGCAAAGCTCGTCATATTCTCTGTTCTGTCATGTTGTGAAGGCATGTAAAAATCATCTCTTGTGTGTAGGCAAAAAGATGCAACCTTAGCCATACTTGCAAAATTAAGATGAAGTGGGGACCACCTCCTATGTGCACATGTTATGATTTTCTTCACTTTTCTGGATGGTCACATGAGTGACACTTGCAAATTTTGGTTTAAACCACAAGTGGGGACCACCTTTGGTTTTAGATGCTGCCACATTGTGGACTTAGGCATTAGCATGTATATAATATTTAAAGGGGGTCACCCTTGGGCTACCCCACCATGCATTAGTTCTGCCACCTTTGAGCCTTGGCACATAATACAATTATCACCTTTTCGGTGATCATGGCATATAATATGTTTTAATTTTGTGGGCATGCACACTTTAGACTTTGTAAAGTCTTGGTGAATGATTATTTGATCCACGTGGGCTGGCCCCTCTCCATGATGACTTGACCCTTCTAGTTGTAGGTAGTGGAAACCCTAACTGGGCTCGGTTAGCTTGGTTTTTTGTGAGCTCTGTGTCCCTTGATCTTTTCCTTGGTTTCTCTGCCACCGTTAATCTTGTTACCACAGGTTAGGGTCTGTTCCTGGAATTAATTACGGTTGTTGGAGTTAATCTGCGCTTATCACTTCGTAATATACATTTTTTTGATGGCCGTTTAATTTGGCACTTGGCATTCGATGAGTCATTGATCATTAACCGTGGGTTAGGGTTTTGGAACCCCAGTTTCAAATGCAAGTTGATAGACTTGTGAGCTCTACTTGGTCATTTCATTTGGTTTTCATTTTGCTCGCTCTACTTTTTTTCAATGAAAGGCATGGGAACTTGGAGATCTGGACTTCTTTAATCCTGCATACTTGTTATTTAGCCTTCGACGCCATAGTTACTTGACTGTTTCTACGTTTTTCATGAACCTGGAGGTATTTCTTTCATTTTTTTTTTAGCTAGGCTTATCTTTCATATATGATCTAAAAATCATTTAGATCTTTCATTCTGCTCTGTTGGCTTTTGCATGGAATGATAAATCTTTGTTTCTCTTTGGTTTTCATACTCACGGTAGTTGTTGAGCTTGGCTCAAGCCTACAAAGGGGAATGCCACCATTATTTTTTCTTGTCTACTCATTTCGTCATTGGGCACAGTGAGTTCCAACATTGTTTTTATTTTCCTTTCGAGCTCGAGTTTCGTTCTGCAACTCTAAATCTTGGAACTCGGTTAAAATATTCATGTAGAAAAAACTTATCTGCATTCGAAGTGTTTCTCCTTTCTGAAATGGACTTTTAGACTCTGACTTGTCATTCGAAATTTGTTAAGTTCCATTCTGTGCTTTTTTTATGAGTTGTTTATAAGCTTGGCTCGGTACTTGGAAATGTTAACTATTTTCTTTTTGAGACATATATCTCAATATTTCTTCCTTCATACAAATGCAGTTCCTTCTTTCTATAAATGTATACTTAGCTTTCTTTTGTGCTCTGTGAATGCATCTTTGACTTGTTGATTTTATTTTCTAGAAGGCATGATTTGGTTTGAACACTTGCTAAGCTTTGTAGTTTATTCCTTCAGTTGGAAGATGAATGTCATCTTGTAAATTTTGTAGCTTGACATTTGCATTCAGAATAATGACTCTTTGGAAGTTGTATGTTGTTTCTTTGTATTCCATCCTGAATAATGAAATAGATACTCCTTTTATGAAAAAATAAAGAAAATACTTAATTTCCTTTTCTGTAATGGCACTTCACTTTCAAGAATTCATAGTAGTAATTATATTTCAATTTTTACATTATTTCTCAAATTTTTTTTTATGGAAAAGTCCATTTTGCAAGGGGAAACTCTAGTGAAATTTTACCAAAATCCTTCTCTCTACAGATTCTTATGATTTGACCTTTCTGAAAACATATAAACATCTCTCATGCTTGTCTGATTACTTGAATGAGTTGTCCATGCTGGTTTTACTTGATTCGTTTGCAACTTTGAAAATCTGTAAAGTAGTTGCCCTTTGATTCACACTTGAATTTGTAAATTAAAAGGAACTTTTGATAGCTGTAGCATGATGAAAATATGGAATACCTGTATGTTTCATTTGATCATGTTATCAACTTAGAAGTGATGAAACATGTACTTTTCTTGATTGTTTTTATTTCTTTTGAAGCTCATATAGCTTAGAAAGCAATGTAGTAGCTTAAAGCATGTGTTCCAATTCTGTTTTAAATCAAAAGTCAATTTTACAAGGGGAGACTCTGGCAAAAATTTTTGAGATTCCTATTTTTCTCTCTCCCCTTCCAGATTTTTGATCCTGATTTGCAAAGATATCTCTTTCTTGACTCATTCTGATGCTTATTTCTTCTGTAAACCATCTGAAAATGATATTTATCTTCATTTAGTAGATGTTTCCTTCTTAAACAGTTAAATTGATTTTCATTTAATGTTGCAACCTGTTCCTGCAAAATTCAAAAATGAGTTAGAAATAAATAGGCTTTTGGCATCTCTTGTATCCATGTGTTTTATTTCTCCTTCTTTCCTTCTTCTACAAACTGTTTCCAACTTCTTTCAAGTGTCATTTTCCACATCTGTTTCTTTTGCAAGCTACTTTAGATTCTACCTTTCTAACCCAATCCTTAGCTTCTTTGATCTCTCTTGCTTCTCATTTCGCTTTATGTGTTATGTATCTTCTTTTACTGCTAGCTCATCTATATTTATTTCCTTCAAGTATCATTAGATGCATTGAACTTAGAATATGTATTTGCTTTAGAACAAGAGCATTGGAATAACATTGTACCTTGAGCTCAATTTGACAAATATTTCTCTTGATTTTACAGGTATTAGTAGATGGAGATGGAAGCAGAAGATGAGAGAGTTGAGATGGAGATGGAAAGGATGTGGAGCGGGGATAGAAGATGGAAAGGTAATGATGGGTTCCTTTTTACTCCTCTACTCTTATTCTTTAGCACATGTAGTATTCTCATTTCCTTGTATATGATGAGTCACTTAGTCATATCCCATAGCTTGTGTGGGAAAACTTATGATCTCTTTTGAATAAATAATTAAATTGAAACAATGAGTTGATTGTCTCTTTCTACATTCAATTTTCCTTTGATTGTACCATGATGTAGACAACTCAATATCTCATTAAAATGAATTAACATAAGGGATAACTAAAATGAATACCTATAACTTCAAGAAGCAACCTTTGAATGAGATATGTCTCCTTGTTTGTTGTTTAACTACCTTGGCATCAATTCTTCATTTTGACTCCTTTTTGCTATCTCCATTTGGACATTATTGTCACTGTTTGTTTGTCAATATTTTCTTGATGGAAGTAGCAGGAAAGGAGTCAATTGTAATATTTTATGGCAACATAGATAAATGCAAACTCATTAATCACAATAACTTTAATGAACATAGAGCAATAAATCTGATAAGCACAAAGATAATAACCATGAATCTGATTATTTGAAAAACTGCCACTATGTCTGTTGTTTTAGAACTATACTCCTTACATACTTTGCAATCCGGTTTCTTCATAAAGATAACACTACTATCCTTTGGGGCTTGTGTTATTTTTCTGAGGATATTCATGAAATTGTAGACTATATGAGTTATGTTTTGTAACAACACACATAGCTACAGATTTCACTTAATCTCTTTCACAAATCAGCAATAACAAAATAATATATAAATTCCCTTGGCTTAGGTATACTTCACCAAAGCTATCCATCGTAACAAAGTTTCGAGTTGCCCATTTTTGCAGAAGTGCAAAAATTGTCAACATTTCTGGCGATCCTGCCGGGAAAGCTGCCTGCTAGCTTATAGACTAGTGTCTTACTCTTGTCCATTGGGTATGGAGTCCAAAATATGTGACCAAAATCTACCCTTTTCCGAAAGGTCCAACCCTTTCATAACAACTAAAGCTGAAAAAATCTGGTAAACCAGACCACATGCATGAATGCACTTATTGAAAATAAAGAATGATGCAATGTGCAGAAACTACACTTATTAAATGGGAAATCCTACTCTAACAAATCAGTATAAGATTTTCAATAATAGTGTTTGAGAAACATACCATTCACAGGAATGGGAAGGTCCTCTCCATTCATCTTAGAAAGTTGAAAAGCATTGTGTTCTTTGCAAGCTGAAATCATGTAAGGACCACTCTATAGTGTATCAAACTTTGAGCGTCTTCCTGGATTAGCACGATCAACATCCCATTTCAACATAATATCTCCTTCATTAAAGATTCTGAATTTGGCTTTCTTATCAAAAGTCTTCTTCATTTGTTTCTGATTCTTCTCCATATATAAATGAGCTTGATCTCTTAGCTCTTGTAGCTCCATCAATTCTGCATAACGGACCTGCAATGGTTCATTCTCAAGTAATTCCATTTGATGCAGTAAATCCAATGCAGGTAACTCAACTGAAATTGGCATCCTCACTTCTTTTCCATACACAAGCTTGTATGGTGAGTTTCCAACTAATCTTTAAGGGGTCACCCTATCAGCCCAAAGTGTTGAATTCAGCATTACATGCCAAGCTCTTTGATTATCCTTGAGTGTTCTTCTGATGATTCTTAACAGATTCTTGTTAGTGCTTTCAGCTAATCCATTACCTTGTGGGTTATAATTAGATGAAGAGCTCAAGTAGATTCCATGGCTAACAGCCCAATCTATTATTTTAGCACCGAGAAATGCTAAAGCATTATTTGATATGATAGTTGCTAGAACACCAAATCTGCAGACTATACCTTCATAGAAAGCTAGTATTGAAGCTTCATTAGCATCCTTCAAGGCTACTGCTTCAGTCCATCGTGTAAAGTAATATGTAGCAGTTAGAATCCATTTGTGTCCTTGTGAAGAAGGTGGGTTAATCATTCCAATAAATTCAAGACCCCACTGCATAAAAGGTTGATCAACTGAAATAGGCTGCAAAGGCAGCGAAGCTAAACGTTCTTTTCCAACAAAGAAAGCACATTTCTTGCACTTTTTGATCCATTCGAAACAATCCTTAAATATGCTAGGCTAATAGTAACCTGATTTCATGATCTTCAAAGTTATAGTACATGCTGAGAAGTGACCTCCTGTAGGTTCTTCATGAAATTATGATAATATCTTCTGAATCTTGTCATAATCGACACATTACAGCAAGATTTCATTTATATCTCTTTTGAACAATACACCATCAATGAAGAGATAAGGAATAACCTGTAACCTGAAATATCGTCATTTATTCTTATCTATACCTTCCGGATAAGTGCCATGTTATAAAGAGTCAACCAAATCATTCATCCATCTTGATTCCTGAATTTCATAAGAAGGTTCAGGTTGTTGATTTTTTGGTTACAACATAACATTTGATTTCTGATAAGTGGTTTCAGCATGGTGTTCTGAAACTTCAGGTTTTGCATCATGTTATTTCTCCATATCAGCAATTAGATGCTCACATAAACCTTTACCTTGAACTGTCTTGGCAAATCAGATATCAACATCATATTCCATAATATTCGTTATCCATCCTGCTCTTTTCTCATTCAACTCTTTGTTCAATAAGAAAGCTTTCACATTTGGATGAGAAACAAGAACACGAATTCTATTGTTCGAAACCATGTACTTAAAATTCTTCAGTCCTCTAACTATGGAAAGCACTTGTTTTTCAAGGAATGTGTACCTTGTTTCGTAATCATGGAGGCTCTGTCTAAAGAAAGCAATTGGTTGTTCGATATTCTCATCATTGACCTAAGTTAGAATAGCTGATATTTTTTCAGCTCCTGCAAGTGCATACATTGTAAAATCCTTATCAAAATTTGGATTTGCAAGAGTAGGAGCCTGAGAAATAGTTGTTTTAATAGCTTTAAAACCTTCTCTCCCTTCGCTGGTCCAAGAGAATGTTTTCTCTTTTTTTAGCATGGTTGTCAATGGCTTAACCAATGCTACAAAATCTGGAACAAATCTTCTAACAAAGTTGATTTTTCCCAGAAAGCTTTGTAATGCCTTCTTGTGATGAGGAAATGATAGCTGTGATATGGCTTCAATTCTGAAAGGATCAATTGCTAAACCCTATTTAGAAACAATATGGCCAAGTAGCTTACCTTCATGTACTGAAAAGATAGACTTTTTGGGATTCAAGGATATTCCAAACTACCTGTAGATCTGAAAAGTCTGTCTCAAATGCATTAGATGTTCATCAGAATTTTTTGAGAATACAGTGACATCATCTAAATAAACAAGTATGCATTTATTTAGTAGGCTACAAAAATCCATGTCCATTACACGTTGAAACATTACACTGGCATTTGAAAGACCAAAAGGAATTCTTTTATAAGCGTAAGTACCCCACTTGGTGGTAAAAGCTGTTTTATATCTATCTTCTCCTCAGAACTAAAATCTGATTATATCCACTGTAACCATCTAGAAGGGATAGTCTATCTGATCCTGAAACTTGTTCTCAAAATCTGATCCATGTTCGGTAGTGGATAATGATCTTTTAATGATGCTTTGTTAAGATCTCTAAAATCCACACATAATCTGATTTCTCCATTCTTCTTCCTAACTGAAATAAGATTTGCTACCCAACTTGAATGCTTAACCGGGAAAATAATTCCTGATTCAATCAATTTTGATAATTCTTTCCTCATAAGAGGTTCTATTCTGGGATTTATAGGCCTTTGTTTCTGCCTAACTGGTTTAGAATTTGGCTGTAATTCAATCATATGTTGTGCTAGACTGGGGTCAAACCCTTTCAAGTCTTGGTATCTCCAAGTGAAAACATCTTTAAATTTAGTGCAAAGCTTAATAAAAGACTATTTTTCAAATAAGGAACATACCTTTCCAAGAAATAAGTTCTTTCCTTCATCAACTGAAACCTCTTCGTAATTATCAGCATGAGTAGACATCTTAGCTTTGTCCTTTCTTAACTGGTCATCAGTGTTGAAGATGTCTTCCAATGTGACAAGTCCTCGAGGAAACTTGTTTGTCTTTAACTGAACAATTTGGTCACCATATAGATGTTGTAATTTATCCTAATTTACTATAGAAAATTCAGCTTCTTGCTGTAAAAACCTGCAGATTTGATTATCACTTTCAAACACCTACCAATTAGATTCATTATCAGGTATAGAAGGCCTGACAATCAACTTAACATGAGGCTGAACTTTGTTGTTTTCTATTTGTTCCAGCACTTCGAAACTAGCACCAACTACTGCAAGTCTATCAACATGTTTATTTTCAGCTCTAGGAATAGACTGAATATTAATGGCATCAAAATCTTCCATTAAGTCTGAAAATCTATGCCTGTAAGACTTCATTAATGGATTCTTACATACATTGAAGTTTTTTACTTGATTTATTACTAACTCAGAATCGCCAAAGACTTGTAATGTGTTGATTCCTCTTTTTCTGGCCCAAAGTAAGCCATGAATTAACGCTTCGTACTCAGCTACATTACAAGTGCACGAAAATTGAAGACTTAGAGCTATAAAATACCTTTCATTTGTTGGGGAAGTGAGCATCAGACCTACTCCCTACCCCTTCTTATTCTTAGCTCCATCAAAATGAAGCTTCCAAATCCCTTCTGTTGAATTTTCTATTTTGGACAGTAAGGGAATTGCTGCATTTTCTTCATGCATGCAATATACACTAAAAATATGTTCTTCAACCTCTTTAAAAGGATCATGAGCATGTTCTTCAACTGTTTTCTCATCCATAAACATGTTAGACACACCCTCTAGCGCTGTAATCTGAGCTACATCATCAAAATCAGATTGATCTAGAGCGGAATAATTTGCCAAAGCATTTGGTGAATGAGGCTCAATATGAAATCTAGCCAATGGCTCTGAATTGATGGTAACTTTAGTGCCATAATGTGTAGTGAAAAATAAGAAAGACCAATCAGAAGAGAGGTAACCTCCTATTTTTTCCTTGAAGTCTCTAGATAGGCACAAAGCAAAATATGGAGGTAAATCCACAACAGTAACATCTTGCAAAATGGAAACATTTGGGCAAGCATGTAACATTACCTCCAAATTTCTGATTATACCAACTATATTGGTTGCAGTCCCATCAAGTTGTAGAACACTTTTTCTATTGGCTCATATTGCAGGCCTAATTTTTTACAATTGGCTTTAGCATAATTGTGCTACTGGCACCGCTATCCACCATGCAATTATGAACTAAATTTTCTCCAATAATCAGGGATAGATAAAAAGGTGGTGGCTTTTTTATGTCATGAGCATTCAAGACCTTTTGAACCATCCATCTAACATCCTTTACGTGATCTTGATCAAGTGTTCCAAGGACCATATCTGTATTTTGGACTTCCTTTACTGTTGTTTTTGAAGAAATCTGCAGTTTAGCTAGTTCATGAGAGAGTAAATCTTGTTGTCCTAGGAATGCTTAAGGCATCCCACATCAAGATGTTAACATTCTTGCTTCTTCATCACATCAACAATATTAAAAGAAGCAACAGTCTTAGAGATAGACTCGACCATTTTAGTGTAAGCTTTAGCAAAAATTGATTCTGCTTCAGCAGCCTTGGATATCTGAGGGATAAACAATCTTCTTGGATCAGGATGAAGCTATTTTTGTTGCTCTTTACCAGCTGCAACACTTGCTGTTTTCTGAGGGACAGCAGGACTGTTGTCTAGTTTCGAGGCTGTAGATGTTGATATATCAGTAATAGTGGGCAGCATAGGTCTGTTTTGTTGTTTTTTATTTTTGGTAGCTTTCTCTTGAGCTCTAGTGGTAACAACAATGAAATCCTCCTCATTAAAGCTGACCAAATTCTATTCAAGGTTTTATGAACATGAATTTCTTGCTGCCCACCCTCCATTTGAGGTATGAACAATGCTTCAGATTGAGGTTGCGCAACAAGATTCAGGTTCAGGAATGCATTTGGGAAATTTACAGTTTGATGAGGTTGATTACAAGGTTGGCACCACTCTTCTGTAGCCATATTAACTGGAACCAAAGTGTTAGATGCACTAGGAACATTAGAATCAAACTGCCTTTGTTGATAAGGCTACCTGTAATTCTGATTCTGTTGGTAAGGCTGCCTATTCTACTGGTTTTGCTGATAAGGAGCTTGATATGGCCTATTAGGCAATGTAAGCTTATTTTCAATTGATGTCAGCTTATTTCCCATGGTTTGCAAGGCTTTAAACATATCTGGGGATGGGGCTGCAACAGTAGGCTCTACGATTGTAATAGGCTGTGGGATATGAGCTAAATCTACCAAAAATGACATTGTAGGCCTTGGTGCTAATTTTCCAGCCTGAATAAGGTTGTTTTCAGCTTTTATAGCAGTGTCATAGGCCCCTGGAAGAGTAAAAGCTCCCATGGATTGGATCATAGTTGCAATATCACTATTCAATGCTCTGAGGTAATAAAGGAAAGCGTGATCAGCTTGAGGCTTAACACTTGCTGGGATTCTTTCCCAAGTTCTAGAAAAATGAATGTTGAAACTAGACAAATATTCATGAGGGGCTCTCTTGATAGTAGATAGCTGTTCTATCAGGGACAAATGATCTGAATTGTCTTGGAACTGTTCCAAAAATTTCTCTCCTAATTCATCCCAAGTTCTTATGCTTCCAATCTCTAGGTTCCTATACCATTGCAAGGCTTGTCCTTTAAAAGATGCAGCTAAAAGTCTTAAAGCTATGTCTTCATGAGTAATATTGTGGACTGCACATATGGCTGCAACATATTTAATATGTTCAGTAGGTGTAACTTGATTTTCACCGGTAAATGATGGAAAACTTTTCAAAGTAGCATTGGGAATATCATGGTACACTGGAATTACTAATGGGCTGCCATTAGTGAAGGCCACAAAATTTCTGGGTGGTTGAATAGCCATTTGAAAAACTGGGATATTGATTGAAAAATTTATACGTGGTGAAGGAATATCAGGAGGATTTTCAAAACCAGGTCTGTTATAAGGCAATGTATTACCAACCCTTCTCCTTCTAGCAGAATTCAAAGGTAAAGAAACAAACTCAGGAGGAATTCCTCTTACCAATGATCTTGTAGTCACTTTAGGCATGGAACATGCTGCAATACTAGTCTGAAATCAGCTTTACGGAGTTGCCAAAAGATCGTAGAATCTTTAGAATTAATTTGCTGCAGCTCTGCTCCCGAAAGTAACTTTTATTTGTTGTAAATCTGCTTTTGATCTACTCTAGAATCTAGGATTTGCGTGCAGATCTGATTCGCGGTCCCACCGGGCGTGCCAAAAACTGTTATCTCTCAAAAGTGCACCTGACAGAGAGATGGCAGCAGGTTCTCTAAGTCTGCAAAGATCTCTCTCTCTCTCGTAGATACAATGGGGACACCTCAGGTCTATGGGTATACCTATTTTGAGGTGAACCTCCGGGGTTAAAAGGTCGGTTCCTTATTGGTGTTCACTAAACTATTTTTGGGAGTTTTAAGGTTAAGAGGTGACTGAAAATGAAATAAATACTAAGGTGATACACCAAATTTGGATGAAAACTTGACTTGAGTGGAATACACAACTGATTTGTGAAGAATTCTTTATGTGCACGAACCAATTTGTACTTTCTGTAGAAAATAAGGGCAAAGTACTTATTTTGTACTGAGGGAAGTTCACAACAGCACTAGTAAGCTAACATGCACAATGAAATTTAGCAGAAAATAGTAGATTTGCAGCAGGGTAAAGTGATTAATCAGGGAATATTGATTCACAAGACTAATACTGACATACACAAGACTGCAGAATAACTTGGAAAGGTAAAGAATAATTCACACTCAGAGGGAAAAACTGACAGAAATTGCTTCAGTACTCATATCAAAAGTTCTCTAGGAAAGTTCTCTGAAAAATCCCCCCTTTTGTGCTTTGCAAGAGCACACAATATATAGCAAAAGTTCACCCCCTTCCTAAAAATAGCCTAAAGGCTGTACTCACCCATGCATCCTAATTTTATCCTTTATTTAATAATAAATAAAGGAATAAAATAATACAACTAAAGCATGTGATAAAAATAGGCATTATCAGCCTTAGATACAATTTAGTCAAACTGAAGTTGACTGTTCTATTTTTAAGAAAGAAAGGTGAATAATTTTGCTAAAATTATAAATTACTTGTTAGGCAAGTCTTCTCTCTTTACACATGCAAGCTCATCATCTTCTTTGTTCTGTCCTGTTGTGAAGGCATGTAAAAATCATCTCCTGTGTGTAGGCAAAAGGATGCAACCTTAGCCATATTTGTAAAATTAAGATGAAGTGGGGACCACCTCCTATGTGCACATGTTTTGATTTTCTTCACTTTTCTTGATGGTCACATGAGTGACACTTGCAAATTTTGGTTTAAACCCCATAGTGGGGACCACCTTTGGTTTTAGATGCTACCACATTGTGGACTTAGGCATTAGCATGTATATAATATTTAAAGGGGGTCACCCTTGGGCTAGCCCACCATGCATTAGTTCTGCCACCTTTGAGCCTTGGCACATAATACAATTATCACCTTTTCGGTGATCATGGCATATAATATGTTTTAATTTTGTGGGCATGCACACTTTAGACTTTGTAAAGTCTTGGCAATGATTATTTGATCCATGTGGACTGGCCCCTCTCCATGATGACTCGACCCTTCTGGTCATAGGCGGTGGAAACCCTAACTGGGCTAAGTTAGCTTGGTTTTTTACGAGCTCTGCGGGCCCTTGATCTTTGCCTTGGTTTCTCTGCCACCATTGATCTTGTTACCGTGGGTTAGGGTCTGTCCTTGGCATTAATTACAGTTGGTGGAGTTAATCTGGGCTTATCACTTTGTAATCTACATTTTTTGATGGCCGTTCGATTTGGCACTTGGCATTCGATGAGTCATTGATCATTAACCGTGGGTTAGGGTTTTGGAACCCTAGTTTCAAATGCAAGTTAATAGACTTGTGAGCTCTGCTTGGTCATTTCATTTGGTTTTCATTTTGCGGGTGAAGCCCTGGCAAATTTTTTGCTCGCTCTACATTTTTTCGATGAAAGGCATGGGAACTTGGAGATCTGGACTTCTTTAAGCCTGCATACTTGTTATTTAGCCTTCGACGCCATAGTTACTTGACTGTTTCTGTGTTTTTCATGAACCTGGAAGTATTTCTTTTGTTTTTTTTGTAGCTCGGCTTATCTTTCATATATGATCTAAAAATCATTTAGATCTTTCATTCTGCTCTACTGGCTTCTACATGGAATGATAAATCTTTGTTTCTCTCTGGTTTTCATGCTCTTGGTAGTTGTTGAGCTCGGCTCGAGCCTGCAGAGGGGAATGCCGCCATTGTTTTTCTTGTCTATTCATTTCATCATTGGGTACGGTGAGTTCCAACACTGTTTTTATTTTCCTTTCGAGCTCGAGTTTCGTTCTGCAACTCTGAATCTTGGAACTTGGTTAAAATATTCGTGTAGAACGAACTTATTTGCATGTGAAGTGTTTCTCCTTTCTGAAATGGACTTTTAAACTCTGACTTGTCATTCGAAATTTGTTAAGTTCCATTATGTGATTTTTTGATGAGCTGTTTATAAGCTTGGCTTGGTACTTGGAAATGTTAACTGTTTTCTTTTTGAGACATATATGTCAATATTTCTTCCTTCATACAAATGCAGTTCCTTCTTTCTGTAAATGTATACTTAGCTTTCTTTTGTGCTCTGTGAATGCATCTTTGACTTGTTGATCTTATTTTCTGGAAGGCATGCTTTGGTTTGAACACTTGCTGAGCTTTGTAGTTTATTCCTTCAGTTGGAAGATGAATGCCATCTTGTAAATTCTGTAGCTTGACATTTGCATTCAGAATAATGACTCTTTGGAAGTTGTATGTTGTTTCTTTGTCGCAACCTGATTGCATTCCATCCTGAATAATGAAATAGATACTCCTTTTCTGAAAAAATAAAGAAAATACTTAATTTCCTTTTCTGTAATGGCACTTCACTTTCCAGAAGTCATAGTAGCAATTATATTTCAATTTTTACATTATTTCTCAATTCTGTTTTTCTGGAAAAGTCCATTTTGCAAGGGGAAACTCTGGTGAAATTTTTCCAGAATCCTTCTCTCTCCAGATTCTTATGATTTGACCTTTCTGAAAACATATAAACATCTCTCATGCTTGTCTGATTACTTGAATGAGCTATCCATGCTGGTTTTACTTGATTCATTTGCAACTTCTGAAAATCTGTAAAGTAGTTTCCCTTTGATTCACACTTGAATTTGGAAATTAAAAGGAACTTTTGATAGCTGTAGCATGATGAAAATTTGGAATACCTGTATGTTTCATTTGATCATGATATCAACTTAGAAGTGATGAAACATGTACTTTTCTTGACTGTTTTTATTTCTTTTGAAGCTCAGATAGCTTAGAAAGCAATGTAGTAGCTTAAAAGCATGTGTTTCAATTCTTTTTTAAATCAAAAGTCAATTTTACAAGGGGAGACTCTAGCAAATTTTTTCCAGAATCTTATTTTTCTCTCTCCCCTTCAAGATTTTTTATCTTGATTTGCAAAGATACCTCTTTCTTTACTCATTATGATGCTTCTTTCTTCTATAAACCATCTGAAAATGATATTTATCTTCATTCAGTAGATGTTTCCTTCTTAAACAGTTAAACTGATTTTCATTTAATGTTGCAACCTGTTCCTGCAAAATTCAAAAATGAGTTAGAAATAAATAGGCTTTTGGCCTCTCTTGTATCCATGTGTTTTATTTCTCCTTCTTTCCTTCTTCTGCAAACTATTTCCAACTTCTTTCAAGTGTCATTTTCCACATCTGTTTCTTTTGCAAGCTACTTCAGATTCTACATTTTCTAACCCAATCCTTAACTTCTTTGATCTCTCTTGCTATTGATTTCACTTTATGTGCTCTGTCTCTTCTTTTGCTACTAGCTCATGTGCCATGTATTTATTTCCTTCAAGTACCATTAGATGCATTGAACTTAGAATATGTATTTGCTTTAGAACATGAGCATTGGAATAACATTGTACCTTGAGCTCAATTTGACAGATACTTCTCTTGATTTTGTAGGTATTAGGAGATGGATATGGAAGTGGAAGATGAGAGAGTTGAGATGGAGATGGAGATGATGTGGAGTGGGGATAGAAGATGGAAAGGCAATGATGGGTTCCTTTTTACTCCTCTACTCTTATTCTTTAGCACATGCAGTATTCTCATTTCCATGTATATGATGAGTCACTTAGTCATATCCCATGGCTTGTGTGGGAAAAATTATGATCTCTTATGAATAAAGCATTAAATTGAAATAATGAGTTGATTATCTCTTTCTACATTCAGTTTTCCTTTGATTGTACCATGATGTAGACAAATCAATATCTCAATAAAATGAATTAACATAAGGGATAACTAAAATGAATACCTGTAACTTCAGTAAGCAACCTTTGAATGATATATGTCTCCTTGTATGCTATTTGACTCCCTTAGCATCCATTCTTCATTTTGACTCCTTCCTGCTATCTCCATTTGGAAATTATTATCACTGTTTGTTTGTCAATATTTTCTTGATGTAAGTAGTAGGAAAAGATTCAATTGTAATATTTTATGGCAGCATAGATAAATGCAAACTCATTAATCACAATAACTTTAATGAACACAGAGCAATAAATCTGATAAGCACAAAGATAATAACCGTGAATATGATTATTTGAAAAGTGCCACTATGTCTATTGTTCCAAAACTATACACCTTACATACTCTGCAATTCGGTGTCTTCATCAAGATAACACGGCTTGTCCTTCGGGGCTTGTGTTCTTTTGCTGAGGATATTCATGAAATTGCAGACTATGTGAGTTGTTACGTTTTGTAACAACACACATAGCTGCAGATTTCACTTAATCTCTTTCAAAAATCAGCAATAACAAAATAATCTGATATAAATTCCCTTGGCTTTGGTATACTTCACCAAAGCTATCTATCGTAACAAAGTTTCGAGTTTCCCATTTTTGTAGGGGTCAGACAAAACATAGAAAAGGATTGTAGTCATGCTCACAGTGGCTCAGAGATCAAGACTTCAAATTTCAGATCAGTTTCATGTTTATCAAGTAGACTCCATGCCCAATGGATGATTCAAGGCCACTGGCCTCTTCATCTAGCAGGTAGATGTCCCCTTGAGTTGCTAAATTATTATCCATATTTCACCCCCGAGCTAAATATTGGATCAAATTATGACCCCACACAGAAGGAATCCGAGAAAACTCATTCAAATCTAGAAAAATGGTTGTAAAAAGATTCAGCAACAAAGTGGCGAAGATGATGAAAGAGAAAATTATTATGTACAGAAAGAAACAACTTTATTAGAATGTTTCTATGCCTTAAATCCATTCTCCAAGTTATGATGAAGATACGAAGTCCTCGGGCTCGAAACTATTTAGGAAAAGGTCAAAAAACAACTAAGTATGGAGGAGGCAGCGGAAGAGACCACATGTCTTAATGACGCTTCTCCAAAAAGTAAATCCAAAAGGGGAGCTCAAACTTGTGCCAGCCCTCCACATAGCAGATGGTAAAAGAGAGTCAAGGGGTGGGCAAAAAAGGTTTCAAAATTGCTAAGTATGAAAGTGTAAGCGGAGAGTGCCAAGTGTCAGCGTAGCGCATCTCCAAATGTTGGTCCCAAGGTAGAGACCCAAATGAGCGTGAGCTCACCACGTGGCCCAAAGTCTAAAAAGTAGGAGGGACCATTGAAAATTCCACCGAGAAGTGGAGGCTGACAAGTGTCAAGTTGACGCTCCTCCAAAGGTATCTTTGGGTCAGGTTTTCAAACAAGCGCGGTGCCTCCACATGTCGTAAAAGGGGGGGCAGAGTTATTTGAATAGTCAATGTATAAGCAGGCCGACAGAGGGTTCCAAGTGTATTAAGGGCATTGTTTCAAGGGTTAAATGATGAAAAGGTTCCTGAGCGAGTGCCAGAGTGACATGTGTCTCAGGGGAAAGAAGGCAATTGGGGAAAAAGCTTGTTTTTGCCTCTTGTTACCTCAAAAAGGTGTAAAAGTTGTAAAATGGCCTGCAACTCTGCCCAAGGAAAAATTCAGCAGTCAGACCCGATTCAAAGCTAAGGTGGGGAGTCGGGGAAAAAATTAAAAGTTTTCCTTTCATTCAAAAGGCATAAAGGTAAAGATGGAACCTCATTTCCCAGCCAACTAGAAGGAGCCACGTGTCCAAGTGGAGCTTCGGGGCTGCGGGAGTTTTTTTAAGTTTTGCTTTTTTTCTGCAAAAAGACAAAAGGTAAATTGCGGGCCCATAGGCCCAATTTTTATTCCAATCTGGCTGCTACATGTTCTAAACCAAAAGGGGGACCCATTTTTCAAAAAAAAATTCCACCCATTTTTACATAATCGATTCAAACTTCAAAGGGGCGTATCTTTTGACCCAGGGTTCGAAATATTGTAAATATTACACTGTTGGAAAGATCTCAATGTCGTCTACGCCATGGAAGTATGAAAATTTATTTTTGAGGAGGTTAGGTTGGAGAAAAATAGAGAAATGTCTTTGGGCCTTCAATGAGGGATCCATCAGTCTCAACAACCAGATCAGATTCGATCTATTCCCACCGTTTCCTCTTCCTTCAAGGTGTCGAACCAAGGATAGATGCATTAAAGATGGATTTGGGTGCATATTTTAACAGAAGCATTAACAATATTGGTTGAGCTTCAACCTACATTTTATGACTTCTCTCTCTCTTTCTTCTCTCTGATTGAATTTATAAATACGGGGGCATCATTAAATGTAAAGGGTTGGACATTATTTGTTTTGCAGGCTCCCTTCTCCTTCTTGAAAAAGGATTTGTGGGGTTCAGGCCTTTCATTAAATTTTAATATGTTTCTTCCTGTTGGTTATTTTGTAATGAACTATATTAATCTACAGAGTAATAAAATATGTCTGTGATCGATCTAAGATCCTTTCTTGTTTCTCTTGCTTCCATCTGGTCTCTCATTATAGATATGGATATATGTGCTTGTTTATTATATGCATTTTATTGGTTTGTGTCGAAGTCAAACTAAGTGTTCATCATTCCTTTGGTGCATCACCTGGTAGTTTAGTTATTTCTTATTTCTTTTACTCTTTATCCATGTCTCCTTGGCAAGTTTTAGATTAGGTATAGAAATAGATCCTCTGCAAATCCTTACGTATGCACCTAAACAGAGGGATAAGGAACCAACCTTTAATGTAGAGAGATTTTCCACTTTTACAAGGTCCCATGCCTTAGGAAAAGTTCCATGTTATGCAATCACACCAGATGATTCTGCGTTAGAAAAGTAGATATTTAGAAATCATTTGGGGGTGCTCTGGTTTTGCACTAATAGTTTTGGCATGCCCGGTGGGACCAGAGGTATTCACTTTATTTCATCAATTTGATGTGTTCTTGGTGGGATTCAGCCTTTTGAGGCACATGCAAAAACATCTGACGACTTCATCTAGTAGAAAACCAGTTATCTGAGTTTCAAACCTTTTCCATCCATTTCCATTTTATTCTTCTTTCCATCTCTTTCATTCTTTTCCATTCCATGAAGTTGTGCAATCATGACTTCATTTCCACCATGAAATTCACATCTATAGCGACAAAAACACATTCCAACTCTAATATGTTATACAACTCCTTCAAGTTAGCACTTTGAGCAAAGGAAAAATCAATATGTCCACCCCAATGTTAGTAAATAAGAGATAAAATATGCGGAATAATCCCTTACAGAATCGCAACAGTAGAAACTAATATGCAAAAAATATTACAGATCTCAAATAAAAGTGTAGAATAAAATAACACAGCACAGAGAGACAAGATTTAAAGTGGTTCACCCAATTTGGGCTACGTCCACCAAGAATCACTTGCTCAGATTTTATTACAAGCCTCCACTCTCTCAATACAAT
The DNA here is from genome assembly GCA_019776745.2 of Taxus chinensis. NCBI lineage: Eukaryota > Viridiplantae > Streptophyta > Pinopsida > Cupressales > Taxaceae > Taxus > Taxus chinensis. Next base: position 180,749,784 of record CM034152.1, on the reverse strand, counting down.
ACCTAGATCTATTTGGAGCTATGCTCAACAAACTCTATAGGATTCACACCAGAATTCAAAACACATCTGCAATACATTTGCTTATCTATCTATCATATGCATAAGACCATATAAATAGACAATTGCTTAAGTATTTTAATACAAAACCGTGGGTATCAAAACCATGGGCAAAAAAAGTGGGTATCAAAACAATGGGTACCGAGAAAACCATGGGCCCAAAAAACAGCCCATAACGGTTACCCATTACCAATGGGTTACTAAACCACCCATGAAAATTTTCTTCGAGGGCTTCGCCCCTGATCCCCCATCAATCGGGGGGCTTCACCCCCTCGAACCCCCTTAACCCACTCACTGGCAAGCGGGACTGCTGTAAAAATACCCATGTGTAACACATAGAAGGTGTACCACACTCTAACATGAAAACATGCTCCACAAACAAAACACCCAATGAACAAGTGTGCCAAAATCAATTTGGCTATAGAGCTTTCCAAGAGTAGGGGTATGCAAACAATTAAGAAAATCAAATGCAAGATGTTTGTCTGCTGGAGAAGATCCAAAAAATGGAGGTTGGCATGGTTCATTCAATGGACATAGCACAAATGAAGGCATTTTAGATTGGTGGCAGGGAAACTTGTCCATGGGAAGGACCTTTTCCAAGACATTACAACCCTCAAGAGAAGCCATAATTCATGATTGAAATGCTACCCAACTTGAACAATGGAATGAGGAGATCTAGGCTTATGAGTTGGAGTCAAGACAACCTTGTCAATGGGTAAGTCCACCACCTCATAGCTTTTCTATTTCTCTTTCTCAATCATCACCATCTCAACCCAAAATCCAATTTCCAAGCTTTCTAGTTGATGCCCCAAGTATTTATTCCATTCCTCCATTCACTAGTCTTCCACCCCATTTCAGTTCCTCTTCCCCTTTCCCTTCTAAACAATCATCCCCTGCAAAAAAATTGGAAGTTCAGCCTCCCGCCACACCAAAAATAATCACAAATCTGGTTGAACCTAAGCCTAACACTCCTCTTGCTCTCCCAAGTCCATGTTGGGAAGATACCCAAGAAACCAATCAAGGAGAACACCAAAGAGAGGAGCCCAACAAAAATGAAATGACAGAAAATATGAAGAGTTGGGCTTCAAAATTTGGGTTTACAAAGATCCCCTTGATGGTCAAACCAATGGAGGAGGTTAGAGTTGAAGAAGCAGTGGTGGTTGAGGTTGAGTTTGCACTAGAAGAACAAGAACAACAAGAGGAGGGATAATCAGCTCCAACTCCCATTGAAGAGGATCAGATGGGAGAGATCAAATCAGAGTCGAGGCACCTCAATGAAGAAAGAATCATGTAAGACTACTTGCTTTCATTCGAAGGGTCTAATTTGGTTAATGAACCTATGATGGAGGACGACCATACAGGTTCAAAGGCTTCAAGTGAGGAGCATGTCGCAGAGGAAGCTTCAATTATTCCTCCCACTTATCCTCCTTCAGTATTTAATGTTTAGGAGGAGTTTGATCTTTCAAACTTCATGTTTGAGGATGAGGAGAACTATGGTGGTGAAATTACAGATCAAGAGGACATCATGGAAGAGGTTAAAAATTTTCAACAGGACAGCAGTGAGGCAATGTATTTGTCTTATTTGGAGGATTGTTTTGGTGGAGAAGAACCAATTGAGTTTCTATTGTTTTCTCCTTCATCATACACCTTCCAAGTACATGAGCCTACTGTCATGGGGGATAAATTTCAATTGTAGCATCCTACATCTTATAGCAGCCCTTTGGAATCAAGTTTGGAAGACTCGAACCTTTCATGCTCTTCACAGGAGGAAGAAGAGAAAAAACAGAAGAGTTCCACCATTCCTTCCACGCCATTCACCCAGGAAGGTCTACAACAAGACTCCATCTTTGGAGTGGAAAATTAGAGCAATGGGCATATCTACAAGACCATACCTTTACCAATCAGTTATTTGGCTTCATTGGAGCCAAAAGAGAAGCCAAACTAGTCATGTGCACTTCAGGGCATGAGGATGAACTACAAAGCACCAAGGATCAGCTGCCATACCTCTTCAATCCAAATGTAGAGAAACTAAAAGAGGTATTTTCTTTGTCTCTAGTTGATACTTTTGTGATTTTGGTGGAAGATCATCTTGTAGTTAGTTTTTCACTCATCCAACCATCCATGTTCAGTGCCAAATTAGTTACATGGCTGCCATTTTTTAGGAAGGGAAGCTATTTATCCCTGCCAGTTGTAGGATTTGTTTGAGCTCCCTTTGCTCTTGGTTAGAGTAGTGTAGGTGGCTTTGCTTTCAGTAGAAGAAGTGTTTATGCACACTCTTCATGTCTCATTTGAGGCATGTATGATTTGGTCTTTGTATATAAGATTTGTTTGTATTGCTTCAGATGGGCATGAGGCCATGATATTAACTATTAAAGGTAAAAAGGCTCATGTTTTCCTGTAACAGTTGCAAATTCATAAGGAAATAAATGCACAAGTAGCTAAAGTCATTTCACGATAGTCCATTTGAAGGACATATTGAAGCCCAGGTCAAAAAAAAATTGTACTCCCAAAAACTCCATTTCGAATATTTTCTAATGAAAATTGAGGGTGAAGACATGTAGGCAAGCTCAGGGTCAGACAAAACATAGAAAAGGCTTGCAGTCAGGCTCGTTGTGGCTCAGAGATCAATAATTCAAAGTTTAGATCAGTTTCATGTTTATCAAGCTGACTCCATGCCCAATGGATGCTTCAAAGCCATTGGTCTCTTCATCTAGTAGGAAGATGTCCCCGTGAGTTGCCAAATTGTTATCCATATTTCACCCTCGAGCTAAATATTGGATTGAATCACAACCCTGCATAGAAGGAACCTGAGAACACTCATTCAAATCATTCAAATTGGTTGCAAAAGGATTCAACAATGAAGTGGCAGAGATGAAGAAAGAGCAATGGATCCAGTATAGAAAGAAATGAATCTATCAGGTGTTTCTATGCCTTAAATCTATTCTCCAAGTTACTTGCAGGAAAAACTCTAAGATAATAGGGTTAGACAAGATGGGGAAATGCCATGGAAGAACCAAAAACTGGAAGAAGAAGAAATGACGAAGATTTGAAGTCCTTGGGCTCAGAACGGTTCAGAAAAAGGTCATAAAATGACTAAGTATGGAGGAGGCAATAGAAGATACCACATGTCTTAATGGTGCTTCTCCAAAAAGTAAATCCAAAAGGGGAGCTCAAACTTGTGTCAGCCCTCCATGTAAAATATGATCAAAGAGAGTCAAGGGGAAGGCAGAAAAGGATTCAAAATTGGCTAAGTATGAAAGTGTACGTGGAGAGTGCCAAGGGTCAGCATAGCGCATCTCCAAAAGATGGTCCTAAGGTAGAGACCCAAATGAGCGTGAGCTCGCCATGTGGCCCAAAGTCTAAAAAAGTATGAGGGACCATTAAAAAGTCCACAGAGCAGCGGAGGTTGACAAGTGTCAACTCGATGCTCCTTTAAATTTAACTTTGGGTCGGGTTTGCAAAAAAGCACAATGCCTCCATGTGTCCTAAAAGGGGGGCAAAGTTAGTTGAATAGTCAATGCATAAGCAGGCCAGCAGAGGTTGCCAAGTGTCTTAAGGGTGCTATTTCAAGGGTTAAATGGAGAAAAGGTTCTCGACTGAGTGCCAAAGTGACACGTGTCCTAGGGGAAAGTGGGAAGTCAAAGAAAAAGTTTGTTTTTACCCCTTGTTACCTCAAAAAGGGGTAAAAGTTGCAAAATGGCCCTCAACTCTACCCAAAGAAAAAGTCAGCATTCAGACCTAAGTCAAAGCCAACACGGGGAGTTGGGGAGAAAAGTAAAAGTTTTCCTTTTGTCCAAAAGGTAAATATGGAAGCGCATTTCCCGACCAACCAAAAGGAGCCACGTGTCCAAGCGGAGTTTTGGGGCTGCGGGAGTTGTTTTAAGTTTTTTGTTTTTTGTTCAAAAAGAAAAAAAGGTAAATTGCGGGCCCATGGGCCTGATTTTTGTTAAAATCTAGTTGTCATGTGTCCCAAACCTAAAGGGGGACCCATTTTTCAAATATTTTTCCCGCCCATTTATACAAAATCGATGCATACTTCAAAGGGGCATATCTTTCAACCCATTGCTCGAAATATTGAAATCTGACACCATTGGAAATATCTTTATGTCGTCTATGCCATGGGAGTCTGAAACTTTAATTTTAACGAGGTTAGGTGGGATAAAAAATGGAGAAACGTCTTTGGGCCTTCAATGCAGGATCCATCAGTCTCAACAACCAAATCGGATTTGAGCTATTCCCACCATTTCCTCTTTCTTCAAGGTGCCGAACCAAGGATCGATGCAATAAATATTGATTTGGGGACATATTTTAGTGGAAGAATTAACAAAAGTGGTTGAGATTTGACCTATGTTTTCTCGGTTATCTCTCTCTTTCTTTTCTCTGATCAAATCTATAAATACCGGGTAAGGATTCAATATAAAGGGTTGGCCATTGTTCATTTTGCAGGATCCCTTCTCCTTCTAGAAAAAGGATTTGTGGGGTTCAAGCCTTCCATTACATTGTAATACTTTTCTACCTTTTGGTTATTTTTTAATGAACTGTATCAATATACAGAACAATAAGATACGTTTGTGATTGATCTCATATCTTTTCTTGTTTCTCTTTCTTTCATCTGGTCTCTCATTACAGATCTAGCTATCTGTGCTTGTTTATTGTATGCATTTTATTGGTTTTTGTCAAAGGAAAACTAAGTGTTCATCATTCCTTTGGTGCATCAGCTGGTAGTTTAGTTATTTCTTATTTCTCGTACTCTTTATCCTTGTCTCCTTGGAAAGGTTTAGATTAGGTATAAAAATAGATCCTTTGCAAATCCTTACGTATGCACCTAAACAAAGGGATAAGGAGCCGCCCTTTAATCTGGAGAGATTTCCCACTTTTACAAGGTCCCACACCTTAGGAAAAATTCCATGTTATGAAATCACACTAGATGATTTTTCCTTAGAAAATTAGATCTTTAGAAATCATTTGGGGGTTTTGTGATTTCGTACTAATAGTTTTGGCAAGCCTAGTGGGACCAGAGCTCTTCACTTTATTTCATCAAGTTGATGTGTTCTTGGTGGGATTCATCCTTTTGAAGCACATGCAAACACATCTGGTGAATCCATCTAGTAGAAAACCCATTCTCTAAGTTGCAGACCTTTTCCATCCATTTCCATTTTATTCTTCTTTTCATCTCTTTTGATATTTTCCATTCCACGAAGTTGTGCAATCATGACTTCATTTCCACCATGGAATTCACATCTATAGCAACAACACATTCCAACTCAATATGTTTTATAAATCCTTCAAATCAGCATTTTGATCAAAGGCAAAATCAATATGTCCACCCCTATGAACAAGGGTGCCAAAATCAGTTTGGCTATGGAGCTTTCCAAGTGCAGGGGTACGCAAAAAATGAAGAAAATAAAAAACAAGATGCTGGTCTATTGGAGAAGATCCAAAAATGGAGGTTGGCATGGTTCATTCAAGGGATATAACACAAATGAAGGAATTTCATATTGGTTATAGGGAACCTTGTCCATGGGAAGCCCCTTTTACAAGACAGTATAGCCCTCACGAGAAGCTAGACTTCATGATTGAAATGTTGCCCCAATTTGCACAATGGATTGAGGAGATCGAGGCTTATGAGTTGGAGTCACGACAACCTTGTCAATGAGTAATTCCACCACCTCATAGATTTTTTTTTTCTCTTTCTCAAGAAACACCACCTCAACCCAAGATCTAATTTCCAAGCTTCACAGTTGTTGCCCCGAGTGTTGATTCCTTTCCTCCATTCCCTAGTCTTCCACCCCATTTCAATTCCTATTCCCCTTTCCCTTCCAAACACTCATCCCCTCAACAAAAACTAGAAGTTCCACCTCTGAACCCCAACCTACCACTCCTCTTGCTCTCCCAAGTCCACGTTGGGAAGAGACCCAAGAAACTAGTCAAGGAGAACAACAAGGAGAGGAACCCAAAAAAAAACAAATGACAAACAATATGAAGAGCTGGGATGCCAAATTTTGGTTTACAAAGATCCCCTTGATGGTCAAACTAATGGAGGAGGTTAGAGTTGAAGAAGAAATGGTGATTGACGCTGAGTTTGCAGTAGAGGAAGAACAAGAACAAGAGGAGGGACAATCGACTCCAAGTCCCATTGAAGAGGAGCAGATGGGAGAGATCAAATTAGAGTCAAATCCACTCAATGAAGAAAGCATCATTGAATATTCCTTGCTTTTATTCGAAGGGCATGATTTGGTTAATTAATTCATGATGGATGAGGACCATACAGTTTTAGAGGCTCCAAGTAAGGAGCAGGCCACAGAGGAACCTTCAGTTCTTCCTCCCACTTCATCTCCTTCAATCTCTAAAGTTAAGGAGGAGTTTGATCTTTCAAACTTCATGTTTGAGGATGAGGCGAACCATTGTGATCAAATTTCAGATCAAGAGGACATCATGGAAGAGGTTGAACATTTGCAACAGGACAGTAGTGCCGCAATGAATTTGTCTGATTTGGAGGAATGTTTTGATGGAGAAGAACTGGTTAAGTTTCTATTTTTTTCTCCTTCATCATCCACCTTCTAAACACATGAGCCTACTATCATGGAGGAGAACTTTAAATTACAGCAACATGCATCTTATAGTAGCTCTATTGAATCAATTTTGGAAGACTCAAACCTTCCGTGCTCTTCACACGAGGAAGAAGAGAAATAATAGAGGAGTTCCACAATTCCTTCCATGCCATTCACCCAGGAAGGTCTACAAAAATACAACATCTCTGCAATGGAAAATTAGAGCAATGGTCATATCTACAGGACCATACCTTTCTCAATCAGGTATTTGGCTTCATTGGAGCCAAAATAGAAGCCAAAACCAGTCATGTCCACTTCAGGGCATGCGAATGAACTACAAAGCACCAAGGATCACCTGCCATACCTCTTCAATCTAAATGTAGAGAAACTAAAAGAGGTGTTTTTTATGTCTGTAGCTAATATTTTGGTGATTTGGGTGGAAGATCAGATTGTAGTTAGTTTTTCACTCATCCAACCAGCCATGTTCAGTTTCAAATTAGTTACATGGCTGCCATTTTTTACGAAGAGAAGCTATTTCTCCCTGCCAATTGCAGGCTTTTTTTGAGCTCCCTTTGCTCTTGGTTAGAGTAGTTTAGGAAGATTTTATTTTAGTAGAAGAAGTGCTTATGGACACTCTGCATGCATGATTTGGTCTTTTTATATAAGTTTTGTTTGTATTGCTTCAGAGAGGCATGAGGCCAGGCTCTTAACTATTAAAGGTAAGAAGGATCATGTTTTCCTGTAACAATTGTAAATTCCAAAAGAAACAAATGCAGAAGCAACTAAGTTCATTTGAAGACAGTCCATTTGAGGGAAAGATTGAATCCCTAGGTCAAAACAATTTTCTACTCTCAGAAACTCCATTTCCAATATTTTCTTATAAAAATTGAGGGTGCAGATGTGTAGGCAGGCTCAGGGTCAGAAAAAAACATAGAAAAGGATTTCAGTCAGGCTTGCAGTGGCTCAAAGATCAATACTTTGAAGTTCAGATCAGTTTCATATTTATCAAGAGAACTCCATGGCCAATGGATGATTCAAGGCCAATGGTCTCTTCATCTAGCAGGTAGATGTCCCTGTGAGTCACCAAATTGTTATCAATATTTTTCCCCCGAGCTAAATATTGGATCAAATCATAACCCCACACAAAAGGAACGTAAAAAAAATCATTCAAATCCTACAAATTGGTTGCAAAAAGATTCAACAATGAAGTGGCAGAGATGAAGAAAGAGGAAAGGATCCTATATAGAAAGAAACGAATATGTCGGGCCGATCTACGCCTTAAATCCATTCTCCAAGTTACAGGTAGGAATAACTATAAGATAGCAGGGTCAGACAGTGAAATTCTGCGGAGGACCCAGAAACTAGAAGAAGAAGAAACGACAAAGATTTGATGTCCTTGGGCTCAAAACGGTTCAGGAAAAGGTCAAAAAATGACTAAGTATGGAAGAGACAGTAGAAGAGACCACGTCTCTCAATGGAAATTCTCCAAAAAGTAAATCTAAAAGGGGAACTCAAACTTGAGTCAGCCCTCCACATAGCAGATGGTCAAAGAGAGTTAAGAGGCGGGAAGAAAAGGATTTAAAATTGGCTAAGTATGATAGTGTAAGCAGAGAGTGCCAAGTGTCAGCATAATGCATCTCCAAAAGTTGGTCCCAAGGTAGAGACCCAAATGAGCACGAGCTTGCCACGTGGCCCAAAGTCTAAAATGTAGGAGGGACCATTGAAAAGTCCACTAAGCAGGGAAGGCTGAAAAGTGTCAACTTGACGCTCCTCCAAAGGCAACTTTGGGTCATGTTTGCAAACAAGCACGGTCCCTCCACGTGTCCTAAAAGGGGGGGGTAGAGTTAGTTGAATAGTCAATACATAAGCAGCTCGGCAGAGGCTGCCAAGTGTCTTAAAGGCACTATTTCAATGGTTAAATGGAGAAAAGGTTCCTGAGTGAATGCCAGAGTGACATGTGTCCCAGGGGAAAGTGGGAAGTCAGGGAAACAGTTTTTTTGACCCTTGTTACCTCAAAAAGGGGTAAAAGTTACAAAATGGCCCTTAACTCTGCCCAAGGAAAAATTCAGCATTCAGACCCGAGTCAAAGCCAAGGTGGGGAGTTGGGGAAAAAACTAAAAGTTTTCCTTTTTCCCAAAAGGAAAAAAGGTAAATATGGAAGTGCATTTCCCAACCAACCAAAAGGAGCCATGTGTCCAAGCGGAGTTTCGGGGATGTGAGAGTTGTTTTAAATTTTTTGTTTTTTGCACAAAAATACAAAAGGTAAATTGCGGGCCCATGGGCCCATTTTTTATTCCAATCTAGTCGCCATGTGTCCTAAACTAAAAAGGGGACCCATTTTTCAAAAAAAATCCCGCCCATTTGTACGGAATCAATGCAAACTTCAATGGGGCATATCTTTCGACCCAAGGCTCGAAATATTGCAAATATAACACCATTGGAAAGATCTAGATGTCGTCTACACCATGGGAGTCTAAAAATTTAATTATGGGGAGGTTAAGTGGGAGAAAAATGAAGAAATGTCTTCGGGCCTTCAATGCAGGATCCATCAGTCTAAACAACTAGATCGGATTCGATCTAGTCCCTTCATTTCCTTTTCCTTCAAGGTGGCAAACCAAGGATTGATGCAGTAAAGATGGATTTGGGGGAATATTTTAAAAGAAGAATTAACAATAGTGGTTGAGCTTTGACCTTCGTTTTCCCACTTCTCTCTCTCTTTCTTCTCTCTGATCGAATCTATAAATACGAGGGTAGGATTCAATGTAAAGGGTTGGAAATTATTTACTTTCAGGATCCCTTCTCCTTCTAGCGAAAGGATTTTGTCGTGTTTTGGCCTTCCATTACATTGTAATACGTTTCTACCTTTTGGTTATTTTGTAATGAACTGTATCACTCTACATAGCAATAAAATATGTTTGTGATCGATCTCAGGTCCTTTCTTGTTTCTCTTACTTCCAACTGTTCTCTCATTATAGATCTAGCTATCTGTGCTTGTTAATTGTATACATTTTATTGGTTTTTGTCAAACGTAAACTAAGTGTTCATAATTCCTTTTGTTCATCGCCTGATAGTTTAGTTACTTCTTATTTCTCGTACTATTTATCTCTGTCTCCTTGGAAATTTTTACATTAGGTATATAAATAGATCCTCTACAAATCCTCACGTATGCACCTAAATAGAGGGATAAGGAGTCACCCTTTAATCTAGAGAGCTTTCCCACTTTTACAAGGTCCCATGCCTTAGGAAAAGTTCCATGTTACGAAATCACACCAGATGATTTTTCCTTAAAAAAATAGATCTTTAGAAATCATTTGGGGGTGCTGTGATTTCACACTAACAGTTTTGGCATGCTTGGTGGGACCAGAGGTCTTCACTTTATTTCATAAAGTTGATGTGTTCTTGGTGGGATTCAACCTTTTGAGGCACATGCAAAATCATCTGACGATTCCATCTGGTTGAAAACCCATTCTTTGAGTTGCAGACCTTTTCCATCCATTTCCATTTTATTCTTCTTTCCAGCTCTTTCATACTTTTCCATTCCATGAAGTTGTGCAATCATGACTTCATTTCCATCATGTAATTCACATCTACCGCAACAACACATTCCAACTCCAATATGTTTTATAACTCCTTCAAATCATCATTTTGAGAAAAGGAAAAATCAACATGTCCACCCCTATGAACAACGGTGCAGAAATCAGTTTGGCTATGGAGCTTTCCAAGAGCAGGGGCATGCAAACAATGAAGAAAATAAAAATCAAGATGTTGGTCTGCTAGAGAAGATCCAAAAAATGGAGGTTGGCATGGTTCAGTCAAGGGGCATAACACAAATGAAGTCATTTCAGATTGGTTTCAGGGAACCTTATCCATGGGAAGGCCCTTTTCCAGCACATTACAACCCTCAGGAGAAGATAGACTTCATGATTGAAATGCTAGCCCAACTTGGACAATGGGCTGAGGAGATCGAGGCTTATGAGTTGGAGTGAAGAAAACCTTGTCAATGGGTAATTCCACCACCTCATAGCTTTTATTTTTCTCTTTCTCAAGCAACACCATCTCATCCTAAGCTTCCCAGTTTTTTCCCCAAGTGTTGATTCCATTCCTCCATTCCCTAGTCTTCCACCCCATTTCAGTTCCTCTTCCCCTTTCCCTTCCAAACAGTCATCCCCTCTAAACAAACTATAAGTTCCACCTCCCACCCCACTAGGAATAATCATAAATCTGGTTGAACCCCAACCTACCACTCCTCTTGCTCTCCCAAACTGTCCATGTTAGGAAGAGACCCAAGAAACTAGCCAAGGAGAATAGCAAGGAGAGGATCCCAATAGAAAATAAATGACAGATAATATGAAGAGTTGGGCTGCCAAATTTGGGTTTACAAAGATCCCCTTGATGGTCAAATTAATGGAGTAGGTTAGTGTTGATGAATCAGTGGTGATTGAGGTTGAGTTTTTAGTAGAAGAAGAACAAGAACAAGAGGAGGGAAAATCATCTCCAAGTCCCATTGAATAGGAGTAGATGGGAGTCATCAAATAAGAGTCGAAGCCACTCAAGGAAGAAAACACCATTGAATATTCCTTGATTTCATTCGAAGGGCATGATTTGGTTAATGAACCCATGATGGAGGAGGACCATATAGTTTCAAAGGCTCCAAGTAAGGAGTAGGCTGCAGAGGAACCTTCAATTTTTCCTCTCACTTCATCTCCTTCAATCTCTAAAGTTAAGGAGGAGTTTGATCTTTCAAACTTCATGTTTGAGGATGAGGAGAACTATGGTGATCAAATTACATATTAGGAGGACATCATGGAAGAGGTTGAACATTTGCAACATGACAGTAGTGAGGCAATGTATTTGTCTAATTTGGAGGACTATTTTGATGGAAAAGAACCGATTGAGTTTCTACTGTTTTATCCTTCTTCATCCACATTCTAAATACATGAACTTTCTTTCATGGAGGATAACTTTCAACTGCAGCAACCTACATCTTATAGCAACACTTTTGAATCAATTTCGGAAGACTCTAACCTTCCATGCTCTTCACATGAGGATGAAGAGAAACAACAGAGGAGTTCCACCATTCCTTCCATGCCATTCACCCAGGATGGTCTATAATAAGGCCCCTTCTTTGGAGTGCAAAACTAGAGAAATGGGCATATCTACAAGACCATATCTTTCCCAATCAGGTATTTTGCTTCATTGGAGCCAAAAGAGAAGCCAAAACCAGTCAAGTCCACTTCAGGGCATGAGGATGAACTACAAAGCACCAAGGATCAACTGCCATACCTCTTCAATCCAAATTTAGAGAAACTAAAAGAGGTATTTTCTATATATCCAGCTGATACTTTGGTGATTTTGGTGGAAGATCAGCTTGTAGTTAGTTTTTAACTCATCCAACCATCCATGTTCAGTGCCAAATCAGTTACATGGCTGCCATGTTTTAGGAAGGGAGGTTATTTCTCCCTGCCAGTTGTAGGATTTGTTTGAGCTCCCTTTTCTCTTGGTTAGAGTAGTGTAGGTAGCTTGGATTTCAATAGAAGAAGTGCTTATGCACACTCTGCATGTCTCATTTGAGGCATGTATGATTTTGTCTTTGTATATAAGATTTATTTGTATTGCTTCAGAGGTGCATGAGGCCAAGATCTTAACTATTAAAGGTAAGAAGGCTCATGTTTTCCTGTAACAGTTGAAAATTCAGAAGGAAATAAATGTAGAAGTAGCTAAATTGATTTCACGATAGTCCATTTTTGTCATAGATTGAAGCCTAGGTCAAAACAATTATCTACTCTCAGAAACTCCATTTCCAAGATTTTCTTATGAAAATTGAGGGTGAAGACATGTAGGTATGCTCAGTGTAAGATAAAACATATAAAAGGCTTGCAGTCAGGCTCGCTGTGGCTTAGAGATCAAGAATTCGAAGTTCAAATAAGTTTCATGTTTATCAAGCAGACTCCATGCCCAATGGATGCTTCAAGGCCATTGGTCTCTTCATCTAGCAGGCAGATGTCCCCATGAGTCACCAAATTGTTATCCATATTTCTCCCCCGACCTAAATATGGGATCAAATCATGATACCATAGAGAAGGAGCCCAAGAAAGATCATTCAAATTCTTCATATTGGTTGCAAAAAGATTCAACAATGAAGTGGCAGAGATGAAGAAAGAGCAAAGGATCATGTATAGAAAGAAACGAATCTGTCAGGCTGATCTACGCCATAAATCCATTCTCCAAGTTACAAGCAGGAAGAACTATCAGATAACATGGGTAGAAAATATGGTGAAATGCCGTGGAGGAACCAAAAACTAGAGTAAGAAGAAATGACGAAGATTTGAAGTCCTCGGGCTTGAAACGGTTCAGGAAAAGGTCAAAACATGACTAAGTATGGAGGAGGCAGCAGAAGATACCATGTGTCTTAATGGTGCTTCTCTAAAAAGTAAATCCAAAAGGGGAGATAAAACTTGCGCCAGCCCTCCACGTAGCTAATTGTCAAAGAGATTCAAGGTTCGGGTAGAAAAGGCTTCAAAATTGTCTAAGTATGAAAGTGTAAGCAGAGAGTGCCAAGTGTAAGTGTAGTGCATCTCCAAAAGTTGGTCCCAACGTAAAGACCCAAATGAGTGTGAGCTTGGCATGTGGCCAAAAGTCTAAAAATTAGGAGGGACCGTTGAATAGTCCACTGAGCAGTGGAGGATGAAAAGTGTCAACTCGACACTGCTCCAAAGGTATCTTTAGGTCGGGTTTGTAAACAAGCGTGGTTCCTCCACGTGTCCTAAAGGGGGGGGGGTATAGTTAGTTAAATAGTCAATAGATAAGCATGCCAGCGAAGGTTGCCAAGTGTCTTAAGGGCACTGTTTCAAGGGTTAAATTGAGAAAAGTTTCCCGAGAAAGTGCCAGAGTGACACGTGTCTCAAGGGAAAGTGGGCAGTCGGGGAAAAATTTGGTTTTTTCTCGTTGTTACCTCAAAAAGGGGTAAAAGTTACAAAATGGCCCGTAACTCCACCTAAGGAAAAATTCAGCATTCAGACCCGAGTTAAAGCCAAGGTGGGGAGTCGGGGAAAAAAATTAAATTTTTTCCTTTTATCCAAAAGGCATAAAGGTAAAGATGGAAGCACATTTCTCAGCCAACCAAAAGGAGCCATGTGTCCAAGTGGAGTTTTGTGGCTACGGGTGTTTTTTTAAGTTTTACGTTTTTTACACAAAATACAAAAGGTAAATTGCGGGCCTGTGGGGCCAATTTTTATTCTAATATGGCTGCCACGTGTCCCAAACAAAAAGGGGGACCCATTATTCAAATTTTTTTCCTGACCATTTGTATGGAATCGATGCAAACTTCAAAGGGGCATATCTTTCGACCCGGGGCTCAAAATATTACAAATTTGACACCATTGGAAATATCTCAATGCCGTCTATGCCATGGGAGTCTGAAAATTTAATTTTGAAGAGGTTAGGTGGGAGAAAAATGGAGAAAAATCTTCAAGCCTTCAATGAAGGATCCATCAGTCTCAACAACTAGATCAGATTTGATCTATTCCCTTCGTTTCCTCGTCCTTCAAGGCGCCGAACCAAGGATCGATACAGTAAAGATGGATTTGGGGGAAGATTTTAGTAGAAGCATTAATAGTAGTGGTTGAGATTCGACTTGCATTTTCCTACTTCTCTCTCTCTTTCTTCTGTCTGATCGAATCTATAAATATGGGGGTGGGATTCAATGTAAAGGGTTGGACATTCTTTGTTTTGCAGGCTCCCTTATGCTTTTAGCAAAAGGATTTTTGGGGTTCAGGAATTTGCATTAAATTATAATACATTTCTGCCTTTTGGTTATTTTTTAATGAACTGTATCAATCTAAAGAGCAATAAAATATGTCTGTGATCGATCTCAAACCCTTTCATGTTTCTCTTGCTTTCATCTGGTCTCTCATTATAGATCTAGATATATGTGTTTGTTTATTGTATAAATTATTTTGGTTTGTGTCGAAGGAAAACTAAGTGTTCATCATTCCTTTTGTGCATCACCTGATAGTTTAGTTATTTCTTATTTCTTGTACTCTTTATCCCTATCTTCTTGGAAAGTTTTAGATTAGGTATAGAAATTGATCCTCTGCAAATCCTTACGTCTACACCTAAACAGACGGATAAGGAACCATCCTTTAATCTGAAGAGATTTTCCACTTTTACAAGGTCCCATGACTTAGGAAAAATTCCATCTTATGCAATCACACCAGATGATTCTGCCTTAGAAAAGAAGATCTTTAGAAATCATTTGGGGGTGTTGTGATTTTGCACTAATAGTTTTGGCATGCCTGGTGGGACTAGGGGTCTTCACTTTATTTCATCAAGTTGATGTGTTCTTGGTAGAAAAACCAATAACAACTAAACAAACACATGCAAACACATCTCGTGACTCCATCCGGTAAAAAAACCATTCTCTGAGTTGTTAAACTTTCCATCCATTTCCATTTTATTCTTCTTTCCATCTCTTTCATTCTTTTCCATTCCATGAAGTTGTGGAATCATGACTTCATTTACACCATGGAATTCACATCTATAGAAACAACAACACATTTCAATGCCAATATGTTTTACAACTCCTTCAAATCAGCATTTTGAGGAAAGACAAAATCAATATGTCCACCCCTATGAACAATGGTGCCAAAATCAGTTTGGCTATGGAGCTTTCCAAGAGTAGGGGTATGCAAACAATGAAGACAATCAAATGTAAGATGCTGATCTATTGGAGAAGTTCCAAAAAATGGAGGTTGGTATGGTTTAATCTAGAGCTACAGCTCAAATGAAGGGATTCAATATTGGTTTCAGGACACCTTGTCCATGGGAAGGCCCTTTTCCAAGACACTACAGCCCTCAGGAGAAATTGAAATTCATGACTGGAATGTTTCCCCAACTCACACAATAGACTGAGGGGATAGAAGCATATGAGCAAATTCTAAATCAACCTTATGAATGGGTAAGTCATTCAACAGCTCCTTGTCTTTCTTTTTCTCCCTCTCAAGCTTTATTGTTGCAGCAAAGGCAAGAGACAAGCTTCCCATATGTTCCCCCAAGGGTTAATTTCTCATCTCCATCTCCTAGTATTCCACCTCATCTCAGTTCTTCTTCCCTTTTCCCTTCCAAATAGTCATCCCCTCCAAACAAACAAGAAGTTCCACCTCCCTCCACACCACAAAAAATTACAAAAAATTTTGAACCCCAACCTGTCACCCCTCTTGCTTTCCCAAGTCCATGTTGGGAAGAGTCCCAAGAAACCAGACAAGGAGAACAAGAAGAGGAGGATCTCAACAGAGAATAAATTACAGACAATCTGAAGAGTTGGGCTACCAAATTTTGGTTTACAAAGATCCCCTTGATGGTCAAACCAATGGATGAGGTTAGAGTTGAAGAACAAGTGGTGGTTGAAGCTGAGTTTGTAGCAAAAGAAGAACAAGAACAAGAGAAAGAGAATCAGTTGTCTGTTTATGGCACTTTTCCTGAAGAAGATGTTGATCTAACCCAAGCTACACAACTAGTTGAAGAGGAGGAACAATCAGCTCCAAGTACCATTGAAGAGGAGTAGATGGGAGAGATCAAATCAGAGTTGAATCCACTCAATGAAGAAAGAATCATTGAATTTTTTTTGCTTTCATTTCAAGGACCTGATTTGATTAATGAACCCATGATGGAGGAGGACCATACAGTTTCAGAGGGTCCATGTGAGGATCAGACCACAAAGGAACCTTCAGTTATTCCTCCCACTTCATCTCCTTTAATCTCTAATGTTGAAGAGGAGTTTGATATTTCAAACTTCATGTTTGAGGATAAGAAGAACCATATTAATCAAATTACAGATCATAAGGACATCATGGAGGAAGTAGAGCACATGCAACATGATAACAAGGAGACATATTGTCTGTCTAACTTGGAGGATTGTTTTAATGAAGAGGAGCCTGAGTTGAGATAACTATCATTTACTCCTTCCATCTTCCACATTCCAAGCACATGAACATGCTTCCATCAAGGAGAACTATTCAAGTGCAAACAACCTACATCTTCATAGCATGTCTCTCTAGGACCAAGGTTGGAAGACTCATGATCTTCCATGTTCTGCACAGGAGGAAGAAGAGAAAGGCAGGTAGAGGAGTGTCCATCATATTATCTCACATGCCATCCATCTAAGAAGGTCCACGAAGAAGGCTCCATCTCTTGGAGTGGAAAATTCAAAGCTATGGGCACATCCTAAAGGATCATACCTTGCTCTAATCAGGTACTTGGCTTCATTGGAGCCTAAAGGAGAAGCCAAAACAAGTCATGTCCTACTTTAGGGCATGAGGATGAGCTATCAAAAGTACCCAAGTGATCACCATGCAACACCTCCAAAATTCCAATGCAATTCATCTTTAGGAGGTATTTCCCATTAATGTTTATACCTTGATGATTTGGGTGGAAGATAGTCTTAGAGTAATTTTTTCACTCATACAGGAAGCTATATTTAGTGTCTAATCATTTGCATGGTTGCTTCTCTCGAGAAAGGGAAGCTACTTCTCCCTACTAGTTGCAGGCTTTGTTTGAGCATTCTTTCTCTCTGGTTAGTTTAGGAGTTTAGAGTAGGCTTTAGTTTTCAGTAGAAGAAGTGCACGTGCACACTTTGCATGTCTCATTTGAGACATGTATGATTTTGTTCTTTGTATATAAGTTTTGTTTATATTGCTTCAGAGGGGCATGAAGCCAGGCTCTTAACTATTCAAGGTAGGAAGACTCGTATTTGACTGTAATAGTTGTAAATTCCACAAAATAAATAAATACAGAGCAACTAAAGTTGTTTCAAGGTAGTCCATTTGAGGGACATATTAAATCCCCACGTCAAAACAATTTTTTACTCTCAAAAACTTTGTTTCTAATATTTTCTTATGAAAATTGAGAGGGCAGACATGTGGGTAGGCTCAGGGTCAGACAAACATAGAAAATGTATGTAGTTAGGCTCGCATTGGCTCAGGGATCAGATCTTCAAAGTTCAAATCAGTTTCATATTTATCAGGTAGACTTCATGCCCAATGGATGCTTCAAGGCCACTGGTCTCTTCATCTAGCAGGTAGATGTCCCTATGATTCGCCAAATTGTTATCCCAATTTTGTCCCTAGAGATAAATATTGGATCAGAATAATGCCCCACACATAGAAGCAAAATATGAAGGGAAACTCATTTAGACCCATACAGCTCACATTCCAAAACAAGGCATCAGTGAAGTGGCACAGATGCCCAAAAGAGTCAAATTCGACCCTGCATAGGAAGGAATAGAAGAAACAGCCCTTGTGACCATTTCTATGTCTTAAATATATTTTAAAGGCTACAAGTGGGCTTGAGAACATAATAACATAGTAGGGTCAGACAAGATGGGAAAATTCCGCAGAGGAACCAAAAACTTGAAGAAGAAGAATCAATGAAGATTCAAAGTTTTTGGGCTCGAAGCAGTTCGTGAAAAGAGTCCAAAAACGACTAAGTATGCAGGAGACAGCGGAAGAGAGCCACGTGTTTTAGCATGGATGCTCTCTCCAAAGAGTGAATTCTAAAAATTGAGGCTCGAACAAGCGCCGTGTCCTCCATGTGTCCCATGGTCAAAGAGAGTTAAGGGTTGGGTAGAAAAGGCTTCAAAATTGGCTAAGTATGAAAGTGTAAGCGGAGAGTTCCAAGTGTCAGTGTAGCGCATCTCCAAAAGTTGGTCTCAAGGAAAAGACCCAAATGAGAAAAAAGGAGGAGGGACCATTGAAAATTCAACCAAGAAGTGGAGGCTAACAAGTTTTATCTCAATGCTCCTCTAAAGGCAACTTTGGGTCGGGTTTGCAATCAAGTGTGATGCCTCCACGTGTCCTAAAAGAGGGGGCAGAGTTAGTTGAATAGTCAATGCATAAGCAGACTGGCAGAGGCTGCCAAGTGTCTTAAGCTCGAACGCTCCTTCTAAGGAAATTCTTTATCAGGCTTTCAAGTGAGCACGGAGCCTCCACATGTCCCATTTCAAAAAGGGACAGAGTTAGGTTGAATAGTCAAACATAGAGACATACAAGAGGAAGATGCCAAGTTTCCAAATGGAACTAACACAAGGGTCGAATAAAAGGAATATTTCCAAACGAGTGCCAGACCGCCGTGTGTCCCTGGGGAAAAAAGTAAATTTTTTCCTTTCATCCAAAAGGCATAAAGGTAAATATGGAAGCGCATTTCCCAACCAACCAAAAGGAGCCACGTGTCCAAGCGGAGTTTCGAGGCTGGCAGAGGAAGCCACATGTCAGTCCATGGCATCCATTGCGCAAGAAGACAAAACCTACATTACAGGCCACCCTGGGCCAGATTTTTATGCGCAATCTAGCCCTCCACGTGTCCCATATTAAAAAGGAGGCCTGTCTTTTTTTCAAATTGTTTTTCCCACCCATTTGTACAGACCCAACACAAACTTTGAAGAGTCATATATTTTGACTCAAGGCTCGAAATATTGCAAATCCGACACCATTTAAAATGTTTTGATGTCCTATATGCCATGGAAGGATCAAAAAAATAATTTTTTGTAGGCCCTAGTAGGTGAAAAGGGGAGAAATTTCTTCGGGCCTTTAATGCAGGATCTTCTTTCCTCAACAACCAGATCAGATTCAATTTAATCTGTCATTTCCTCCTACTTCAAGGCACCGAACAAGAAAATGATTCAGTCAAGACAAATTTTGTGGAAGGCATTAATGACAGTGGTTGAGCTCCCATTGGATATTTTTCCCACTCCTAGGGGGGATGACTTTCTAGCTCTTTGTATTGAGATCCATAAAGAAGGCTCGGGGCTCATTGTCTACTATTGAGGCGGAATATGTTGCATTTTTTTCTACTCTAGCCTCCCCTTAGATGATATGGATGAGCAGGTTCCTCAGAGAGTTGGGAAATGGAGTTCAAACCTCCTCCCCTACTCTGTAAAATGGGGTTTGTTACCTCTTACTCGTAAATGATGTTCTATGAAAACTTCTGAAGCAATAAAAACATGTTTTGTGATGCATTTGTCCATCCTTTGCTCTTTTTTTGTTGTTTCTTCATATGCCAGGTCTTCATTGCATGGGTACCTGTGCAACTGTTTTGATGTTCAAAATACAGATCTAGGAGCTATTTTTGTTGGGTTTGAAACATTTTATGTGTGGATCTGATCTTTTTCCTGTGATGCAGTTGTCCATCCTTTCCATTTCTCACCTCTCTTCGTTTCAGGCAGTCTGGTTAGATGATCAGCAGTTTTCCTTCTCTGGTGTATCACCATTTTAGTGTAGGCTCTATTTTTTCTTATTTTATTTCTCTCCCTGTCTCCTTGAGATTAGTTCGAGTTGTGGAGCTTAAATTAGCTTACCTACACTAAAATAGCTTGTGGCAGGTAACTTTCTAGGATAGACAGTAACCGACGTTAGCCTTGAGTGACTGGAGATCATTTCCCATTTGACTAACATCGGTCCCACACCTAAGGTGGAAAATGACAATGGTTATGCGGATCACACCAACATCGACTCTTCCTGTAGAAAAGTAGATCTATTTACGACTCATTTGGGGGTGCTAGATGAAACCTTTGCACTATACAATACTTCATTGAGTCTAATAGAGTTATTTTTTCATAGCTAAGTTTCACTAAGTTTCTATCTTGTCCTATATAACCTCATACCCATAGTGGTTAGCATGAGAGGAAGGGAGAATCGTATGAAGGATTTATTCTTATATCACATGAAATGGCTCCTAACCCGTCATGAGGTACACATAGTCCATATTTACATCTAGGAGGTCCTATCAGATTACACTACCTTCACAATCACTATATCTATACTAACTTATCTCAATAGTAATACCTGGTTGCAATTTACAAAATGGTGGACGTAGCCTTTCACTGGCATTGAACCGTGTTATATCTCATGTATTATTCTTCTGGTTTATTTCCAGTGTTATCCTTTAGGTGTTTAGCTCATAAATAATAGAAATCTACAATTAATGTGACTAACCCCATTTATCACAATCAGGCCTAGTTGTATTTCAAATACAGGTTAAATTTCCAGCCATGCTCTTGTATAAGGTTAGATTCACATCATTGATTGTAATCTTCAAATATCTTAATTTCAGACTTGTTGCCTTGCATTACCATTGGTAGCATGCTTTGTGTTCATCATTTTAAACCTCCTCAAAAATTATGAGAAATACTTGGTTTGAGAAACCCCAGTATGCATGCTCTATATTTTTACCTCAATACCAGTGATGGATACTTTAATGAGAAAACTGAAGTTTTGTCATCTCAAACTCACTCTTCATTACATGTCTTTGGAGAAATCATAGAATCAATAGGTCATATGTTTCAATTTTTTCTGAAAGTAAATTGTCCTACATAAAAAACAACAATTAAATATCTGTACCATTTTCCAGTTTGATATACGTTATGTGGGTTCATTGTTGAGATTTTTTTGAAGCTCATTTCTTAGCAAATAATCATCTATTTGGTTATATTTATGCGTTTGGTGCTTGATTGAGTTTGTATAAGTGATTTTTTTAACATAGGGACACTTTTCTTCTTGTCCTTGAACCTCATAGTGTGAACGAGATGTGTTAATCTATATAAACTTTGTACATCGTAGCAAGCCATTAAAATATAAATAACTTCACATCCATGCTAGAATACTTTCCACTTATGTTGGGATGTTACATTGCCCCTATAAGAATACTAAGCATGTGTCATTTCAAATCTTGCAACTACAGCATGTGTTTCATCATAGTATCTTCCAAGATCCTAAAAATTATATCCTTTAACAACCAACGGACTTTCCTTATGCATCTATATTAAGAAGGTCACCTTCATTTGAGTGAGATCTTGGTCTTATACACCCATCTTATCTCTAATGACTTTTTTACCAGTAGTACAACCATCTAGCTCGACATGTTTTATAAATTTGTATATGGAATTTATTTCCTCATCCATGACATCTACACTCGATTTATTTTCTTTCATTTGCTCGATTCAAAATCTTAAGGAGTCATGGTATGAGAAGGGATAACGCAAATGTTCACCATTTCTCATCAAAATCGCCATACCTTGAGTTTACCCTCATAAATTTCCTTCAAGCTCTGTCTTCAATCTTAGCATTACGAATCTCAGGTATATCTGTTGGATTTTGAATCTCTAGCTCGAGAGTGGAGTATCTTGGTCCATATTAGAGCATCAAACCTTGTTATTACATCTCACAAGCAGGCACAATACATTGCTAGATACATTTTATTCTACATATTTATCCCATTATATTGTTGTACTAAGTGACATGAGGGCACCCATAGGTGTCTGGTTATCTATCTCGCACTATGCACAAACTACCTAATGGAGTCTACTACATGAAGCTTGATCTTCTAATGAGGGCATGTAGTAGAGCATTTTTCCATCTCCCTCTATAGAAATCTAGGACTCTGACCACCAAGATGTAGTCCAACTAATTCATACACTCTACACACATGTTTTCTCCTATTTGGTTTGTTAGATGCTTCAGTCATGAAATGGTGTCTATATCCGTTTCAAGAAGGGGTCCACTTTGTTTCAAGTGATTACATGTCATCTCTAAGTTATGTGAGCAAGAGCAATATAGCAGTACAGGCCATTTAGTATTACATTTTTGTGAAACACACATGAAGTTATAGGTTTTATAATTGTTGGTTACAGGTAACCTCCTAGTAGTATTTATTTGATGTATATATACTCTTCTCCCTCATGAATAATAATATCAATTCATATACCTTGGAGCTTTCCTTAACATCATCATTTAGATATGCTTGCTTCAAAAAGGTGATACTAGTTGTGTCTAAGTAAAATTACGAGTTATGTTAAGTTAACTTACTATTTGTGATTGAAGTCATAAATCTACTTCCACTATCAATTAGAGAGAGTATAATTCGTTTATCTTTTTACTATGGTAGGATTGTTACAGCCTTCACCTCTTCATATATGCATGACTTGCATCAATGTATTCCGCATGTGGAGAAACAAATTCATTGAGTTGCATTTGGATTCATTCTTGCCTTGTGAGTTCTTGGGCATCATATTGCATCATAAGATGCATTGTTAAGGCTTCTTCATTTCAATTGGTAATTTCTCGTGCATTTTTTTTCATACAAAAGATATCAGAAGACTCTAATATGGTCATCAATGGATGTTGAGTATCACAAGCACTAAGAGGGGGAATGAATCAGTTCTTAGCATTTGAATCTATGATAATTAACAAAAATTATCAAATTTTACTTAACTTGGTTCAGCAATTAGATCATGAGCACAAAATGAACTTTAAGTCTAAAACACAATTAGAGCCTGGATCACCAATAATGATGAAACCCAAGAAGTGGAAGAAAACCCACTTGAAACTAGACCTTCTATTAGGAACACCAATTCTAATTTGGGGTTGATGTTATCGAACTGAATTAAGCACCCACTTAATCTATTGTTAAGCGCCTACTTCACTCAAACAATCAAGCACCTACTTGTTAGGTAGCCAAGCACCATACTTAGCCAATGTACTAGTAAGTGATGAAATCTTTTTATTGTAAAAATAATGATATTCAATAAAATTTATGCATCACCTATAGTGAAGAGGTTTGATATGATAATATATCATTTTATAAGTGAAAATTTATTTTTCCATAACTTTGATGATGATAGAATATGTATGACCTATCATAAAAAATTGATTACTATCCTCACTTTGTTGAAAAAAAAGGTTTACATAATCCATTATAAAAAACTTGTTTCTCTACATGTCAATTGCACCTACTTATGCTACTCAAGTCTATCTCATGCATTACAAATTTGCTCATGGTCAATGCCCTCCTATACTAGTCAACATCTCATTTTGTGCACCTTCCATTAGAGTCTCTTTCACATACATTTATATTGTTTCACTGTTTTCTTTACGTTTTGGAGTATGAAGAAACAGATAATGTTATGGGCTAAGGAGGAATACATGTTGTGTTGGTCAGTTGGAGGTTGATACGAGTGTTCCGAATTCTTGATCCGATGCTGACTGTGAGAGCTTACTTTTGGCTGGGAGGAACTACCTGAAATAGAAAATAAGACCACTAAAGAAGAGTTAAATAATATATGACAGTGGAATTCCTAGTGTATGCTAGACTCGGGAAGTTTGATACTTCCTAGAAGGTTGTCAACCCACTATTTTATAAAACAAATTATGAAGTAACTTAAATACATATCAAAAATGAATCTAGTGCTAGTATTTTGATTTGGGTACCTTAGATCACTATCAGGGTTGATCCAATCAAATACTAAAAACTATGTGGTTCAACGTCTTTAGGTTAGGTTACAGGTTGTTGAGGTGGTTTACAGGTCATAGGAAGGGTCTTAGGAGGGTTGGGTAACGTGTTTGGGTTGTCTTGGTAGGTATGTGGTTCCTGGTTTACACACTGTTGGTAGAAACATAGACCGATGTTTTTCGAGGTATGACCAATCACGGTTAGGCCAAACTGATGATGGTTATGGGTAACTGGCGTTAGTAGATTCAGGATGATAAGATTCAATAAGATTTGTTAGTGGGGTTTGAGATGAGGTCAAGCAAAGATGACAGAGGGCATAACGAGGTATATGGGGATCTTAGGAACACTCAAAAATATGTAGAGGTCAGGTATAGGTGGTTTTATGGTGTGGGTGGAGGAATGGTTGAGTTTACAGAAAGAGGAATAGTGGGGAAAAGGGAATGCAAGTAAGAAATTACAACAAAGGTGAAAAAAACCTTTAAAATAGGACAAGGATAAAATAACACAGGTGATAAACATACTTACTGGTGTTTCAAGTCTAATGGCTAAGTGGTGGTGATGATTGATTGGTGGAATGGAGCTCAGTGTCCATAGTGGTGCTTCCTCAGAATGTTACCATGAGTGCAATACCTTTGGATCTGTCCTGGTGCTGGCTATGGATGTTTGTAGGTATGAAAAGGATCTGGTTCTGCTTGCAAGCAACTCCTTTCTCTTCTCTCTCTAATTCTAGAATGTGCCAACCCCTCAAACAAGGTTACCAAAGTGAATAAATGGTTTTGGTTGACCGACATCGGTTACGAGATGACTGGCGTCGGTTAAGGTGAGATTCCCTAGGTTTTCTGAAAATAGTAGATCTTGCAATCATTTGGGCTAGGTCTTATCCATTTATTTGAGGATTAGAATGGAAGTTATGTTTTTATGAGTAGGAAGGTAGTTAGAGAAATAATAGGCCTTGATTTTTAGGGTTGAACTAAGTCTTATTCATTTATGGAAACATGTTATGACCAAAATAGGTTTATGGTGAGGTGTCTATGGTGAGGTGTCTAGGTGAGGTGTGCATCCATTTAATTAAAGTAACTAAATTAAATTAATAAATGGGGTGAGGATGGGTATTAATTTAATTGTAAATAGATTAAATTAATATTAATGTGGGGGATAAGGGTCATGGTTAGGTGAATGTGTTTAAGTTGGTTATTTGAAAGGGGACCAAGGGGAGTGTGACCCAATTTTGGTGTCTATATTTTTCCCCTTTTTGTCACGTGGCTTGTATTAGTAAGTGGCACTGACAAAAATAGGAAATGGTTGTGTCGAGTGTAAGTGAGGGTGGTGTTTCCCCAAGCATGGGTGAAGGTAACCCCCTCAAACTAGGAACCGATGAGGTAAGAGAAGAAAGTGGTGAGTGGTTTGATAAAATGAGGAGTTGAGAAAATGAAGATCAATGGGTGCATTGGGTAAAGGTAATAGGTCAAATCAGGTAAACATGTAAATGGGTCATGGTTAAAGGTAGTGACGACTAAATACACACACACGTTAGAAAATGTGGCATGGTACCCGAGTTGAGAAGCTTTCAAAATGTACATAGTCTAAGGTCGATAGGTCTATCCAAATAGGGTTGAAGTGATTCCGGTATCCAAGGTATAGGATATGGTGCAGAAACACAATAGAGGTCAGGTGCAAGAACTGTTTAGGTATGTTCCGGTACACCAAAGGTTAGGTCAGGATAAACAACATGACAATAGGAAAGGTAAGGTCGGTAGGCCAAACAATATGGGTAACCACATCACAAGGTACAATGGTTTAGCACAGGTAGGGGTCAAAGGTCACAAAAAGTGGTTCAAGGTCAAGGTATAGGTCAAGGTAATGTAGCATGGGTAAGGCCAAGGTATAGGTAAAATAACAACTCCTAAGATGTAGCAAAGGCAATGGAGGGGTAGGTGGGGTTTGTAGGTATGTGGAAAGAAGTGAGGTAAGGGTACAAGGTGGTGGGTATTGATAAGTATGGGTCAAAATGGAGAAAAGAGGGTACAAATAGGAATGAGAGGTAACTGATGTCAATTATGTAATGATCAACGTCAGTTGGGTAGGGCATGACTTTGAATGACGTCATTCATATCGATTTGGGGATTTAAAAAGAAAAATTCATATAATATGGATTCATTTGTATTGCTTTGGACTTTAGTGAAAATGATAGAGCATTTGAAACTTTTTGTACCTTTTCGAGAGGAAAGTATGAAGGGTACTGTACCTAGTTGAGGTGGAGAGTTCTGGTTGGAGAGGGGAGCTAGGTAGACAGGTCCACATAGATCAGGTGTGAGTGAGTTGATTAGGGGAGAGATTCAAGGTAGATTTCAACATGGTAGAGGCAGGAGAGGATTTGGGTGGACCACCAGCATAATGGCCAGATGTGCCACCAAGTAGACAACCCCGAGATAAGGTAAGATCTAATCCTTTCTGTGTATTATTCTTAGGGGAAAAGGGGATATGGGTAGGGATTTTTTTGTGGGGATTATAATGAAACTTGTGGTTAAAATTGATGAAATGAGGGAGGAGATAGGTCCTAGGAAGGGAAAACAGGGGTTGGGAGGGGTTTAGGGTAGGAGAGGGTAGGGTAGAATAGGTTATTAGGTGAATGTTTGAGAATTTTGTGAGAAGGGAAAATGGGGGTTTTTTGGATTTTATGCCAGTGACAGTGACTGACGTTGGTAATGAATTGGCCGAACGTCCAGTAAGATATAGTTGACATCGATCAAATAATGGATGACCGATTTCGGTTATTAGTGACCGAAGTTACTTAGGATTTGAAGGAAAAAGAGGTTAGACAAGGGTTTTAAGGGGTTGGAAATTGTGAGGTGTAAATATAAGTGGGTTAAGGGTAGGTAGGGTGGGTTACAGAGGTTATAAGGAAGGAAAATATGAAGGAATTGTAAGAATGGGTTAGTCAAGTAAGGGTGAAGTTGTGGAAATGGTTATGGTTTTAACAACAATGTGATTGTTTGGATGGGATAGGTGAGAGATCATCTAAGGATGTAGGATAGAGTTCCACCCCTATTATTAGTAGAGATAGGGAGACGTGACTGATGAAGGAGTGAAGGCATGTGTAGCATGATGTGGTTCTGATTGGTATTTGACACTATGGGGGTATAGTATGTGATCTTAGTTTGATGGTCTCTCTCATCGATAGATTGGATTTCATGACCAACAAATTTCATCTTCTGACAGGTGAGATCACATTCACCTTAGAGGATGTGTATAGGATCTTTACGATTTCTGATAGTGGGAGTGCAAGTGTATTCCATTTCATGAGAGGCCTCAGAGGAGCTGATGTTGATAGTATTTGGAGAGGGGATGGCCGAGATGAGGTTCCATAACATGAACCTGAGGTATGGAGAGATGTAGGTGGACCATCCCGAGGAGATGAGGTTAGTTGTTTTGATTATGGAGGTAGTGTGCTATTTTTTGCACTGCCAGATGTAGAGGGTAGGAGATTCCCATGGGAATTGATGGGAGTTCTTCATGATATGATGGAGGACAAGGACCCAGTTTGCATGGGCACCAACCTACCTGGTGTAGTTATAAAGGGAGCTATGGCCCTACAGGAGGTTACGAATGTTCAACATGTGTTGTACCTTCCTTCTCAATTATTGGTCCGATGAGTACATTATGTGTGTGTGTGGATGATTGGTTTGCCCCAATTGAATGAATTTGAGACAGGTATGGTCCGAGTTGGTTATAGGTGATGGGTGCCAATTGGTGGAGTGCGACCGAGAGCTAGGGATCCACATGATGTAGCCCACTACAGATGAATGTTGGAGGGGTTTTCTTGAGTAGACATTATTTGGAGGTAGTATGTGGTATATCAATCATACAGTCACATGGCCGAATGAGTTGGATGAGCTATATCCACTCAGGTGGATAGAGGGGCATCATGCCGAAGAGCATGAGATGATAATTGTAGATAGATTCTAGATGGCAAGTTTGGGCTGCCCCACAGATGTACCATCCACCATTTCCACAATATATGAGGGATGATATGGAGAGAGCTATGTCTCCACCCTCAACCTATGGTACCGACAAGGGTAGGAGGAGCAGCCTGGTGGACTGAGCAGATAGATGATGTCGGCTGTATAGATGCATATAAACGGTGGTGGGTAGCCCAACTATGAGGAAGTACCACCCAGACTAGGAGCAATCCAGATGTGGATACCCTCATAGTCTAGAGAGACACATTACAGGGACAGGTGGCGACATTACAAGCCCAACATTAGTGATAGTTTACAAGGGTAGATGATGGTGGTCAGACACTAGGCAGGTAGTGGCCACATTACAGGCAGGTAGGTTACAGGGTTGACAGGGCCAAGGGATGGCCACTTGCACATGTATAGGTTTATGACCCTACAGGCCTAGGTAGCAAGGGCCAAATGCACACTACACAGGTCTCAGGATAAGGGTCCCACTTTATAGACAAGAGTAGGGATAGGGTCCCTCGGTACCTAGGTACATGCATAGGGATAGGGTCCTTTATTACAGGAATCAATGGGACAGGGTCCCAGGAGACAGGTATAGGGGCCGAGACCTAGATGGCACCTCCGTAGACTTGTACCCAATGGCTAGGTTTAAGGAATTCCCTGGGAAAGGTGAGATATTATCAGGATCACTGTGATGGCCGCACAATGATAGATTTCCCATCTTCTGCAGAGTATAGAGCAGAACAGGCTTTGAAGTGAGAGGACTAGGTCCCACACTCACATTGTAGAGAGTACACAGAGGGCTGGAACAATCCCATAGACAGGAGTCATGGGCGAGGCCACTAGTGTATAGAGGCCAACTCTAGGTGAGGTACCAACAGAGGTTAGGCTGAGGCCCATGGAGGGTGGGTGAGATGTTAGTGGGATGTTCGCACGGTAGTGGAGGAGGAGGAGGATATAGGTGAGACAGACATAGAGGATATCCGACAAGGGAGATGCCTCAAAAGTTACACGTAATTCAATTTTTTTGTGTATATTTTTGGTATATACCGGCCTACGTGTCGAATAGAGATGAGGATGTATCTAAGAGTTTTGATATTTTTGATCATATATTGGACTCCTACTAAATATGGTGAGGATGTATCTCAGCAATTTGAGATATTTTTACTTATTTGTATTTGTGAACATATGTATATATACATAAAATTTATCATTTATATAGATGATGATATTTATAGCAGGCAGGGTGTACTTGTTTTAATTTCCATTATTATGTGGGTATGTGATGGAAACTGGGTGAACTAGGCATGATTGAGTCGAGGTAGGCATGTAGAGTTAGGTCATGGCATGAGTTAGGTCGGTTTAGGCATGATGGAGTTAGGTTGATAGGCATGATGGAGTGATTGAGTTAGGTTTATTTAGGCATGGTGGAGTCAGGGTTATAGGCATGATGGAGTCAGGTTATTTAGGCATGATGGAGACAGGTTGGTTATAGGCATGATTGATAGGTTGATTTAGGCATGGAAGTCAGGTTAATTTAAATTTTATTTAACATTCAAATTTTTAGTAACATTGGGGTCCTGGTGTATATGTTTATGGTTTCCAATTTCCAAATATGTGCTATGGTGGAAAAATGTGAAAATGATAAATGAGTGATTTGATGAAGTGGTAAAAATGTTTATTAATTAATGTTTATTTGGTGTCATTTCCAATTATTGATATAAAATGAAAACTATATAAGGTAGAATGTGAATATGAGAAGTGAAAGAGTAAATTGGTTAGGGTGAAGAGTGGCTGAGCTAACCTTCAAGGGCCCCATGCCCTTGAAATGTTGCCTACATAGCCTTGGTGAAAAGGGGCCTCAGGTCAATGTAGTTCTCCCATAAGCTAGGGAAGAATACGATGAAGTAGAGGAATGGGTTGAGTGGGTTTTAGGCATGGTTGAATGTAGGTCATAGACATTGTTGAGTCTAGGTCATAGGAATGGTTTAGTTGTGTCAAATATAGGTGTCGATGATCTAGTTCCTATATAAGATAATCAATAAGTAATGAGGAAGTAGAATGGGAAGATGTAGAAAAAGATTCACTTAATTGATAAGATCCCTAATGAGTCTACCATACCCCAAGATGGACTTATGAATGTAAGATCCTAAAGGCCTTGCATAATGGACCATTTTCTAAGGGTGAAGAAAGGCACATGATCATGAAATGTCACAGTTGCAGAAAGTCCCTTGAGTAGAGAGGAAATTAGGATGAAAAGGAAATGAGGTGAGAGTGGGTGGTTCAGTGTAACTTAGTGTACGGAAATATGTTTTTCTTAGCAAGAAACCCAGGATCAAAAATAGGCAATTCCATGATGAAAAGTTCATCATTTTTTTTTTCATTTTTTGTTTGTTTTTAATAGATTGATCAATGTGGGAAGTCTATATGGGATAAGTATATTATCTCCTTGAGGTATTCATGAAGTTGATTGATGTCAGTAAGATTCTAGATATTTTTATTGTATTTTCACAATGACTTGATATAGCTAACCTTCAAGGGAGCAGTCTATTTATAATGGCAAAAATAGAGTGAAGAGATGCCCCTTTTTGAGGGAGTCATCTTTTTTTGGAAGTTTGACTCAATGAATTTAATCCCTTTTTGTTTTTAGACATTTTAAGTCATGGAAAAGACTATATAGGGAGATTAGGTTCTTGTTTATAAGACAAGACCATAGCACACAGAGGTTAATTATGAAAGAGGTGGTTTTGAGTGATGAACGACCATGTGATTTTATCTTTAAGGAGATGAAAAGTATCCATGAGAATCATGCTATGAGTAGAGCCGCGGTACTCATATTGAAGATAAGGTTGAAAGGTGACGGGTAATCACATGATTATTTCTTAGTCGTGGATCCTCAAAAATGGGTAATATGGAAGGTGAACAATGTCAAGGGACGAGCGATCAACTGACAAAAAGTGATATAGGAATTGATGTCAATAATAAAATGGTTGAAGATGTAAGGCATTGAGAGGCTCAGGTTCGGGTTTAACTTTGAGCGAAGACAAACGATAATAACTTGATCCATAAGAATGGGTAATGATATAGGGTCCAAGCCAGTTAGGAGCAAAATTTCCCCCCTTAATTTGCTCTTCTTTGGTTATATGTTGATTTTATTTCAAGATGAGGTCGCTAACCTGAAATGTTCATTCATGAACATGATTTTCATAGGAATGTTTGATACGTTTTTGGTAGATTTGGATATGGTCAAGAGCATTTAGATGACGTTCCTATAATAACTCAAGTTGTGCCAAATGATCTTGGTGAAATTCATCATCATTGAGCATGTCTTATAGTGAGATACAGAGAGATGGAATCTAGACTTCAAGAGGTAAGATAGTCTCAGTACCGTATACCAGATAAAAAGGTGTGGCAGAAATTGAAGTGCAAATACTAGTGAGATAAACCCACAAGGTGAAAGGAATGTGTGAATGTCAATCCTTGCCAGCATCATCAACTAGTATCAGAATAAAATTTGTTTAAGGTTTTATTGGTCGATTCTACTTGGCCATTGGTTTGCGGGTAATAAGGTGATGAGAAACTGAGTTGGATGCCAAAAACATCGCATAGCTTACGTAGGGTTTTGTATTTTAATTGCTTTCTGTTATCATTGATGAGGTGGTGATGAACACCAAAGTGACAAATGATGTGATGGTTGATGAATTCACATATTTTCTTGGATTTTGTAGAAATGAGTAGAATGGCTTCTACCCATTTAGTATAATATTTAGTAGTGTTTATAATCATTGCTGGCTTTGTGAAGAATGTTGATTGATCTCACCAACAATATCCAATCCCCATTGAGAGAAAGCCCAAAGGTCTTGTGTCACCTGCAAGACATGACTAGGTGTGTGATGAAGATTAACATACTGCTGGAATTTCACAAAATGATTGACATAGTCACAAAAATCATGGTTTAGAGTTGGCCAATAATAGCCAAGGTGAAGAAAGAATTTTACAATAGCTAAACCACTAAAGTGGCCTCCATAGATTTCAGATTGAAATTCCTTGATGGTGTAAGGAATTTCAGAACTTATAAGGCATCGTAAGAGAATGCCATCAAAGTCACATTTATAAAGGAGACCACCCATGATGAAATAATGAGAGACACTTTTAAGAAAGGCACATTGTCCATTACGAGTGAGATCGGCGGGTAGAAAGGAAAGGGAAAGATAGTCTAGAAAATTTCTTATACCAAAGGTCATGTGGATTAGCTGCAAAGGTTCCGACAGAGTAGACCTCATGAGGTAAATAAGAGGGTGATTTTAGCCTTTGTATTGTGATAAAGATTTTAGAGTCAGTGGGTGAAGTAGGTATCTGAGAATCCAAGCAGGACATGGTATCTGCAAACTTATTGGTAGAATGTGGGGTGGTTTGAATTTTGTAACAGTCAAAGGTGGTCAAAATTATTTCTATGTGATGTTTATAGTTTTGAAGTATCTCATTATGACATTGGTATATACCATTGACTTGGTTTACGAATAGCTGGGAATATCCAAATATATTGATTGACTTAACATCTAAGGCATAAGTATCCGGGAGACGTAATACAGGTTCTTTGTATTCATCAATATTGTTTTAACAATCAAAATCTAGTTTAAAAGATAAAGGAATAGGTTTACCATCAAGAGGAATGATGATAACATTAGCCCCACCTCCACGCTGACACTTGGAGCCATGAAGAAGAGTGTCCTTTGGTAAGTGGGTTCACCTAAGGAGAGGGTAGCTATGGATTCGTTTGAGAAATCAAAATTAGAAGGTTAATTTCCAAAAAGAGGTGTGTCTACTAGTTGGTCAGCAATAGCTTGGCCCTTAATGTACTTTTTATGAATGAGTTTGAGGTCGAGGTCGGAAAGAAGCATAAGCCAGTGTGTAGTACGTTGATGTTGATAGGGTTTGGCATACATATAGTGTAAGGGGTCAGTATTGGTAATAAAAAAGGTTTTGTGGTTGAGGAGGTATTGTTGCTCATAATAGTCTCGCCCCATTTTACCTTTGAAAATCCATCGATTTATGGCCTCTGTCATTTTGTACTTCCCCGTGTTGTTCCTGGTTAATCTTTGTTGCCATTTCAATTAGCTTCTAGGTCGAAGATCACGTATGGGTCCATATTTTTCTTCTCATTTCTTTGTTGCTTTGGAAAAGGTCTATAATTTGGGTCTCCTATTCTTTGTTCATCTAAAAACTCGGGTTCTCCCATTATTTCTGTTCTCCGCAGTCGGGATTTGTCTTTCTTGTTGTTTATACCCTAAATACTTGAAGAAAGACGAGTGGATGTAGCTCTGAGGAACGTATTTGAGCCTTGTCATTTATAAATTATCTGTCCTTGGAGAAAATTTTATATCCGAGCTCAAATGGTCATTTCTCCCTGTCAAATTCACATCCTTGCATTGACAGGAAACATGGCTTATTTGGGTTGAATGCAACTCAGCTAGGTACTTCAAAAATTTGATGAATCGCCTCAGCTTAAAAATTGGTCCACGTAGAGGAACGACGCTCATTTAAAGATTCACTTTTGGTTTAGCCTTTGAGTAGTGCCCGGAGGACACATGGAGGTTTCTGCTACTTTGTGCGGACTGAGACAAATTTTTATGTAGCTAAAATAGTTTGGTGGAAACATGGACATGTGGTTACCCACGCTAGTTCAGGGTCTTAAACTTGGGCACCATTTTGAAGAAGTGCCAGGAGGACACTTGGAGGCCTCCACTCACTTTGCATTTTGTTTGGATTTTTTAATGGCCAAAGGATATTTCCTTAGGTCCTAACACTTGGTACCATCCACTTAGGTTTGAGCCTTTAAACAAATATTTCCAGGCCAGGACACGTGGCAAGCCTGTGCTCATTCAAGGTCTCAACTTTAGGGGACCATCTCAATATGTTCCATTGTGACACGTGGTGGTTTGAAAAGTTAAAGGAATGAGGAAGCAGACCATTGGGGGCAACTTAGATATTTTCCCTCTTTTTCTCAAAAGGGTTAAGATATAAAAATTTTCCTGCAAGCCTGACAAAGGGTTAGTCAAAGTTTGTTTCAAGTCAAAAAGGCGGGGAGGTAGACCATTGGGGGTAACTTGGATTTTTTTGCCCTGAGGTTGAAAAGATTAAAACATCAAAATGGCCCACAATCTTGATAAGGAAAGGTCAAGGCTTGCTCCGGTCAATGGCAGAGGTGCGGGCCTTCAGAGGAAATTTTGAAAAAATTCCCTTTGTGGGAAAAGGGGTCAAAAGTATAAAAGGGAGCATGGTTCCACTGGGACCCACATTAGAAACCTGACGTGGAAGGGTGAAGCTGCGGGGGAATCTTGGAAAATTTTCCTTTTTTCCAAAAAGAGGGTCAAATGGCAGAATTTATCCAAGGTTCCTTTGGGACCCACCTTGGGACATGTGTTATAAGTGCTTCTCAAGGGCGGAGCTACGGGGGAAAACTTGGAAAATGTTCCCTTTTCCAAAAAGACGGTGAAATAGTAGAATTTGGCTACAGTTCTTTCAGGACCCACATGGGGACACGTGTCAGGCTCATTTCTCAAGGGTTCAGGTGCAGAATAAAATGTGAAATTGTTTCCATTTCTTCAAAAGTTTGTAAAAAATCATAGGAAACTCCCGGGTCAATTTTAAGTTGAATCTTCCACGTGGACAACCCAAATTCAAAGTAAAGATCAATGGCAGCTGTGAGTTTGAATTTGATTTTCCCCCCATTTTTATTGAAACACGCCAAGAAATGTGAGTCTGCATGATTTCTTGGTATTTCCTACACGTCAGGCAGAGAGGGGAGTAAATGTTGATATCTAAGTTTTGTGGGGAGATCTGGAAGACATCTTTTGCCATTAAAATGGTCTGACTATCAAGCTTGAGTAGATTTTCATTTTTTCTTCTCCCGAGCATGCAAGGAGCGATATTTGATAGATTAAGGGCAGAAATCGTTAGTGAGTTGAAGAAAGAGTGATTTACCAAAGGAAGGATTTGAATGCAAGAGATGTTCGATGAGATTTGCCCCCTTGAGCACATGACAGCCAATTACAGATCTGATTCCAGAAATCACAATCGAGATCATAGCGAGCAATGGTAGTACTCAATGTCTGGATTTTTTGGGGGAAAAGGGGCTCTGTTGTAAATGTTATAAATGCAACAAATTTCTTGTTGAAATGGTTGGAGTGTTAGAGGTCGAAGAAAATTCTCAAGAGGAAATTTTGACAAATCCTGTCTTTTGAGAAGTTGTCTTAGAAACCTAGTTATCTCTTTTTGTATTAAGTTTTATCGTGTCAAGGTGGTTGCGAGTGTACAACCATTGACAAGCTCTGAGATTGTTCTAGAAACTTTCGCCTACCAATAAATTTAATCAAATATGAGATATTTTGTGTTGTCTTGAGGAATATGTTTTTCGTTTCATCTCTGAATGTATGTGAGTAGTTCTTCTTATTTCTATTGCAATCTTGTATTAAAATTTGATTCAATCACACAGGTCTCAATCCTTGTGGCAGTTTAGTGGCATCTTCAATTTCATTTCTCGAAAGAGCCTTCATCTGAGAGTGAAATAAATTATTTAAAATCACTTTTCTTTCATCTATTTGACAGAGATTGTCTGTAAGCCTCTGGGTGTACCTTAGGCATGATTTGGCTTAGATCTTGATGCTTTGTTGGGTTCTGTAATTCGATCCTTCGTGTTAGAGTCTCATATATTATATGAAAAAGTGCTAATATGGGCCTTCATTGAAGCACATATTCTGGTTAAAGAAACATTTTAGCTATTCTATGGCATTTTGTTGGTCTAACGTTCCATTTTGTAAGCTTTCTCAAGGATCCAGTGAATCAAGTTCATCCTACCTCACCTCCCACCAAAATTCATTTAAAAACAAACAATCCCACCTGTACTACCCCTGTTTGTCCTATGTGCATACAAATGTATAATCTTTGTTACCAAAACATGCAGAAGCAATCAAGGTCCCAAATGTCTTTAGTAACCTTTTCCTTGTTGTGAAAATATCTCCATGATCTGGAAGTGACAACTCGTGAGAGTCAGATTTGGTGTGTTGATCATATTTTCCCAAGGTCGTCTCTATAAAATTTATGCAAAAGAAGGATTTACTAGTATTCTTCAATAACAGAGGTTACAAAATGCGTTCTCTTACCTTGGTTGAAAGGCACAACCTAGAATAGTTAGGATCAGATCACATCCTTTTAAGGTGCTACCCACTCTTGTCAAAACCTAAGTGCTAAAGATTCAAATAGATTACTTCCCCAGCTACAAAATGACATACGTGATTATCTATCTACCTCTGAGTGTCCTGTCAAATCCATGATGACTGATGCTGCTTTGTATTTGAAGGAGATTAAATTTGGGTACCAACAAAAGGTAATGGCGGAGATTTGGTGGTGATGAAAACTAAGGCTAAGTAAAGTTTTTCGGTGTGGATGTATCTAATTTCATAGTGCAGAAGGGTATGACTTATGTAATAAACCACTTGCTCTCTGTGTTTCTCATCACGATGAGTGAGCACGACACCTAAAGAATGGTCAGTGGTGGAAATATATAGGTAAAAGGGTTGGTCATCCTTAGGAGAAATGAGCATTGGTTATTGAAGAAGGTATTATTTTAAGGCTTCAAAGGCTTTATGGCATTCATCGTCCCATTTGAATGAAATTTCCTTTTTGAGAAGATGATGAAATTGTTGACAGTGGTTGGAAAGTTGTGAGATAAAATGGTGAATGGATTGCAACTTACCTTGTAGGCTTTGAAGTTGACAGAGATTAGTAGGAGGAGGCATTTTTAGAATAGCCTTTACTTTAGCAGGATCGACTTCTATACCACATAAAGAAATGATGAAATTGAGGAGTTTTCCTAAAAGTACCGCAAAGACGCACTTCTATGGTCGAAGAAGAACACAATACTGGATGAGGCAGTCAAAGATGACCTTAAGGACAGTAAGGTGTTTAGCTCAATGTTTGGATCTGGAAAGAAGATCATCGATGTAATCTTCCAATATGTGATGCATGATGTCATGGAAGATGTAAGTCATGGCTCGTTGGTATGTAGCGCTAACATTTTTAAGGCCAAAAGGCATGAATCGATAGTAGAAAGTCCCCCAAGCGGTGATGAAGGTAGTCTTATGATAATCTTATGGAGTAAGTAATATTTGATTGTAACCTGAGAAACCATCCATGAGTGATAGCATTTCATTTCCGGTAGTGAGATCAACTAGTTTGTCAATGTTTGGTAGGGAAAAAATCATCTTTAGGACAAGCTATTTTGAGGTCATGGAAGTCTTGTGAAAATACGGAGTTCCCATGTCACCTTTGTGACAAGAACAATGTTAGAAATCCATTTGGGATAGTCACTGGGTAGGATGAAGGAAACTGAGAGAAGGCACTGCCGCTCTTATTTGACCAAAAGAGCAAGGCGAGGATTCATTTTCCGCTAATTTTGTTTGATGGGTTGGGCATCAAGAATGGTTATGATATAGTCGACCACGATCTTAGGGTCAATACTGGGAAGATCTACATAAGACCAAGAAAAAATGTCACTATGGTCTCAGAGGAAAGAGGCAAATGCTTCCTACTCAATAGCATCTAAAGATTCACCTATCTTTAGAATGTGCGGGTCATCCTAAGTATTGATGTTGATTTCGATAGTCGATTTGTTCAACATGGTTTGCATCTTAGAAGGTAACGATCGGTGAATATAAGAATCTTCCGCACCAAGGTAGGTGAGGATGGACTTATCATCCTAACATTAAACGACATTAATAGAAGGTATTCGTCATCGAGCATGTCATGATACAAGTATGGGAGAGAATATGGAGCCTTGCCATCGCATTGATATGTAAGAGGTCCTAGGGAAACTGTGTTTATGAAAAAAAAAGTTGCGAGGAATAGATTCAAGATCAATGGACTCCGTGGGAAAATATGGTGACTCGGGTGAATGAGGTGGAGAAGGTTTGTCTTCCTCAATGAGGTTGACGCAATCCTTCTTGGGAGGCGATGTGGAAAATACAATGCCACTTTGTTCATTGTGTTTACGGATGGTAAAGGAAATGACAGTATGGCGGCCTTGTTCATAAAAATTGAAGCCAAAGCCTTTCCATGCGCAACGATGAAGGAAAGTGTGGGAAAAATGGTGAATAGTAAGGGATTGGAGATCAGATGCAAACGGTCATGTCTGGGATGGAGGTTAGGGTGAATAACTGGCAATATAAAGTCCTCCATACGTTACATTAGTGCAAAGGTTGAGAGGAACATAACAAAAAACCTCACCTACGTAGTTGTCATAACTAGGGTGCCGGCATGGGTTCCTGTACTCTTGTGGAGTGAGTAATGTGTCGATATTGTATAGGCAGGACTCCCCCAGAGTGAGGCATTAAAAAAAACTTTCTAAGGGATCAGTAGTTGATATGTGGGTAGCAGGGATAGATGACTTGCCAGATGATTGGGAAGTAGGTGAGTCATCTGTAGAGGCTGCGGAGGTAGTAGGAGTAGTAGGGTTAGATATGGGAGAGGGGATGACAACCTTGGTGGATGGTCTTGTGGGTGAAGGTGAAGTGGGGGTAGTCGTAGAGGCCTTAACTAGTAAAAGCACATCATTAGGTCGGTACAACATGTTACAGGTCTTGAAAGGAGATATGTCGACCAGGATGTTGTAGTTATGTCCTTCGTGTTCAAATTTGAGGTAGCAGTGTAAATTTGAAGGGACACAACCCATGGCATGGATCCAAGGTCGGGAAAACAATAGATTATACTAGAACTCCCCTTCTATGAAATAAAATAGTTTCTGGATAGTGCAAGGGACCTACGCAGACATGGAGAATGATAGTACCTAAGGTAGAGGTCATGGCGTCATTGAAGCAGTGTATCATAACTGGGTTACCATGCATGATATTGGCAGGTATGTGAATTTAGTTGTATGCATGGGAGGAGATGATGTTAATAATAGCACCACCATCGATCATAACATGTTGTATGTGTATATTATCGATAACGAAACGAAGATGAAAAGAATGGGATTGGGGTTTTCAGACTAGAAGGTAGGGATCTCTTCATTCGAAAAGTTGAGGGTGGTTACTTGGTGAGTAGCTGGAGGTGTAGAGGAACGAGAAAACTTATGTGAGAGAAGGAAATGTGGCGTGGGGTAATGATGGAGGATATGGGTGTGGGGTCATTTGGTAAAAACTTGATATA
The DNA here is from genome assembly GCA_019776745.2 of Taxus chinensis. Taxonomy (NCBI): domain Eukaryota; kingdom Viridiplantae; phylum Streptophyta; class Pinopsida; order Cupressales; family Taxaceae; genus Taxus; species Taxus chinensis. The sequence goes on along the minus strand of CM034152.1, from coordinate 180,710,729 downwards.
CTGAAGGACCTCTATGAGGGTTTGACAGATGTGACTCAGAGGTTTAGATGAGGACATATAAAGACATTTTTAGGGAGGATTCATTGTAATTGTTTTAGCATGGTGATACGTGTGACCCCATTGTAAATAGGATGCGTGGGACCTCGAATGGTGACTTTGGGTGTGGGTGTGGATGGTATGTTGGGTATAGGGTTGGTTGATGGGTTAGATGCCTTTTCTTTGCCCTTGTCTTTCTTGAGTTGCGGGTGGTAATATGGACCATCTTAATTTCAAATTTTGGGGTGGATAAAAGAGTTGCGGGGTGGAGATATTGGTCACTGAGTAGGTAATGGAAGAAAATTTAGGGAGATTGGTGAAGGTGGAATGGGAGTCCTCATCAAGAAGATCGTCATCGTCAAAATTTTGCTTCAGGAGGAAATATTTGGATAAGAACGGTTTTCAAGGCCTTACACTTTTCAACATCATGTCCTGGCACATGATGGTAGGTAGCAAATTCTTGGTCTCATCAAACCCTTTTGGTTTGGGTTTGAGAGGATCATAAGGTCGAAGTGGTGGTAATGTGATGATGGAATTTTTCAAGGATTTTGGTTAATATAATGGCATAGGACCCCACCAACGGATCACAGTGGGAGGTGAGTGTGGGTTTGGGTACGTGGTGATTGTGGCATGAGAGGTTTTACACAGTGAGAGGGAATGGGTTGTTCCACTAGTTTAGTACTGTGGGGAGTGGTCTTAGGTCTTGGGGAACTTGTTTGGGTAAAGGTGGGGTAGAAGAGTTGGTGATGAAGGTTTGGTTGGTTTGACTAACCCCTTATTGGAGGGTAGCGGATTCTTAGCTTTGAGGTTGTACCTTTCTTGGGTAAGGTGAAATGGAAGTATAGGATGTAGAGGTAAAAGTAGATGGTGGAAGAGGATGGGTTACCCATGGGGATAACTGAGTTGCAGTGGAGGTGGTTGGTAGAGGTTGGGTAGAAGGTGTGAGTGGAAGAGAGGAGAGTGTCATGGGTAGTGAAAAATTTATGGAAGGTAGTGGTGGTATGGATGGTAAAAAGGTCACGGGTGACAACAAGGGTTTGTGTGGATCACTTGGGTATATTAGAGGTCCATGATGAGGAGGTGGGCTGTTTGCGTTCTTGGTTTACCAGTGGAAGAAGGTTCTTGGCCAGGGTTGAGGGGTGAGGTCTTAAGATGGACAGAAGGGGTCAAGGTGATAATGGTGTGGTAGGCAAGGTTGGTGTATGAGGCCTAGAAGGTTAGGTCTTCCTTTTAGGGGAAGGAATAAGTGTAGTGTTGGTTTGGGAAGATGTGGCTAAATCTAATTTGATGGGTGGGTGAGTAAGGTTTGATGTCGGCATGACCCCTAAGGTAGTGATGGGTTTAGGTAAGGGAGATGATATAGGCATCAGGTAGGTTTTTTGGGTAGAGGTGTGTGTTGGGTTGTAGGAAGAGGTGTGTGTTGAGTTGTGGGTGATGACATGGAAGGTGTTCCAATAGTCATGGTTGTGTTTGGTTTGACCGCTTGAAATACTTTTGGATAGATTGTGGAGGTGTCGGTGAGTGACAACTGCATTTGGGTTGAAGTAGGAAGTAGAAGACATCCCCAAAGTAAGGCTCTATCAACATAGTCTAGGTGATCGGCCAAGCATGAAAATGGTACTTTTGTAAGCGGGGCCGATGTGGATCGAGTAGCAATCCCCATAAAATATGTTTGAGAAATAGGGAAATGGCTAGCTTCAGACTCTGTGGGTAAGAGAGCCGAAAGCAGATCAACAGGATCTTGGAATTCTAATGAAGAATGGTCATCTAAAGGAAATGGTGTTTCTACAGGATCCTCTATGGGTAGAGGAGATGATGGGACAAATGAGGTGGAATCTCCTTGTGATGGTGTAGGGATTGGACATGTGTCCCCTATGAGTAGGAGAGGTGTTATTGATGACTTCTCAGTAATTTGAGGGGCTAGAGGCAGAGTGCTAATTATGGGCTCTTAAATGGATGAAGGAGAAAATGAAGGGGGTTCCTCTGTGGGTGGAGTAGTAGATGAAATAGGTTCATGCACATGTAGGGGAGCTTGGGCTAGGATTATGTCTATGGAAGGAATAGGGGGCAATTGGGAAGTAATTGGTATGTCATCAAAAATAGTGTGGACCTCACGGACATTGCTATCATTGGTTGAAGTGTCACCAGTTTGGTTGGAAGATGGGGCATGATTAGGGAATGGTTTTTTGAAGATATGTAGGTTTTGGTTAGTGGGTGCATTTGGGTTATCCAAGACTAGATCTCCATTGTCTAACATTTCTTGGACGATATTCTTGAAGGTGATGCAGTTACCATCGCTATGACCTTTGACACGATGATAGTTGTAAAATTCATGTTCTTTATACCATGCGGGCATGGGGCGATCAGGGTCAAAACTAGTGTGTGGTTTTATAGGTGGAAGGGTAATGACACTAGCCTTAATAAGATTTTCCAAAATAGAAGAATATGGTTCTCCTATTGGGGTGTACTTTCGTTGTTCTCATCTGAACTGGAAAGTTTGGATGGGCAAGAGATTAGTAGAAGGTTTGGCTTGGTTTGATGGGTGAGAGGTCCAGCCTTGAGAACCATGACATTGGTAGATCCTTTGAATTTTGAATAGTTGTTTTGGGGTTTCGAAGATGAAGAAGCATCATTTGATTTGAATGTGGTGTTCTTGTTACGTAAGTGAATTTTCTTCTCTTCGATAGCACGAATCTCCAATTTTTGTGCCATGGTGAATGCCTCGTCAAAGGTGTGGAAGGTCTACACCTGCAGGGTTGGTGAGATGTGTCTAGCACAAGCCCGAGTAAACAAATCTATGAGCTCAGTTTGAGGTAATTGAAATGTGAGCTCGGTTAATTAGGTTGCACCAATGAGCAACAAAGTCAGTGATAGACTCGTCCTCATACTGTTGTGTGGAGTAAAGATCAATCATGGTGACTTTCTTAACAATGTTGATTGAGAAGTGGTCTAAGAAGGCTTGGGCTACTTGATTAAATGAGTAGATGGAATATCTGGGTAGCCCACTATACCAGTCTAATGCAGGTCATGTTAGGGACATCAGAAAGGTCCATAGGAGTAAAGCATCATCATGGGCGATCAGGTAACACCCATGTTTGAAAGACCACAAATGTTGCTACGGGTCTTCTTTACTATTGAAGTGGTTGAATTTTGGCATTTCCCAATGTACAGGGTATGGGCGAATAGGAATGGATGGATGAATGGGATCATTACAGATTTCATCGTAGGTGAGAGAATTGTGTGAGCCGGAAACCGATGCTTCTAGTGTCTGCATCCTTTCCATCATTAATTTGATGAGGTCATTGGTAGGTTGTGATAGAAGGGTGCCTCCTGTGGCGTAAGAGGGCTGGTGCTGAACATGTGATGTGGGTGGCATTCCAGTGTATGGTGATGCCAAATAGGAAGGTTGAGAATAGGGGACTGACATAGAGGGCATATATCTAGAATGAATGACAGATGAGATAGGGGGTTGTTGATAATATGTATATGTAGGTGGGGCAGTTGCAGTGACTCTAGTAGCGATTGGGGGAAGAGACTGCGGGATGGAGAGGACAAGATTCTGGAATGGAGTAGGGGTCACCGACACCATGGGTGGTTGTGTTGCAACTGGTATATGTGAGATAATGGGCATGGATGGGGTTATGATCTGGGTGGTCAATGAAGGAACAACAGATACTATGGTGCGACTGATGTTGCAGATGCAGTGGTCATAGCGGGTGTGGGGCCTAGCTGTGAAACCACTAGGGGTAAAGCAGGTGAAGGTAATGCCAAACTAGTAGGGGCTGATGCAGAAGTGGGGATAAGGGCAGGAGAGATGGATACGGGCATTCCATATATCAATTGACCTGAGGAATCCCAAGTGGAAGAGTGGGAAAGGTATAATTGTAAGGTTACGGGATTCTGATCGAGGAGTCATGTGAACTCCTCGTCACCTGTAGAAATGGTGGTAGGAAGGGTTGGATCCATGGGTGACAAGACAGAAGGTGGTGAAGGACTAGGTGGGAGTGGTTGATGACTGGCGTGGAATATAAGAGTGTTAGTTTGGCTGTGAGTCAACACCATGTGAGTAAGTGTTGACCTGGAAAGATTGTATTTTGTAAATGACACAAAAAACAATAGGAACAGAGAAAAAATGAGGCTGGGAGGGTGAATTTGGTCAAGGTTTGAATTTTGAAAACCAAACACAGACACCGACGTCAGTCAGGCTGACCGGTGACGGTTAATGGGGAACTGATGTTGGTTACAGAAACCGATGCCGGTCACTGTAGAAAAACACCAGTTTCAGCAAGTGAAACAAGACTGATGAATGTGTAATGGGGAAACTGTGTATGATAGAAATATCAACAGGGGGAATAGGATGGTGCCCTGAGGGCCAAAATAGAACAAAAGGAGTGATGAAGGCTATTCCAGGAAAAATAACTAGAAAGCCAGAAGCTGACACCGGTTAGGTTTAACCAATGATGGTTAGATGTGAACCGATGATGGTCGCTGGACCGACACCGGTTACTGTGAAATGAGAGAGTGATGAAGAAACTAGATTTTTTGAATTTAAATCAAGTGAAGAGTCAAACTCAGGAATCTGAGAATGAAAGATGGGGTCTTGACACACTCAAAAAAAGTTAGAATACTCCAACTACGATGGTGGAGTGTGCAAAGAAGAAGAATAATGTAGATTTGTAGTCTCACACCTCAAAACACAAGTCAAGAAGAAAAAATAAGAAAAACATGATCCTAAGAGTGATTTTCTTATGTTTGTTTAGCTTATGCTATTTAGAACTGACCATGTGAATTCAGAATAGAATTTTTTTTGGGAAGGCATCCTACGAAGAAGGATATCTAAAAGGTGAGGTTTCAGGTTATGTTATGGCGGGGGGGTGCTCTCTGATGGGGTACTGGACAGAGATAACCAGCTGGGGAGTACCTACCAATCCTCTGATTGTGTGATCATTGAAAGGCGTTCCCAAGTAAGATGTCATTTAAGAAAATGTGTATATTCAGATTTTGTGCAGTTTGGTAGAAGAAGAAAGAGAGTGCTTTCTACGGTTCTTTGTGTCAACCATCAGCTGGGCATGACTTCCAGCATATAGGTTTCCCTCATTTTAATGTGAGATAAATGCAACATACAAGGATGAAATGCAACTGATTTTAAGCCCAAATCAACAAATTACGTTTGATGAAGAAAATGGTGAATAGGTAGGAACATGCTCTTTCACTAATGCAATGTAAAAAAGAAAGAAGAATGTGTTCCTTTTAAAGCACCAAAAACACAATTTTTTTTAGACAATAAAGAGAGGAAGAATAATTACCAGAGAATAAATTTAGTGTGTAAGTATTTTTTGAAGGGAAACAAACACACAATTTTACCTAGGAATGAAGAAAATGCAAGGAACCCCGGATGGGTCCCACCGGGTGTGCCAAAATGTTTCACCATTTTCTTTACATTTTGGAATGTGACGAAACAGATAATGTTATGGGCTGAGGAGGAATACCTGTTGTGTTGGTCGGTTGGAGGTTGATGCATGCATTCTGACTTCTCGATCTGATGCTGACTGTGAGAGCTTCCTTTTGGCTGGGAGGAACTACCTGAAATAGAAAACAAGACCACCAAAGAAGAGTTAAATAATATATGACAGTGGACTTCCTAGCGTATGCTAGATCTGGGAAGTGTGATACTTCCTAGAAGGTTGTCAACCCACTATTTTATAAAACAAATTATGAAGTAACTGAAATACGTACATAAATAAATCTAGTGCTAGTATTCTGATTTGGGTACCTCAGATCACTATCAGTGTCGATCCAATTAAATACTAAAAAATATGTGGGTCAAGGTCTTCAGGTCAAGTTGTAGGTTGTTCAGGTGGTCTGCAGGTCATAGATAGGGTCTTAGCAGGGTTGGGTAAGGTGTTTGGGTTGTCTTGGTAGGTATGTGGTTACTGGTTTACATAATGTTGGTAGACACAGAGACCGACGTCGGTCGAGGTATGACTGATCATGGTTAGGAAGAACTGACGACGGTTATGGGTAACCAGTGTCAGTAGAGGTGGGATGATAAGACTCAATAAGATTTGTTAGTGGGGTTTGAGCTAAGGTCAGGTAGAGATGACAAAGGGCATAACGAGGTATATGGGGATCTTAGGAACACTCAAAAATATGTAGAGGTCAGGTATAGGTGGTTTTATGGTGTGGGTGGAGGAATGGTTGGGTTTACAGAAAGAGGAATAGTGGGGAAAAGGGAATGCAAGTAGGAAATGACAACAAATGTGACAAAAACCTTTAAAACAGGACAAGGCTAAAATAACACAAGTGATAAATGTACTTACTGGTGTTATAGGTCCAATGGCTATGTGGTGGTGATGATTGATTGGTGGGATGGAGCTTGGTGCCATAGTGGTGCTTCCTAGAATGTTACCGTGAGTGCAATACCTCTGGATCTGTCCTGGTGCTAGCTATGGATGTCTGTAGGTGTGAAAAGACTCTGGTTCTACTTACATGCAACTCTATTCTCTTCTCCCTGGATCTTCATAAATGTGCCAACCCACAAACAAGGTTACCAAAGTGAATAAATGGTAACCAATGATGGTTCCTGGTTGATTGGCGTCAGTTTTGGGATGACCAGCGTCGGTTAAGGTGGGATTCCCTAGGTTTGCTAAAAATAACAGATCTTGCAATCATTTGGGCTAGGTCTGTCCATTTATTCACGGATCAGAATGGACGTTATGTTTTTATGAGTGGGAAGGTGGTTAGAGGAATAATAGGCCTTGATTTTTAGGGTTGAACTAAGTCTTATTCATTTATGGAAACATGCTATGAATAGGTCTATGGTGAGGTGTCTAGGTGAGGTGTGCATCCATTTAATTAAAGTAATTAAATTAATAATGGGGTGAGGATGGGTATTAATTTAATTGTAAATAATTAAATTAATATTAATGTGGGGTATAAGGGTCATGGTTAGGTGAATGTGTTTAAGTTATTCAAACATTTATGATTGCACATTTTATTAATCATACATACTTTCCATAATGATTTATACTAAATCTAATTTTATTGATTGAATTGTAAAGATATCATTTCTTTTTCTGCTTTTATATATATATATGTTTATTGCATATATAAAAATGCTATAATTTTGTTTATTTGATAATCCCCCTTTTTTTTTTCATATTTCCTATTTACATTCTACACACGGCAATGTATGTGAAGGTACTTCATTCACACCTAACATATTGAGCAAGATAGAGAAACACAAAATAATGATACCCTCCTTAGTCCAGCCCTGCAATCTGTTTGCATTCATAATTGCATGTGTTGATGCAATCACTAGTAATATTTCCTATTACTTTCAAATCTATGTATTAAAGAATCGATCTTTATCCACTTAATCTTGAGATTGAGTTGATGTCATTCTTAAACATCTTCTCGACCAGTTGCCTTGTTAAATAATGGAAATCTGCATAATTTTATATAACATCGCCCAGAATTAAAGAATGCTAAGAACGTGTAGTTTTACATTTTCTTACGGACCACCGACATACGATTGAACTTGCAAACAAAAATGGACATAACTGCGAAGATGTAGATCAAGCAGATACATGTGCAGAGCGTGAACGACACTAAATTAGTAGTAGCCTAAACAAAAATAATTGGTTCTGTGAAATATGACAGCTAAAAAATGGCTGTATTTTAAAAATAATAATAATTTTATTTGCTTTTTTATTGGAACAATGCAATTGTTCAACGTGGACGGCAGCAACATGTAAAATACCCACGTGGATGGATGATAATGATTGACTGGTTTAATGACGCGTGAGCCTCAGCCAACCAAGGTCCGTTAACGTTTCAATAGGTAGTACTCGGATAATGGATTCCATCCAATCCAATCCAAGGCCTCTGATCTCTACAGTCTACGGTCTACATGGCTTATAAATAAGTTGTGGACTAGGCTCTTCCACATCACTCAGCGCGTGTTATCTTTAATTGATCAGTGTTGGAATTTGGGAAAAAACCATGGCTTCCTGTGCAACGTCTAGTACAGTGAATAATACTAGTCTGGCATGGATTGTTGTGCTCCTGTGTTGCTGCAGCGCCGTATGTGCCCAGCTTCGGCCAGATTTTTACGACAAGACGTGCCCGCAGGCATTGTCTATAGTGAGCGCTACAATAAAACAAGTTCTGGCCAGAGAACCACGAATGGGCGCATCTTTGCTTCGCCTTCACTTTCACGACTGTTTTGTCAATGTAATACTTTTTAATTCGCACACTTCTTCTTCTTTCATCATTTTTATACGGATTTTGTGATAGGGATTTTTCTTGCCCATTGCAGGGTTGTGATGGATCAGTACTGTTAGACGACAACGGGACATTCATCGGAGAAAAGACAGCGGGTGCAAACGCCAATTCAGCCAGAGGTTTCGATGTCATAGACAATATCAAAACCCAAATCGAGAAGGTTTGCAGTGGAGTTGTTTCCTGTGCTGATATTTTGACAACAGCCACCCGGGACGCTGTAGTCCAAGTAATTCATTTTCCTTACACTTGTGCTTTAAATTTCCCTACACAATCCACTACTGACGTTACAAATTTGTGTAGCTGGGCGGTCCAAGATGGGCAGTAATGCTTGGAAGGCGAGATTCCAGGAGTGCAAGTTTAAGTGCTGCAAATAGAAACCTTCCAGGTCCCGGTTCGAGTCTCGCCGCTCTCAATTCAGCTTTTGCAGCCCAAGGACTCTCCGCTCAGGACGTGATTGCACTTTCAGGTAAACGGAATCGAGCCATTAGTAATTAGACGTAATAGATAGCACTTTGTATCTGTAATTATTAATGAATTTCTTGTGTTGTTTGAAATAGGTGCGCATACGATAGGCCAGGCGAGTTGTCGTTTTTTTAGAACTCGCATCTACAATGAATCCAACATAGACAAGTCATTCGCTGCTTCTCTGCAGAAAACTTGTCCGTTTAACAGTGGTAGTGGAGACAACAACCTCTCGCCGTTGGACGCAGTCACTCCCAATTTCTTTGACAATACTTACTACAAGAGTCTTACTACTAAGAAAGGACTTTTTCATTCCGACCAGGAACTATTTAATGGAGGCTCTGCGGATGCTAAGGTCACTGTCTACAGTAACAATCAAACAGCTTTCTTTAATGATTTTGTTGCTGCAATGCTGAAGATGGGAAACATCAAACCTCTTACAGGAACGCAGGGAGAGGTACGCAAAAACTGCAGGAGAATGAACTGATGTGTATGCTATGGGGCATTATGTATGTAAGGAAACTCCTAATAAATAGAATTGGTCGACGCAAAACGCATCCTCTCTGTAATCCGTTGATTGGTGGGGAAAAAATGTTCCACACTTCTTTTCATTAATTCTGAGTAAATTTTTCTGATTTCTCCTGTTTTAGCTTTGCTTATCAGCACCTCCTTGTCATTCTTTGAATTATAGGAATTCCTTTTCCTCGAGGTTTTCTTCATTGTGGAGCACCATTACACAAACACAATCTCGCAGTCCTTAATTTACAGTCTATATTTTGATTTTAAACTATAGTGTCATTTCACAAATACGTCTGCTAGTGCATTGTCACTCTCACTAAAATGACTCTATAAGGTATAATAAATAAATCTACAAATTCGTACATATACTTTAAGTGTAAACTAGCAATCTTGAGGTTCATTTAGATTTTTCATATATATATATTAATAGGTTCATTATCTTTTGTATCATTTTCTTTTCATTTGGATAAATTTTTATTTGGGGCTTACATTGCTTGATACATAACATCACATATGATCATTTAGGATAATGTATAACACATGAGATGTTTGTGTAACCATGGACTCACACATATAACATGAAACTAAAGATGCACATCAAAGTCACATGTACAAAATGACAAAGTATAACAACGACCCATGACAAGATACACTTACTCATAGGAACTTCCCACAACACATCATTATTCATGGTGAAATCTTTATCTCAATCCTATTTTTATTAGTTGACTATAATTGTCTAAAGAACTCATAACATGGGACCCTTCGTTCCTTTACAACTAGGCTGCATGTTTTTGTTTAACATTTCACCTATAGTGGTACCTTTAGAATTTGCTCATTTCTCTTATGGAAATAACTTTATATAGCTTGATTGTGATTAGGAACGTAAATACAGACATGCACCTTCTAATATTTGACTTAAGGATTTGTTTGAAAGAGTCAAGTTTACTTGGTTTCGAAAAATACTCTCGTTACAAGGAGGAAAATTCATAAGAAGAAAAAAGGAAGGCTACTAGATCAATAGAAAACCTATCCCGAGTTTATTTCATAACATTGTTTAATACTAACAATACATTATTTTAATCTTCAAGTTATTACAACCAACTATGTAGTTTAACTAATTAATTTGTATCATTCTTGATTCACAATCCATTGTTCCTATTAGGAATTCATATTTTCACAATCATATTACGCATGGAAGAGGACATTACACCTATGTTCCCCTTATAGATATTTTTCCTTGATTCTAAGTGATGGATTTCACATCTCAAACTACTTATTCTTCATCATCTTAAGGGTTCACTCTTAGTAGCAACGAGTTAATTACATGTTTCGACCATAGATTCTACTTCATGGGTGATCCTAGATTTAATATATTCCTATCTATGCCAAGGGATCTACTAACTTTTACAAGTCCAACTAGAGTGCAATTTCCTTAACTCACAAGACCTTGGCTACAACTGAAGTTATCCCATTCTTAAGGATACATTTCATTATTTCATTAGCATCGTTGTTTAACCACATTCATGTATACAAAGCATGTGATCACACATCATATTTGGTTTTCCAATTTATTAAGTTGTATTATTCATGGAGCTCTACTTTATCACATTCATTTTATGATCACATTTGACATTTTAGTTAGTTTTGACATCTCTCAATGGTGTACCATTTTTGTAGCGGACATTTTGACACTCACTCAACGTGATCTCTTTGGTGTACCATTTCCTATAACACTCACATATGTAGCGGCCATAGATTCATTCATGGATGATCCTTAGTTTAATGCCAAGGGATCTACTAACTTTTACAATTCCAACTAGAGTGCAATTTCCTTAATATTTTTTTACCCTTTTCACTAACTACACTTACGTGATCTCTTTGGTTTTGTGTTAAAATCATTTTGGAACAAATGAAATTCCTATAACACTCACATATGGTGACTCCAAGACTAGATATGCCATAGATTCTACTTCATGGATGATCCTAGATTTAATATATTCCTATCTATGCCAAGGGATTACTAACTCAATTCCAACTAGAGTTTTCCTTAACTCACAAGACCTTGGCTACAATTGAAGTTATCCCATTCTTAAGGATACATTTCATTATTTCATTAACATCGTTGTTTAACCACATTCATGTATACAAATCATGTGATCACGCATCATATTTGGTTTTCCAATTTATTAAGTTGTATTATTCATGGAGCTCTACTATATCACATTCATTTTATGATCACATTTGAAATTTTAGTTGGTTTTGAAATTGCTCAATGGTGTACCATTTTTGTAGTGGACATTCATTAGTTTAATATTTTTTAACCCTTTTTACTCACTATATTTACGTGGTCTCTTTGGTTTTGTGTTAAAATCATTTTGGAAGAAATGAAATTCCTATAACACTGAGGAATTTAAGACTACAAGGAGTAAAACCTCGTACAAGACAACTCATTTCATTGCTCTTAGACACTCAAGTATTAAGTGTATATTGCAAGAGAGATATCCCAAATAATCTTGAGCATTACAAAATCCTCCTAAGGACCTATTTCAATTGTTGGGTAAATACACAAGTAATTTGAAACGTAGTGTCCACTCACATAATTTATATCTCACAAGAGATCTATCGTAGGTACAACCACCTACTATCTTGCAAGGCTTTGGCCACCCATTAGGGTACCAAGGGAAATTAAGGACAAGGGGGGTTAACTTATTCATGATATAGTCATACCTACAACACCTAGACATGATCACCTCACTCGTCCAAAAAGATAGGTTTCACAACGTAAAATCACCGCCTCTTAAAATATTCAAGAAAAAGGTCCTTAATAAGACGCCTTAGGTGCGAAACACTAAGATGATTAATGAGGTTAGAGTATTTTATTAACATGATCATTATTTTATAACCTGGGAAAAAGACTCAAATGGGAGGAGGAAGTACAATATGCATTATAGCTCGTTCTTTTAATTTCGTTAGTTTTGATGAGAGGAGATTCTACCTAGCATTGTGAGTGTTAAGGAAGTAAACCAATAATTAACATAACCAATGTTTAATATCTTTATAACATAGGTGAAACATTGAGTACAACTTCATATCCAATTTGACACTATAAAATATAACCACATTGGTATTCCTTTTTCAAAATATACCGAGAATAATTATTCAAACAATAATACATGTCATTTTTCTATGGTAATACATGTATTGCAAGATGAATACAACTTTACAATGACAACTCATTAATTACAACATATCACATATAGAAAATTCCTCTTGTTTGGAGTATCTGCAACCAACGTTGCACCACTCCTAGGGCTGAGTATGGAAATCCCCTACACTCAAGCATAAATCCACACATTCATCATTTTAAACATTTCAATTAAATAGAAGAGAGAGAGAGAGATAGGGAGAGGGAAGAAGATAGAGTTTCGTTTCTTGTGCATTGAGGCTTTCATATTTAGTTGCACTTAATATTTTGGTACTAGAGAGAGAGTAAGGATGAGAGAGAAAGTTAAGAGACATTTTATTTTCCACTCACAATGTCATAACCATTTGAATTTCATTTCCATTATCATTTCATTTCAAACCAATTCATATTTTCCATTTCATTTACGTTTTCAAATCAATCAAGTATCATAGTCATTTCTAGAGAGAGAAGAGGGTGGAGAGAGAAATTCATCATACATTTCAAATTCATTTATATAAGATAAAAGATCAAATACAATTCTAAATAGAATTTTAATGGTATTATTAGGTCACACGCGTGGCTAAAAGTCAAACGAGACTTAAAAAATGAGATTCTAACTATGGTTGAGAAAACAGTCTGAAATAGAAAAAGTGCTTACAGACTGGGTCTCGAACACACTCGTTTCAAGTTCATTCACAAATTTTTTTGATTCCTACATATTCCCCTATACATATAGAATTCATCGTGTCTGACGAAGGTTGATTACGACGAGAAGAGCTCTAGCTACAAGGGCAACTTCGGGGCCACTTATCGTAATTGCGTCAGTAACGCTTGTCACACAATGATTAGTGGGCCCCAAAACCCACTTGCAAAGATAGCTTCCAAAGGTGTTTTCATTGAACTGGAGGTGTGTTATGATCATCTTGTTGGAAGTCTAGAGATATGCGGTAGTGGTTTTTTAGTTGCGCTCAAGCTAAGCGACAACCATAAGCCGAAACCGATCATGTTTAATTAGAACAAACACATCACACAAGTGATTGTTAAGCTAAGAGGGTTTAGGAATACGAAAAGAAAGAGAGTTAATTAATTTTAAACAACTCAGTTAGGGTTCCCTAAGGTGTTCCATGTTACTAGGGGTCATACAAAGAGTTACGGTTTTACGAAACGTTTGGGTGTGGCGCTCCATGCGCATGACTTTCAAGATCTATTTTTTTGTTTTGTTTTAACAGTTCACATCAAGGTAAGATTTTGTCAATTTTTTGGGTTACATCCATCTATCATTCAACATTATATTTAAAAAAATTGGAAATTGAAGTGGAATTTAGTGTAAGTTAAAAGGGGAAAGCCATACCTTTTTCGTGGAACTCGTGATTCTTGCATTCGACGAGATCACTTCAACTTCAGGAATTTTGATAGAAGTTTGTGGCTTACTTATGCTTCATCATTGGAAGAAAATGAGTTGGTATTATTTCTTTTGGTCTAAGTGAAGTCTTTTCCAAGTTCTACTCTAATGGCGATGAACTCCTTGGTTTCCTTAAAATGCCATTAAGGGGAAAATATTTTTAAATTAAATGTTTCAGGAATCGTCTTGATCCAGCTAATTTACTGCCTTTGCAAGAACTAAGTAATAAACTATATGTGATTTATCTTTTTTTCTCTCTTTTCTATTTCATCAATGAAGCTACATGAAGAGATGGGTATCTTGCCTGCAAAATTCAACCTCTTTGCTAGACTTGTGCCTTATTTTTGTTGTTGGTCTTGGTGCATTAACCTCCATACAGGCCTTTGATCTACATTGGATGATACATGCTTCTTCCTTGAGAAGTGAATTTCTGCAGGTCATACATGAGGAGTGAGAAACAAACCATTTTTCCACACATTCCATGTGGAAGTTGTGCTTGCACTTTGGTAACACTCTCACCCTTTCTCCTTCCATGAATTTTGTCAAGAAGATCGGGCACTTTGATCCAATATTATGTGCCTCCAAGGTCATTTTTTCTATAGAGGACAGAGGGAATGCCTTTATAACCTTCTTTTCTAAGCCAATATTTTCTAACCTAGAAAATACATACTCCTCGCGACACCTCTATATGCAGTGCCATGGGATTACTGAAACAAATCTAACTACAAATATGAAAGCACAAAGCATTTCCATAATACCCACCATCGTACTTTCACTTAGATAAGGATCAAATTTAGTCTGTTGGCTTCCATTTGATATGCTCATTAAACTCATAGTGGCGGCCTCCATAATCATGCTTCCTCCCATGTTTGAGTCCTCCAAGTACGATCCTCTTGATGTGAGAGACTGGGTTATAGATAATGGAAAATGAACCCAAGTGAGTTTAAAGATCTCAGAAATAATAAATACACCAACACAGATAAATCAATGAAGTTTTGGCTTGATATGAAGCTACACAAATAAAAACTAGAATTCTCCTCTCTAAAATATGATGTCCAAGGTGGACAAACCAAAATGAACACAAAGATAAGCATGAAATGTGAACCAGTAGAAAATTAACTATTCACATGCCATGAGTATGCTCCCATGTTTTTCATACCTGTCTACCAGGTATTTGCAACTGTAACATCTGATAAAATTCCTTTATCTATCTGCCTTGCTAGACGTCCATACCCTATTGGCACAGGCTGGGAGTGTGCAATAAAATGTAACAAAGAAGGCTGGAGATCTATTTGTTGCACAAACGAAACAATGTGACTGTCTCATGAGGAAACCCATGTATTATATAAACTACCCTCACTGTAACTATCCAACTACTACTAAAATTTATAACACTGGCACATGGGTTTCAAGTGATTAACAACCTCAGATTCTCAAATAATGTGCTTGTATTATTATGCAAATAAAGATAAGTTTGCAGGCATGTACACCTGCCATCCCTAAAAAAGGAGGATCCAAGACTACAAATCAAGGGGGGCATTACAATTTTATTCCCTATTTCATTTTATTAATGTTTAATCCATTTCTCATGTTCTCTACCATCTATATTTTGTGTCATCGTCACTGATCTTACATTTTTTCCAAGGAAGTATTTCTAACACACACCATGCAAAATGATCATGTTCTAGTAAATTTTTCTTTCTACGTTAGGCCCTTTTTCCCATTGAAATTATTTTATCAAAATTTATTCCTTTTTTGTAATCCTTATTATACTTATTATGTGTTAGCTTGCATGTTAATAGGGCTCTAATTTTAATTTAATAATGTAATGCCCAACAAAATTAACACACTACACTAAGTTAATCCTCATTAATTACTTATGTTAAAATTAAATAATAACATTTTTTTAAAAAGTGGTTACAAGAGAGTAACATTACCTATGTTGAATTTAATTTCCCGTTAATAACTTCTACGCATGCACCATATCACATTAAATTAATTAATAGTTTTAACTTTAATTAATTTAATTCTCTAGGGTCATAACCTAAAATACTCATGCCTGATATAAATTACTTAACCTATGATCATATGTCATTTATTTGATTGTTGGTCACAAAGAGAGGGGTTACTACTTATTCTAATTCCCTAATGTTTTAAGTGTCCCCATTCACCAATTAACCCATTCAATTTAATTCCAACCTATTCCCATAAAAATTCAACCACTTTAAGTTGTAGCATTAAACATCCACCATTAGATTGACTAGATATGAGCCCTTAGATCTTAGGGTTTCACTTTAAGCCCTAAAATTTATTATAGAACCTTTTTATTCCTTTCTTTATCCTATTCTTATCATTTTCACTTTTGTTTTTACACATTAGGGAGAGAGGAGGCCATGGAATCTCGAGGTAACTTCCATAGAGTTCTTGTTATTTTTATTTATATATATTGATCATATACCCAAAATTTTGGCATATTTTTGTGTACACACACATGTATATGTACACACACACACATGTATGTATGTATATATATGTATATGTATATGTGTGTGTGTTTGTAAACACACACACACTCACACACACACACACACATACATACATACATACTTATATATGTATGTATGTATGTATGTGTGTATGTATAGATCTCTCTTTGTGTGTGTGTGTGTGTGTGTGTGTGTATTTATAAATTCTTTTTTTAGTAACATTTCATTTTTTTTGTTGTAGATCAACCGCCCTTATAGGGCCGCGACATGGGAAAATACGTAGCGATTTATATATAAATGAATAACCAAAAATAAAAGAGGTAAAAATCAAAACCCATGGCCACACACATGAGGTCATCCCCATGGGAAACCTCTTAACCAAGCATAACAATTAAACAACATACACATAGAACACAAGTTGTCAAATTGGCCTTATTGAAAACACCCAACATTCTTCTATGGTTTCTCCCCTATCCCCTTTCCAGTGTATAGTGATATCATTATCCTACAATCACAAACAATAATACCTCTTCAGCCTCAAGGCCACATCAATAAATAAAACATACATATCAATCAATAATCATCATCAAAAATTAAACAATTCTAAAAAATGTCTACAATTTCTAATTAATCTGATTCTACCATTTTACTAACATCAATGAGATGACAAGACTAGTATGAACATCCAAACATAGGAAATGCATCACGAATATAATGTGTCAGTATAAAATAAGAACAATGCAAATCAACATGTATAAAAATTTCCACCAGTGTCAGCTAGCATATCATAATCCAAAATATGAATCACAACATATCGATAATCCAAATGTCTATATAGTCTATCACCTGCTAATAAAAATATAATAATCATAATTTCAATGTCTCTAATCAACAGTAATAAAACTCATAGTGAATAAGTGTCGAAGAGTATTGGGAATTACATCCCCCTCCCCTTAGACTCAAAGTCCTCCTCGATGTTACTGAAATAGGTGTGGAAATTGGGCCTATAACAAGGTATCTTCCTCCCATGTAGTTTCAAGGCACATCATAACTATCACACTAGACTCGTACCTGATCAATATCGCGGCCTCAAAGGCCTAAGGTCTTGTGCTCTATGATGCATATGGGATCCAAATTCACTTTCCCCTGCTCCTGTACCTACAATACGGTCCAATCCAACATGTGAGATGGATCTGGTATATATCTCCAAAGTAAAAAACATGGAAAACATCATGGATGTGAGACAAGCTAGGTGACAAGGTTAGACAGTAGGGTAAGGGACCGATCTGCTCCAAGATCTCAAAGGGACCTACGAATCTTGAGCTAACTTAGAGGCTTTTCCATAACGGATAGGGCTCTTATGAGGTCTAACTCTCAGAAACACCTTCGAGCCCACCTCATTTCTGCAGTCAACTCTCCTCTGATCTGCATAGTTCTTTTGCTTATCTTGTGCCTCCTACAACCTCTGTCTGATCAAGATGACCTAGTGCTCCATATCCTGTAACATGCCTAACCCAAAAGATACCCTATCCTCTAATCTTTCCCAACTCAATGGAGTCCTGCACTCTCTGCCATATAATTCCTGAAATGGTGCCATGCCAATGGAACTTTGAAAATTGTTGTTATAAGTAAACTCTACCAGATAAATATACACTGATGAACCATGACGTACATGCGAAGTGTATCCTCTAATATATAGTTCACCTAATTAGTCTGATCATCTGTCTCTGGGTGATAGGATGTACTAAAGTTAATGTTTGTCCCAAGGGCATACTACATTGTAGTTTTAAAATGTGAGATGTACAATGGATCACGGTCACAAATAATCTTCCATAGAATCCCATGCAGTCTAACAATCTCATTCAAGTAAACCTGAGCCACTACACTAGCTATATAGGTGGTCTTCACTGGAGAAAAATGAGCCACTTTCATCAATCTATCCAACGTGACCATGATCGCGTCATGATGGTATCTTGACGTAGGTATCCCTACTATAAAATCCATGGAAATGGTGTCCCATTTCCACTCAGGTATGGCATGCAAGTAAATAAGGATAGTTGGATGTTAATGCTCAACCTTCACCCTCTGACACTCCAAACATCAAGACACAAAATGGGCTACATCCCTCCAAAGTCCTCTCTAATGATATAAATGTCTCAATGTGGTGTGCATCTTCTTCACCCCTGGATGGGCCAAGTAAGGTGCATGATGAGCCTCTGTCAATATATCCTATCACAAACCTCCATTTCTAGGTACATATACCTGACCTCTTTGCCTGAGAATTCCATCTGTCTCCAATGTCAATCCATCAAACTTTCCTTCAAGGGGTCTCTGAGACTTGATATTTGCTCTAGTTGAAAGGTATAAGCTGTCATATGGGAGTTTTTGTAAGATCTTGGTCCTTGAGTCTATGCCTACTACTTGTTAGGAAATAAGGGATAAAATATGTGAAATAATTCCTCACAGAATTGCAGCAGTAGAGACTAATATGCAGAAAATATTAAAGATCTCAAATAAAAGTGTAGAATAAAATAACACAACACAAAGAGACAGTATTTAACGTGGTTCACCCAATTTGGGCTACGTCCACCAAGAATCACTTGCTCAGATTTTATTACAAGCCACCACTCTCTCAATACAATACCTAGATTTGTTTGGAGCTATGCTCAACAAACTCTACAGAATTCACACCTGAATTCAAAGCACATCTACAATGTTTTTCATACATCTATCATATGCATAAAACCATATAAATAGATAACTACTTAAGCAGTTTTACAAAACCGTGGGTATCAAACCATGGGAAAAAACTGTCCCATTAACCTATGGGTCAAAATCCCGCCCATATGAGAAAATCATGTTTCCCGATATATCGGAGCACATCTATATAGCCCAATTAAATCTAATTCAGGGCTGCACCCTTGTTATTAGTTACTCGTGTAGAATTCCTTCTAAGGCTCCAAAAAAAATTCAGGGGCTTACTCCCAGGGGCTGCCCCCCAAACCCCGACGAAGGATACATGAAAAGTTTGCAGTACTCTGATAGTGTACAGTCTTCAACACTTTCACACATGAAAATAGGCTCCATAACCTAACATTTCTGTCACCATAGAAAAATTCCTTCGACAAATTAAGGTGTTTGCAACCACATTCTCCTTTCCCTTCACATGCTCAATCTCCATATCATACTCACACAGAAGCTCTATCCAATTTCATTAATGGGCATTGATATTGGGATGTGTGAAGAGGTGTTGTAAGCTCAAATGATCTATCCTGAGTGTTAACCTCCTTCCTAATAGGAAATTTCACCATCAGACCAAACCATGGACTACTTTTGTAATCTCAAGGTCGTGAGTCAAGTAATTAAGCTCATAAACCTTGAGTTTGTGAGCCTCAAAAGTTACTACTCAACCATCCTACATCAATACACCATCTATCCTATGCCAGTGAAGTATCTGTGTATATGAAGAAATGATCATCTGCGGATCTGGCATTGCTAGAATAGGTGCTATCCTAAGGAATTCCTTAAGTTTCCTGAAGGCCTGTTCATATTTGTTTGACCAAAAAAACTTTTTCTCTTCTCATTGTATGGAAGTGATGGGATGCACAATACGAGAGAAATCTTGAACAAACCTCCTATAATAACCTGCCAATCCCATGAAGCTACACACCTCAGTCACATTAGTTAGCACTCACCAATCCATAATAGCTCTAATATTGGAAGGACCGAGTGTGATACCTTCCTTAGAAATGATGTGACCTAAATATTGAACCTCTATTTGGAAAAATGCACACTTCTCTAGGTTTCCATATAGTTGTTGTTCTCGAAGACATTGCAGAACCTGATGAAGATGCTCCTAATGCTCCTCACGAGTGCATGAGTAAATAAAAATATAATCTAGGAACATGAGCACAAAACAGTCTAGAAATTTTCTGAATACCCCATTTATCAAACTCATAAATACTATAGGGGCATTCATCATACCAAATGTCAGAACTGTGAACTCATAGTGACCATATTGAGTGTGAAAGGTTGTCTTGTGGATATCTGCCTCCACAATCCTCAGCTGATGATAACCAGACTTAAGGTATATCTTGGAAAACATGGTATCATCCTTCATCTGATCAAAAAAATCATCTATGTGTGGAAGGGGGTAATGATTCTTGATCGTTACTTTGTTCAGCTGTCTGTAGTCAATACAAAATGCAAAGATCTGTCCTTCTTCTTCACAAAAGTCACTGGTGCACCCTAAGGAGATACACTAGGATGGATTAGGAATTTCTCAAGAAGGCCCTCTAACTACAACTTGAACTCACATAATTAAGGGGTGGTCATCCTATATGGCGTGTGTGAGATAGGATCTGCTCCAGGAACCAAATCAATATGAAATTATATCTCACATGGGGGTAGTAACCTTGAAAAATCACTGGGATAAAAATTTGAAAACTCCCTCCAAATATGATGATCATCAAGCGACATTCCATGAGTCTTATCCTTTGATCAATCACTAACTATGATGGCATACAACTAACATCCCTATAACGCACACCACTTCAGCTGCATAACGGATATGGTGAAAATAGAAATGGGCCTCCTAATGCCAACTATCACTGACTCAACTCCCAAATCGTTTGCACAAGATATCACCTTGTTGTAGAAATCCACTCTAGCTCTGTGTGCAGATAACCAGTCCATGCCCAAGATAACTCCATATAAACCCAAGAGAAGGATACAAAGATCCAAAGTCATGGTGAAGGGTCCTAGGTCCACTACATACTCCTTAAATAAGGATTCCACTGTGAGCTTAGCTCTAGAATCCATCTCAATGTCCCAACTATGACCCTACCTATGTACCACCAACCTACATCACTAACTAATGATGGTGTAATAAATGAATTAGAAGATCTAGAATCAAACAATATAGAGGTAGGGATACCACCAATGCTACTTATAGTCTATATCATTGTACCTTGATGCTCTGCCTAGTGGTTCTTGACCAATGCATAAATCCAATGGCTACACCCCATATCACCAACTGTAGGCTCTAAAATAGGTGCCTTACCCTAATTAACAGGGTTCTATCGACACTCCCTCTAATGGCACCCCTGTACTACACATCTGTAAAAAATACCAGGTTCCCTCCAATGGGATGAAACCCCTTCAGGTCCCTTAACCGTCCATGATGTAGATCCTAATGATCCTGCTACAGACTGTTGCTATTGTGGTGGACATACTCCTGTTGACTGAGCTCAGGGTGGAGCCTATGTCCTATTGGGTCCCCTAGCTGGAGGCCCCATACTGCACCCTCTTTGTGCATCATGGCATTGTGGAGGTCTAAAAGGTGGTCGAGTCTGTTGTTTCTACTATTGTGTCTGCTATGGTCACCTAAAAGAGGATTGTGCTGAACTGTGTCTGCCACGGGGAGGAGGAGCTAAACCCCTTGACCTACTTTCATGCATCTACTAAATATGGATCCTCACTCTATCTCTAGCCTATTGTGTCTTTCCCTTGTTCTCCTCTACAATGTAGGCCTTCTCCATAACCTCAGCTAAACTTTGTGGACAATGAATGTACACTTTCCCTCCCAAATCTAAGTTCATGCTCTTGATGAACCTGTGAATCCTAACCTGCTCATCATGCATGTAGTCTACATACTGAAGCAAGTCCAGAAACTGAATCTCATACTCAGCAACTGTCATAGATACCTGTCGCAGATCATGAAACTCATCGATCCGTTGTTGTATAAACAACCTGGAGATATACCTGCTCCTAAATCATTCTTTGAAGAGATCCCATGTAATAGTATCTGAATCCACATGGAGCTTCTGATCCTCATTCCTCCACCAAACCCCAAATCTATCTCTCAGAAGGTGGATGGAAACACGAACCTTTATGTTGCTAGTACACGGACATAGCTTGAAGCATCCGCTCAAGCTAACCAACCATGCATGTGCTTGTAATCCTCCTATGTTTCCAACAAAATGGGGTGGGTGTAGCTTCAATATCTCTTGGATATGATCTGCCGTTGATGTCTTTCAGCCCCTAGGTCTCTCCACATGAGCATCCCTCAGTCTAGGGCTCCTAGATCTATCTATATGTCTTGTATCCCTATCTTCATGTCCCTCTGACTTAAATATCATCTAGCTGACTCCACATGGGAGTTCTCCAACCCTATGATTCTCACTGTGTCATGGAGGGTGTTGGACCTCATGTTATGACTCTTTATCATGTTGGCTAGGTTGTCCCCCTAATGATCGTCCACATATAACGACATTGACATCCTATAATGTCTATAGTATCTGTGGCAATATAGTGACTACTGCCTACTCTAGGGGTCATAGATCTAAATCCACATGTACGAATCCATCATCTGGTCCACACCTCCTACACAGACCAAGGAGAGAGTTAGTTCATCATCATCTAGGTTTTTTTTTTAGTTTAATAAATTTTCTACGTTTTAAAATACCATGAAATGTTGTGTGTTCTAGGTATAAGTTATGTTAGGTTTACTTGTTGTGTTTCGTGTTGGCCCAGGGTCCAAGTGTTGAACCCATGACTCTGATACCAAGTGTAATGCCCACAACAATTGATGCACTAAACCAAGTCAATCCTCATTAATTAATTATGTTAAAATTACAGAATAACTTTTTTTTGTTTAAAAACAATTATAAGGGAGTAACATTAACTACTTTTAATTTAATTTCCCGTTAATAATTTCTACTCATGCACCTTATAACATTAAATTAATTAATAATTTTTACCTTTAATTAATTTAATTCTCTAGGGTCATAACCTAAAATACCCATTCCCAATATAAATTATTTAACCTATGATCATATGTCATTTATTTGATTTTTGGTCCAAAAGAGAGGGGTTACAACTTATTTTAATTCCCTAATGTTCTAAGCGGCCCCATTCACCAATTATCCCATTCACTTTAATTCCAACCCATTCCCATAAAACGTCAACCACTTTAAGTTGTAGGATTAAACATCCACCCACAAATTAGATTGACCATCAAATTAAAACACCGGTATGAGCCCTTAGATCTTAGAGGTTTCACTAAAACCCTAATGAGTTTTATTTTATAGAACCTTTTTGCTCCTTTCTTTACCCTATTCTTATCATTTTCACTATTTTGTTTTGTAGGTTAGGGAGAGAGGAGGCCATGGAAGCTTGAGGCAACTCCCATTATTTGCAGTTCTTAATTTTGTTTTGGTAATATGATTATTTAATCCATATTTTGATCTTCTACCTCTATTTTATTGTCGGTATTGTTGTTACCACATTTTTTCACACACACATTATGTATGCTTACAGATCTAAATATATTTGCATATATTAATTTATATTATTAATATTTACGAACTAGACTTATTGTTTTGCTGCAGATATACATACATACATTTATTAGTTTTTTAATAATAGGGTATGCGGCCTAGGGATTTAATACGATCTATATATATATATATATAGTACCAGATATATATAGGTATGGTCGTATATATTTTAATTGACAGTGTATTTTAGGTATGTATGTAGTCGTACACACACCACACCCACACACACATTGTTTATAATACACATGTGGGGTTTACATACATATGGGTGGGGGGCGGTGGTCCCACCCTACATTATTTGTATAATATATGGCCGGGGGGCGGCGCATATATATGTATAAGTGTATATATATACATACGACCCATACATATATAAAATGATTTTTTTATATATTAACACAAATACATATATGTATATATGTACCAATGGCCGGTATATGTAATATTTTAACATTATATATATAGTTATATATATATACTTCATTTTTACTCGAGTGAATTTTAGGTAATTTGTTTGTTAAAATAAATATATTAGAAGAGAGAGAGAGAGAGAGAGAGTTATAATTGTATATTTTTGTTTTATCTTATTTTAAACAATCAATTCAAGTTCATTTATATAAAAAATGTAAAGGCATAAAGAAGTTATATAGGTTTACATATATTTAAATAGGGAAATAGTTGGGCCAATAATCAAGGTATTTAAGTAAGGAAGAGTGATTTTTTTAATTTAAAAATATATTGAAACCCACATTATTTTAAACTAGCAAGGTTTCACTTAGACCCCTAATACCTGAAATTTCACTATTTGCAATTCATTAAAGGGATATTGAGTAAGGACACCAGCAAATGTAAGTTCATTCATTTTCTCAATTTAATTTGGAGAGAATAAGAGGTATAACATAATTAAACAAAAATCCTTCCTTTTTCCTTTTAAAGTCAATTTTGCCAACACTACAAAAAGGAATCAAAATTCACTTTCCACACAAGAACATCATTATTTTCAATTGAATACATAATACAACCTTGAATAAAATTCAGATTTTGAGAGTTTCTTTTCCAAAAAAATACAACTTACAAATTTATCCATTCCACTATAACATTACAAATTTAATAAATGAAATTTACAAGAACATTATTTTAACATACAAGAATTACAAGCCATCCACTCTAAGTGGAAATAACATGGCCAAATATACCAAATAGGATTGTTTCATAGGCTCAAATACAAAGATCTACATATCAAGTTCATCTTCTAATTCCATAGCTTCAACTTGGCACTCTTTCATCTTCTCAAATTTGAACCAAAATGCAAAGAAATTGGAGTAAGCGATGCTCTTCGCCCAACCTTTATTCCAATAAGGAGGAGAATCCATCCCCCTTATTGGCTCCTGAGCCCGAACAATAGAACAATAAGGTGCGTTTACAACTTTGACAACACAAAAATAATGGCTTCCACAATACACATACATTCAAATTTTTCCACATTCATACAATATATCAACACTCATTCACATTTTTTCCAAACAAGTTCTACAAAATAAGTTTTACAATCTTTTCCAAAACACACACAAATAAGATTCACATTTTCATTCCAATCATAAATGCTTAATAGTAAGCCAAAAAGGAGACAAGAACATGGAGTCTTCTCCTTATGCCTCCCATGTGGGAAGAGGGTCCACCCAATACCTCCAAGTGCACTATCAACATCACACACAACACCTTATCTCTAACTTTGTAAATGCAAAAATAACATATAAACCCTTTTACCTCCACATAGGTGGAGCACCTCTCCCACACTCCCTCCACATTTTCCTCACTAACTCCCTTTTTCCTCCACAAAAAATAACTCCATTTCCTTCTCCCACACCACTCTTAAAGGAAATCTACCCATCCCAACATAATTCAATCACAACACACAAAACATACACTCAACAATCACAAATTTCACTACTACATAAATATATAAAAGAAGCAACAATAAGTGAAGATACTACCTCTTCATTTAGCTTCAAAAAATCTTCACACAAAAATATCAAGGCACCTTATATCCAATAAAAATATGAAAATGCAACTCCAAAATCTCTAAGCATGCAATCCCAAGAGAAATTTCCAAAAATGCAAGTGTAGAAATGAGACAAATAACCCCAATTACTCCAAATTCATTTCAATAAATAGAAAAGGATGTGATGATGATGAGGTGGATCCATGTACAATACCACTTCATCATTCCTCAACTCCAACTCACAAGTCAACACACAAAGGACAAAGAAAATAAATGAATAAGTAAGGCTATGACATGCACAAGTGTACACTCCAACATGCACTCCATACCTTCCAAGGACATATTAAATGGGGTAAGTAGAAAATTTACTTTATTTAGTCTTTTTCATTCAACAAATGCATTTAAAATGATAAAATTAACCCCATACTTCATAAGTATGGTTGGTGGATGAATTTGATGAGCAGGGGACAAGGTTAAATTGTCCCACAAGTCTCAAAAAGTGGCCTCTAAGGAAAATTTTGAAATTGGAAAAGGGGGAAGAGTACACACTTCAAAATACAATTAATTCCATTCAACATCAAGCAAATATCAAGGACCATATACCCTATTAAATGCCCAATTATCACATCTTCTTTTTAGTTTACAATTAAGTTAAATTAACTAATTAAAAAAATATTAAAAAGTACTAATAAAGTGACAAAATTTTAAAAATAATTACATGCATGCACCAAAAAGTAAATAACCAAAAATAAAAGAGGGAAACATCACAACCCATGGCCACACACATGAGGTCACCCCCATTGGAAACATCCTAACCAAGCATAAAAATTAAACAACATACACATATAACACAAGTTGTCAAATTGGCCTTGTTGCAAACACCCAACATTCTTCTAGGGTTGGTCCCATATCCCCTTTCAGAGTATAGTGATATCATTTTCCTGCAATCACAAACAATAATACCTCTCTAGCCTCAAGGACACATCAAAACATCGAGAAATAAATCATACATATCAATCAATAATCATCATCAAAATCAAGCAATTCTATCAGCTGTCTAAAATTTCTAAATAATTTGATTCTACCATTTTACTAACATCAATGAGATCAGAAGACTAATCCAACCATCCAAACATAGGAAATGCCTCATGAATATAATGTGTCAGTATAAATTCAAAGAAATGCAAATCAACATGTATAAAAATGTCCACCAATGTCAGCTAGCATATCATAATTCACTTCATTAATCACAACATATTGATAATCTAAATGTCTATATAGTCTATAACCTACAAATCAAAATATAATAATCATAATGTAAATGTCTCAAATCAACAGTAATAAAGTCATAATGGATAATTTTTGAATAGGAGTGGGCATTACATCCCCCTCCCCTTAGACTCGACTTCCTCCTGAAAGTCACTGAAATGGGTGTGGAAATTGGGCCTGTAACAGAGTATCGTCCTCCCAGGTTGCTGCAGTCTCATCATACCCATCCCTATAGAAATTGCACCTGATCAATCTTGTGGCCTTGAAGGCCTAGGGTCTTGCGCTCTATAATGTGCATGAGATCCACCATCACCTGTCCCTACTCCTGCACCTCTAATGCATTCCAATCAAATACATGAGAAGGATCTGGTATATAACTCCATAATACAGAAACATGGAAAACATCACGGACGTGAATCAAGATGGGTGGTAAGGCTAGATGGTAGGCTAAGGGACCAATCTTCTCCAAGATATCAAAGGGACCCACACATCTTGGAGCTAAGTTAGATATTTTTCCATAATATATAGGACTTTTATGAGGTCTAAAATGAAGAAACGCCTTCTTTCCAACCTAAAAATTGTGGTCAACTATCCTCTGATCTACATACTTCTTCTTCCTATTTTGTGCCTCCTACTATCTCTATCTGATCAAGATAACCTACTGCTCCATGTCTTGCAACATATTTGGCCCAAGAGACACCCTGTCCTCTAACCTGTCCTAACGATGCCATGCTAATGGAACTCTAAATGTTGTTGTTGTAAGCAAACACAACCAAGTACAAATACTCCTCCCATCTCGACTGATGATCCCTGACGTACATCCAAAGCATGTCGTCTAAAATTTGATTCACTCACTTAGTCTTTCCATCTATCTCAAGATGATAGGTTGTACTAAAATTGATATTCATCCTGAGTTCTAACTACATAGTGGTCCAAAAATGAGAGTTGTACAAAGGATCATGGTCACAAATAATCTTCTACAGAATCCCATAAAGTTTGTGTTGATGCGTAATCACAAAACCCCTAAATGTCTACAAATTTATGGGTTGAGACTCTCAGTGTGATTGCATAACATGGAGATTCTTCCAAAGTGTGGGACTTTGCAATCAAGAGAACTCTCCAGATGAAGGCCAATTCCTAATCCTCTATTTAGATGCACACATTCAAATTATAGAAGATCTATTCTAAAATATACTCTAACTTGCCAAGGAGACAGGGTTAAGAAGATGTAAGAAAATAAACCTAAAATAACAAAGGTGATACACCAAAGGAAGGTTGAATAGTTTCTTTGCCTTAAAACACAAACCCTGAAATGTAATACAACCACCATCCATAGATAAAAAATATTACAGTGAGAGATTAGAGAGATGCAATGAATACAAGAGAGGGTTGAAAATCATCCACATACATGTATTATTGCTCCAAAAATTTGATATAGTAAACTAGAATGGCCAAGAGGCAAGATTTGTATTACAATTTTGATGGGAGGTTTTAGCTCCACAAATACAATTACAGACAAGAGAAGAAGGGAGGGTACAAAACCAAGCTGTCCAACCTTTAGAAAAATGCGCCTCCTTGTAATAGATAGGAAGAATATGAAAGAAAATGGAGAGAAGAATTGAAATTATTTCTTCAACCACTCAAAAAAGCATTGAATTCACCTACAAAAATGATGGGTGCTATTGCAAAACCCATGCCTCCATGTAATTTTTCTTGTTGGGCAAGAAAGGAAGCCCATAGCTCATTACTGTGGTAGGTGAGGAACTTGGGACACCCTAAAAATGGTGAACTGTATTTTTCACTTTGAAGAACTTAGTCTCACTCAAATTAAGATAAATTTTGAATAACATAGTATTGTAGAGGATACTGTAAGCTTTCTAAAAAGTCCTTTCTTGTGAAAATCCAAGCTGCCAATTAAGATTTATGGAATATCTGAAGGTTGATGTGTCATTTTGAAAAAATGGCGGGTGATTGGCTCTATCCTTTTTTGGAGTCTGGAATGCATTCAACCTCTGAAATCTTGAAATTTGGATTTTCAGACATTTTCATTTCAGAGATTGGGCTACTATTTATCCACCAATTCTTCCTGAGAGTTCCGAAACCATGAAACCTAAAAGTTTGGAAGGATTTTTGACTTTAAGAATTTGGGATTTTGAACATTGAGTTGAGATTTTTGCATTTTGGGGTTTAAGGGTTCCAAAACCTTGAAACCTGAAAGTTTGAAATTTCGTACTTTTAGACTTTGTAATTTCAAAATTTTTGTGGAGTTTTACACTTAAGATCTTTGAGAGTTATGAAACCCTGAAACCTGAAAGTTTGGAACTTTAGAATTTCAAAGTTTGGGATTTCGGACTTTGTGAATCCTTTTTCCTCTTCTGCTCACCGAGATCTCTGAAACCTCAAAACCTGAAAGTTTGAAATTTAGAATTTCAGAGTGTGAAATTTTAGAATCTTGTGATATCGTCGGGCTCTCTGAAAATATCAACCTCTGAAGTCCAAATTTTGGTATTCTTGAAACTTCTTGATTCTTCGAAATAGCTCAAGCTCATGAGCCTCCCTGTAATTTTCTCGTCTTATTTTAAATTTATTCGCAAAACTCTGAAATGTAATCCTTCATGACTTAATCAACCACGTTGGATTCTCTGCATGCAAGGTCATGTTTTTTCTAATTTTTCTCAAGGGGAAAAATTGGATAACACTTTGACAATCTCATCTAAGGGGTACACTCATGCCAATGCACTAGTTGTATATGTGGTCTTCACCAGAGAAAAATGAGCCACTTTTGTCAATTTATAAACCGTGGCCATAATCGCAAATCACTGGTGATATCCAGACATAGGTAGCCCTATTATGAAATCCATAGAAATGGTGTCCCATGAGTTTCAGTCTAGTATAACATGAGGATTTATAACTGACCTGCTAGATGATGATGTTGTGCCTTCACCTTCTGGCACTCCAAACACTGAGACACAAATCGAGCTACATCTCTCTAAAGCCCTCTCCAATGATATAATTGTCTCAATGTGGTGTGTATCTTCTTCACCCCTGGATGGGATTAATAGGGTGTACGATGTGCCTCTACAAGGATGTCCTGTCACAATATTCCATCTCTGGGTACATAAATCTGACCCCTATGTTGAAGAAGTCCATCAGAATCTAATGTAAATCCATCAAAATCTCCCTCAAGTGGTCTATGAGACACTCTGCTCTAGCTGAAAGGTAGAAGTTGTCATGTGGGAGTTGCTATAATATCCTGGTCCTCAAATTCATACCTACTGCTATAGCCATATGAAGATGCCTCTGACAATTCAAGGCATTTTCAAATGCATCCTCCTTTCCCTTCACATGTTTAATCTAGGGATACCACATAATGATTGTAGTCATCACTTTACCATGATGCTCTGAGATTGGGTTCTCGACATACACCCTATAACAAGATCAATCCTGTTGAAAAGTGTTGAGATTGGGTTGTGTGAAGAGATGTCGTAGACTCAAATTATGTGTCCTAAGTGTGAACCTCCTGCCTAATAGGAAATGTCTCCATTAGACCAAAGCATGGACTAGTGCTGCAAGCTCAAGGTCATGAGTCAGGTAATTTATCTCATAATCCTTGAGTTGGTGAGACTCAAAAGCTACTACTCTACCATCCTGCATCAATACACCTCCTATCCCTGCCATTGAAGCATTTATGCATATGAAGAAATCCTCTTTGGATCTGGCCCTCTCTGTGCATCTATGCATGTTGCACCCTCTCATTGCATCATGGTGCTATGGATGTCTAAAAGGTGGTCAAGTCTGCTCCTGTTGTTGTTGTGCCTACTATGGCAGCCTGAAAGAGGACTATGTTGAACCATGTTTTCTATAAGGAGGAGGAGCTTACCTCCTCAAACTACTATCATGCATATGTTGAATACAAATCCTCACTCTATCTCTAGTCTGTTGTGTCTTTCCCATCTTCTCCTCTATAATGTAGGCTTCTTCACAGCCTCAACTAAATTTTGCGGACAATGTGGACTTCCCCTCCGAAAGCTAAGTTCAAGTCCTTGGATAACTTGTGAATCCTCACCTGCTCATTTTGCATGTAGTATCTATATTGAAACAAGTCTGGAAACTGACTCTCATACTCAGCCACTATCGTAGATGCCTATCGCAGATCATGAAACTCATCGATTCGTTGTGTATAAACCTCCTGGATATATACATGCTCCTAAATCACTCCTCGAAGAGCTCCCATGTAAAAATATCTGAATCTACATAGATATTATTCTCCTCAGTCGTCCATCAAACCCCAAATCCATCTCTCAGAATTTGGCTAACAACACAAGCCTTCATGTTGCTGGTACATAGACATAGCTTAAATGATCCACTCGGGCTAACCAACCATGCCTCTTCTTTAAATCCTCTTGTGTATCCAAAAACAATGGGGTGGGTGTAGCTTCATTATCTCTCAGATATGATCTGACGTTGATGTCTGTCATCCCCTAGGTCTCTCCACATGATGATCCCTTAGTCTAGGGATCCTAGATCTATCTCTATCTCTTGTAGCCCTATCTTCATGTCCCCTCTGAGGTTAATCCCCTCTAGCTGAATCCACTCTAGCTGAATCCATGTTGGATTTATCTGCCCTATGCTTCTCACTATGCCATGGAGTGTGTTGGGCCTCATGTGATGGCTCTCTATCCTTTTGGCAAGGTCGTCCCCTATTGATCCTCCCCATATATCGGTATTGATATCTTGTAATGTCTATAGTATCTATGGCAAAATAGTGACTAGTGCATGATCTAGGGGTGGTAGATCTAAATCCATGTGCAAGAACCCATCTTCTAGTTTGTGCCTTCTATATTGACCAAGGTGAAATTCAGTTCATCATCATCTAGGTTTTGGTTTTTTTGGTTTACTACATTTTCTACGTTTTAAAATACCGTGCAATGTTATGTGTTCTAGGTATAAGTTGTGCTAGGTTTACTTGCTATGTTTCATGATTAGCACAAGGTCCAAGTGTTGAACCCAGAGATCTGATACCAAGTGTAACACCCACAAAAATTGATGCACTAAACAAATTCAATCCTCATTAATTACTTATGTTAAAATTACGGAATATTTTTTTTGTTTAAAAATGGTTACAAGGGAATAACATTAACTATGTTTAATTTAATTTCCTGTTCATAATTTCTACACATGCACCATATAACATTAAATTAACTAATAATTTTTATCTTTAATTAATTTAATTCTCTAGGGTCATAACCTAAAATATGCGTGCCCAATATAATCTATTTAACATATGATCATATGTCATTTATTTGATTGTTGGTCCAGAAAAGAGGAGTTACCACTATTATAATTCCCTATTGTTCTAAGTGGCCCCATTTACCAATTAACCCATTCAATTTAATTCCAACCCATTCCCATAAAATTGAAACCACTTTAATTTGTAGGATTAAACATCCACCCTTAGATTGACTCACTATGAGCCCTTAGATCTTAGGGTTTCACTTTAAGCCCTAAAAGTTCTTATAGAACCTTTTTGTTCCTTTATTTACCCTATTCTTATCATTTTCACTATTTTGTTTTGTAGGTTAGGGAGAGAGGAGGCCATGGAAGCTTGACGTAACTCCCATAGAGTTCTTGTTTATTTTCAGTTTATTTATATTGACCATATACCCAAAATTTTAGGGTATTTGTGTATACACACACACACACACACACACACACATATATTATATATATGTGTATTTATATATTCTTTTTTATTATTAAAATTTATTTATTTTCTTGTTGTAGATCAAACACCCTTATAGGGCTGTGGCTTGGCTAAATACACAACTATACATACATACATACATACATACATACATACATACATACATACATACATACATACATACATACATACATACATACATACATACATACATATATATATATATATATATATATATATATATATATATATATATATATATATATATATATATAGTTTTCTATTCTTCTGGGTTGAAATGTGTGGCCATGATCTAACAAAGTGAGGGTTCAAAGATATATACGACTCATAGTCAACTTTGGTGTAAGTTTATATTGGGTGGGGGCGCCATCCCCACCCCACTCTATATTAAAATGGTTAGGGTAGGGTTGGCACCCTCACCCCTTTTTTGTTTAGAATAACATTACCATGGGCCGCCCAGGCCCATCCAACCCACCCATTTTGAATCATATATATATTTTTATAAACAATCAATTTATTTTTATTAAAAGCAATTAAATGAATACAATATGTCTTTTTTTAAATATTAAAATTATTGTTATTTTAAATCGATAAGGTGGGTTAAAGAGACTCGTTCCCTATATACAAAAATTAGGGTATACCTCAAATGATTCTAGAAACATCCACAACCAGATAAGTGGCTTACTAACAAAAACCATAATTAATTCTATATACTCTAACTTGTCCTTGACTAAACCTAAAAGACATCATCAACCGAGACATTGAGCCATATATTACCCTGGTCCTAATCCATCCCGAGATCCCCATCTGAATTGCCATATGTAGAGTTTCCTTTGAGCTAGCCACACCACAGATATTCAAAAGCATCCCCCACAGTGGAATGCAACTCTAACCACCATCTCGGGCCCATCTCTAGATGTAAACAAAGAGATTTTATGTTTGGTAATTTGATACAGGCTCGACCTGAATTTTTATCCTTCGCGAAGACCACTAGGGATTATGTAAAATCCAATAGGACCTTGAAGTGATTCTCCAAATGAGAAAAGGCTGTGACATTACTAACCGAAGAACCCATAGCACCATCCTTTTCTGGCTAAAACACCAAGATGAAATTGGCAACCTTCAAGGCTAGATTCCCATAGAATGTGGGGAAAAGCCAATGAGCAACGATCTTAATAACCTCTTCTTTTGAGGGACATAGAACCAAGAAATTATTAAAAAAGATGGAAGCTATGTTGCTGTTAATTCTCATCCATCCTTCCACATTTAAGAAGTCCAACCCAAGATCCATTTTAACGGCCTCCAAATCATCAACTCAAGAGCTACAATATGTATTCTTCAATCTGTAGTCAGAAACTTTATTACGAAATGCCATCTCCTGCATATCACACAATAGAGCCAACACAGGAGCCCAAGGAAAAGAAATACTTTCTACGAATGGGAAATGAGTGAAGGTGATCCTCCTAATCAACTTAAATAGCAGTCTATCCCCTCACACATGGGTAAGGACTTCCGTTGTTTCCATGATGGGGAGAGTCCTTCAAGACAATGATTTGCAGACCCTCCCATGCTGAGTAATTAGTATCCACATTCTCCTAAAGATCTTGATCAATACCTTTATTACCCAGCCAATCAACACACTGATTACCCTCCCTATACACATGTCTAATGCTCCAATTATTGAATTTGGAAAATTATCATAAAACTTTTTGCACTTGTAAATTCAGCTTCCACGACAAGGATCTTTTTTTTATAATGGCATTTATGATTACCAAGGAATCCCCTTCAATCTCCAAGTTTTCAATTTTAAGTGAAGCAGCTAAGAGAAATCCCTTACTAAGTGTTTGTAACTTGGCAGCATTGCTTGTGCCTACTTTTATCTTAAAGGAAACAACTCCTACCACCTTACCCGAAGAATTGTGAACCAAACATCCAACACCAGAAGCCCCTGGGTTCTCTCTAGTAGCCCCATCAAAATTAAGCTTAAAAAATCCATGGGGAGGGGGGGACCATTTTTATATTTCTCCTAGCTAGGGAGGAAGACAGAGAAAATTTCTAGGCTCCATCCCTTGGTTTGATAATCAAAAGCTAGCTCCTTTCTAACACCTTGTCCTGTGAAGTGAATGGGTAGGATCTAGACCAGTTCGAGGACAAAAATTTGGATATAGCACCCTCCAGCCTAAAAAGGACCAATTCCACTGAAAAAATTTCCTCCCTAAGCATCCTTTTATTCCTTTCCCACCAAATATGCCACAATAGAAGAATAAGGCTACAAAACCAAATGGAAGAAAGAGCACCTGAGTGGGTTTTAACAGGCCAAGCTAAAATAGCTTCCGGAAGGGAATTAGGTTGAATCCAGGGTAGGTTGAGCCTGACACACATCCAATTATAGAACTCCACTGCAAAGGGGAAGTGTAATAACAAGTGATCCCTATCTTCCTCTTTTTTTTTTACACAAAATACACCTGGTAGTGCCCTAAAATCCAAATTTTTTCCTTCTCTCTTGAGTAAGAATCTTACCCTTGAAAGCCATCCAAGTGAACCGACCCACCTTAGGGGGCATGGGGGTTACCAAAAATCCTTTCAAATAGCTTTCTCATTAGCAACATCCTCATGTAACAGAAGGTACCCCAAGTGAGCAGAGTAAGACCTCAAGGGAGCAACGGTCCAAATAATTTCATCTTGCTTTTTTGAA
Source organism: Taxus chinensis (assembly GCA_019776745.2). Taxonomy (NCBI): domain Eukaryota; kingdom Viridiplantae; phylum Streptophyta; class Pinopsida; order Cupressales; family Taxaceae; genus Taxus; species Taxus chinensis. The sequence goes on along the minus strand of CM034152.1, from coordinate 180,675,320 downwards.
ATTAGGACTTGTATTTCCTACAAAACAGAAAAAACTTAGCCTTTAAATCATTTGAAGGACTCAGATGATCCACACTTTTCCATTATAACATGGAGGGAAGGGTTTTAGCCACCAGCCCATAATTTGAGATGAACAAACCCCAATCCTCAAGCAACCTCCTTTTAATGCCATCAAATTTAGGAATGTCCCCCATGGTAGGAAAACCATTCGAGGGGTCATCCCAAAAAAGAGATTTCTCCCCATTCCCCAATATCCAATCAATAATAAATTTCCAAATATGGGAACCCGTAGGTGGGTTTATAGCGCAGAGAATGGATTTGGGAAGAGAGGCACTGTATGCATCCAAAGTTGTAAGTGCTACATTTTTAGGAAAACATTTACAAGAACCCCAATGATGATTCCAAATCCTTTCAAGAAGGTGTTTAAGATCCAAAACCCATCCGTAGTGTATATTTGTAGCCTAGATCACCTTACGTAACTTTTCCATGCATTTTTCCATCTCCTCACCTCTTTCTGTGCTTGTTTTGGCCTTCAATGCTAGGACCGCTGCCCTGCCTGGGTGGTGGTCCTTCCCACTTTTTCCAAATTCTTCATGCATGTTTCAACATGTGATGATTCTCTTAAGTTTCATTTTAGAATGCATCTATTAGCCAAATTGGCAAAAAATAGCTTTTTTAGCATGGTTCTCCTTGCTCCTATTTTAAATGAGATTTAATTAGTTAGAATTGCCTCTTCTTGCCTTGTGCATGAAGTAACCTCCTAGCCTCCATTCATATATATTCCATGCTTGTATTCAAGAAAAAAATTCTGATAATTTCGTGTATCTTGTATTTTTTTTCTGCCATAATCTCGCTAGGAATTTCATAGCTAAGCTCAGATCTCTTGTGCTATCTCTCTTCTACTTGCATTGCATCTAGATTGCTTCCAAGCTGCCATTCCTCAAACACCATCCTCTTGTTGCTATAATTTTCATTTCTAATCCCTTAGACTCACATGAACACTTAGACAAAGAAAGGACAAATTGAGGGGAAAAATTACTACACATCTACATTTACCTATGTTATGTGAATTCCAGGTTGGATTTGTTATTTGATTTCCTTCATTCTTACGATTTATCATTGTTACATCATACCAAATAGAGTAGAAAACAATTTATTTTCATTTGCAATTAATTATTTAGTTTCCAAGAGGGTTTGAATAATTCATAGCAACCCCTGGTGATGGATCCTCTTCTTCCCATCCCTGTGGATATGAAGGAAATAATATCTATAAGAGGTTGCTATGCCCTTAACCTATTGCTTGTATTAGGATATGAGTAGTCGAGTTGTGGCTTACCATATCATTTTATTATATCATTTATACTTTCTCATGCTTAATAGGTCAGCCTTAGTGATGGCCATAGCATATGAATAGTATATATAGGGGATTACAGGCAGTATTTCATTATCATTTGAGCATTTGAGTCTTATTATATGGTTTGGCGGTTGCCCCCGTGAAGTGGCGAAGCTATTATAAGTGCATATTAAGATCATTATTCTAAAATATTGTGTTCTTTTGTGTTCTATTGCTTCTCATAATCTGAATTATACTATTAATTTCATTACAAGTGGTATCAGAGCTGCGATCTGGGCAGAAATTAGGGCAAAAACCATGATTTTTTGTTTCCACCACATATTGCGAATTAGAGAGAAGTGGTGGGAGATATTTTTAATAGAGTTGCAAAGAATTTCAGGTAAGGTTCCCCGAAAATTTCAGACTTTTTAAATTTATTTTTCAAAAGTTATTACAAATTTATGGTTTTTTATAAAATCACTCCCTAGGGTGAGAATTGTGGAAAATTTTCAAGATCTTTACATTTTCGGAAAGCTCTCAAAAAAATAGTATTATTATCTTCTCTATATTTTTTCCATTTAGACGAAATTGTATTGAAACCCTAAACCCTAATGTTTGACATCATGGCAGGGCCTTCCACAGGAGCAAAAAAGAATCTAGTTACCCCAGGTAAAACCCTAGATAAAGATGGGGTAGTGACTGAAGAGATGGAGTCAAAAGGGGTAAATAAAAATTCCTCAGCACTAGGGTTTACCTCAGTTGATCATAAGGTGAGCCAACTTGATTATGAGTTGCAAAATTTACAATCTGAGATGGCCTCTAAAGGAGACATAGCCCAAATCAATCATCGGTTGGATGATATCATGCAACATGTAAAGGGTAACTAGTATGGCCTAAATCTAGCCCATATCAACCAAGGAGGAACTTCAGTTAAAAATCATGGACAAACTAACCATATTGGATCACTTTTCTAGTGCCATCAGAATCAAACTTATTCGTAACCATAGAACATGAAGCCGAAAGTGGATATACACAAATTTGATGGTAAGGATCCCCTGAATTGGATAAATCAAATGAAGAAATTCTTTGAGTTACATCAAACACCATCAGGACAAAATGTGACATTGGCATTCCTATATCTTGAACCTGACCAATTTGTTTGGTATCGTTGGTTATGTCCTTAGAGGTAGAAAAATGGTCTAGGTGTCACTTGGACAATTTTTACCAAGGAGTTGCAATTGCACTATAGTTCCAGTGTTTCAGAGAACTACTTTAGTCAATTAGAAAAGTTACAGCAAACAAGATCAGTCAAATATTATGTGCATCAATTCCAAAACCTATCCTTAAGATTGGAGAATAATCCAGAAAAGAAGCTAAATGACCTGTTTCTTGGGGGTCTTAAGGACCACATCAAGCATGAGGTACGTATGTTTAATCCAATCAAGCTTTCTGATTCTATTATCATGGCATGTCGTGTAGAGGAATTTTTTTTTTGTAGTAGGAGGCCACCTTTCATTAACACCAGAGACCGTAGTATCTCTTCCCCTTCATTTTCTCAGCCAATTAGATTAACTCCTCAACAAATGGAAGAAAAGAGAGAGTAAGGATTATGTTTTAAATGTGATAGAAAATATGGACTGGGATATAAATGTGCTGAGAAGAAGTTGTTCTATATTATCAGAGGTAATGAGGATGATGAGGAAGCTGAAATTATAGGAGAGGCTGAGGAACCAGTCGAAGATGAAGTACAGGATCACCAACCTATAATTTCTCACCGTGCATTGTCTGGTATTAGTACTCCTGAAACACTCAAGGTTATTGGCTATCTCAAAAAATAGAAGGTGACGGTGTCGATTGAATCAAGGAGTACTCATAACTTCATAAATAGTAAGTTAGCTACCTGCCTCATTTATTTTATTTACCCAGCTCCAAAAATGTAAGTTATGATTGCGGATTATGGGATAGTCAAGTGCACAGGAAAGTGCCATAGTATCAATATTTCTATGGGAGACTACATGTTAGACTCACCTATGTTTGCTATTTATATGGGAGGGGAAAATATTGTTTTAGGGGTCCAATGGCTCACAACCTTAGGTACTATACAGATGAATTTCCAAGAATTGTTCATGCGATTTCATTCAGATGGAAGGACAATACAATTAAATGGGAAGGTAGATAAGTCTCCACAAATTATTAGATCTCATCAGATGCAAAAGGTTCTCAAAAAAGGAGTGGATGGACTTATAGTAAAGCTATTTTCCATAGAAATACAAAATATAGAATCTTCAATGCCACCCGATCTTCAGAAGATTGTGGATGCTCAATCATCTATTTTTGATCAAATTCCAAAGGGACTGTCACTAGTTAGGGATCATGATCATTCCATTCAGTTGATTCCAAGGAGCCAAACACCTAACATCAGACCATAAAAATACCCATATTCCCAAAAAAGTGAGATCAAGAAAATGGTGGAGGAAATGTTGAAGGCAGGTATCATTAGGCATAACCAGAGTGCATATTCTTAACCAGTGGTCATGGTACATAAGAAGGATGAAACATGGAGGATGTGTCTAGATTACTGAGAACACAACAAGTACACCATCAAAGATAAGTTTCCTATTCCAGTAATTGATGATTTACTTGATGAATTACATGGTGCTATTTATTTCACAAAATTAGAACTTCGTTCGGGGTACCATCAAATTAGGATAAAAGAGGAAGATGTTCATAAAATTTCTTTCAGAACTTATGAGGGCCATTATGAGTTTTTGGTAATTCCTTTTAGTCTTACAAATGTGCCCTCAACCTTTCAAAGCTTTATGAACACTATTTTTAGGCCATTTTTAAGGAAATTTGTATTAGTTTTCTTTGATGACATATTGATTTACAATAAGACATGGGAAGTACACTTACAACATGTAAATAACATGTTGGAAGTTTTGGAGAAACATACGTTGTATGAAAATCCATCCAAATGTTCTTTATGTGTACAAGAGGTAGAATATTTGAGTCATATTTTATCCCATGAAGGCGTCAAAGTTGATCCTCAGAAGATCAAAGCTATAGTGGAATGGCCAAGGACTAAAAATCTTCGTGGGTTCCTAGGACTAATAGGGTACTATAGAAGATTTGTGTGAGGTTATGATAGAATAGCAATCCCACTCACTGCATTTCTAAATAAGAATGCCTTCCATTGGACAGACATAGCCACTAAATACTTTGAGCAGCTGAGGGAAGCCATGTGCAGCACCCTAGTTTTGGCTACTCCCAATTTCTCAAAAACCTTCATTGTTGAATGCGATGCTTCAGGATCAGGATTGGGAGTAGTTCTAATGTATGAAGTAAGACCAATTGCATTTGAGATTCACCAATTCAAAGGAAAAGATTTACTCAAACCTTTATATGAGAAAGAAATGATGGCTATTCTTCATGTGGTCAAGCAATGGAGGCCCTATCTCATGGGTAGACACTTCAAGGTAAAACCTGATCATGATAGTCTCAAATACTATTTGGAGCAAAGGTTATCATCTAAGGAACAACAAAATTGGGTAAAAAAGATGTTGGGTTATGATTTTGAAATCATATAAAAAAAGGGTAAATAAAATGTAGTAGCTGATGCATTGTCCAGAAGGGATACATCCGTAGATTCCATACTATGTGGAATGTCCATGTTGATGGCCGATTGGGTGGATGAAGCAAGATTGGAATGTAATCAAGATAAGGATACACAATCTCTAATATAGAATATCAAACAAGGATCTATGACATATAACAAATTTGAGTGGAAAGGTAATTCCCTATGGTACAAGGATAGGTTATACTTGAGTAAAGATTTTGAGTTGAAGCATAAGATTCTTGCAGAGCTACATGCCTCACCTATTGGAGGACACTCTGGGTTTTTGAAGAAATATCATAGAATAAAAAGAGAATTCTTTTGGGAAGGACTCAAGGGTGATGTACAAAAGTTTATATTAGTGTTTAGTGTGCCAATAGAACAAAGGGGAAACAATTAAGACACCAGGTCTATTGCAACCCTTACAAATTCCTAGCCAGAGATGGAAGGAGGTCTCCATGGATTTCATCACCGGATTTCCTTGTTCAGAGGGTAAGAATGTTATTTTCGTGATTGTGGATAGGCTCACAAAATATGCCCATTTTTGTGCCCTATCACATCCATTTGTATCCAGTATAGTTGCAGCTATTATTTTGGAGACAATTCAAAGGCTACATGGAACCCCAAAGATAATTGTAACTGATCGTGATTCGATTTTCACAAGTAATTTTTGGATGGAATTATTTTCATGTTTGGGTACTCAGCTAGCTCATAGTTCATCTTATCATCATCAAACTGATGGGAAAATAGAAGTGGTCAACAAATGCTTAGAGGGGTATTTATGTTGTTTTGTATCAGATAAGTAGGAAAGGTGGATTAAATGGCTACCACTGGCAGAATGGTGGTATAAGACATATTTTCATACCTCTTCTCAAATCACACCATTTTTAACATTATGTGGTTACCATCCACCTTCTATCACTTCCTCCTTGAGGGTGCAAACTAAGGTCAGAGATGTTGAGGAACACATTCAACATCAACAACAAGTTTTGGCTAGTTTGAAGGAGAATTTAGCATTAGCACAAAACAGGATGAAATAACAAGCAGATCAACACCATAGTGAAAGAAATTTTGAAATTGGTGACTAGGTTTTTGTACGTCTCCAGCCTTACAAACAGATGTCCCTAAAGCAATAGAAAAAGGAAAACAAACTTGCTCATAAATATTATGGCCCTTATCAGGTTCTACAAAAAATTGGTAGTGTTGCTTATAAACTAGAGTTTCCTCCATCTTCACAAATACACCCAGTATTACATGTTTCATGCCTGAAGAAGGTTATTGGACAGAAATTTGAAGCCTAGATAGAGTTACCAGAACTTGACGAGGAAGGAAGAATCATTTTGGAGCTAGAGAAGATTCTGTAAACACATACTAAGAGGTTGAGAACTAGATACATTAAGGAATATGTGATCAAGTGGAAGAATCTGAGCATAGAAGATGCCACCTGGGAGGATGAAGGTTTTCTACAGAAACATCCAACATTATTCAATGTTGAGGAAAATGTTGGTTTGAAGGGGAAGGGCATGCTACACCCTTAACCTATTACTTGTATTAGGATATGAGTAGCCAACTTGTGGCTTACCATATCATTTTATTATATCATTTATACTTTCTCATGCATAATAGGTCAGCTTTTGTGATGGCCATAGCATATGAATAGTATATATAGGGGATTATAGGTAGTATTTCATTATCATTTGAACATTTGAGTTTTATTATATGGTTTGGAGGTTTCCCCCTCGAAGTGGCGAAGCTATTATAAGTGCATATTGAGATCATTATTCTAAAATATTATGTTCTTTTGTGTTCTATTGCTGCTCATAATCTGAATTATACTAGTAATTTCATTACAGAGGTTTTCTACATATCATAGATCATTTGGAAAAGATCTTGTTTTAATTTAGTTTAGATTCAATACACCCAACACAGGTGAATAACCACACTGGGTTATCTCACTTGTTTAGTTTTAGTGTTGAAGTAGATTTGATTATTTAGAATAGAAGTAAATTGTTGTTTGTGATTGTCATATTTTAGTCTTTGTGATTTGTTTAGATTAGTTTTCATTTAGCAGTAGCATAATTTTTAGTTTCATCTTAGTTTATTTGGACACTTTAAACTAGATCAACACTTAGATCCAAGTCAAGTAAAAAAACCATAGTGAACTTAGACTACTTGTTCATAGCCTCTAAATATCCTCTTTACCATCTCAGCTACTAGGAAATCACACTACCAGATCTTAGTCACTGATCCTCCTATAGTTAGCCACACACATACAACATCAGCTGCTTCGGCATGATCTTGGGGGGTCAAGTGTGGTTGAAGGTTACATGTCAATTTTCATCCTTACAAATTGTTGAACCTGACGTGAAGGATTAATTCCTTCTTGTTTCCTTTCTTTCATCACTATTACCCCATATTTCCATTTCTTCCCCTATTTTGGTAGGTATTTTATACCTTTTAAAATATATCTGGAAGAGAGTTTGGTGGGCCATTTGGCTTTGATAGATATTACACCAATGTGCAACCAAAACAATCCCCTTCTCTTTCAAGGTTGGGTGAAAATTACAAAAGAAACGTCCAAACCTTCCTTGTTTACTCTTCAAACCCCATTAGCTATATAAGGATGGAGGAGGTTGATCAACCATTAGACATGCAATATGGTCAACCCAATGTAACCCACATTGTTTTCACAAATGGAATAGGTTCTTACCATGTAGAGTCTTATCAAGACCTCACATTGTCATGCAATCAATAGAGGATGATCTATTTACATGAATAGATAATCCTCTTCATTAGATAGATGAGTTTTTGGATATAATGGAGGCTACAACCTCTAAGATTTTGAATACATATCCCAATATTTTTACTTTTGAGGAAGAAAAGAATTATAACACTGAACAATTCATGAGAGGGTATCATGATCTTGCTCAATCAAATAGTACACCACATGCACCCAAACAAGGGAATCAATCCTCTCCCAATGATCTCATTTCTAATTTAGTGGGGAGGATTAGAGAACTAGAAAGTGCCTAGACTTCACAACCAACACATGAAGTAGGGAAGAACACATGGTATCCAGTTGAAAATAAAGGATACATCCCTTCTAATGATAAACCAACACAATATCATGTACAACAAGGTTATCCATCTCATTCAAATATAGGTGATCTTCTCACAGGGTTAGACACACTAGGTATGGGTCCTCATCCTTCTGAAGCTTATCCTATGCAAGGGCTTGTTGGAAGTGCATTATTGAATGCCACGACAATAGGAAATGTGACATTCTGTGGTTTTACATGTGCTAGTCCATATCCTGGAACTATCCCACCTTACATGCATATGTATTCAAAAGCTCCCCAGATGGACCCATATACCATTCCTTCTCCCTACATGCCATAACAAGGGACACTATACGTTCTTGTCAACACTTATAATACAACATATCTAACTCCTCCCTCTCCACCTCCTCATCAAGAATCTTCAACGGTGGAATCTTACGCAATGGGTACATACACTGAGTACTTAAAGGAGCCTCTTGACTTCACGATACATGGTGTCATGCTTTCATGCCCATTGTCAGACCTTCAAAAATTTAAGGGAGAAGGAGACCCAAACACTCATATCAAGGGATACGCTACTCCTATCAGGGAATTTATTCCTTGGGATGTTGTAGTGGCTAATATTTTTCTAAAGACTCTCGAAGGATTCACATTGGATTGGTATTACTATATTCTAGAAGATTTAATACATTCCTTTAAACAACTCATTTCTGAGTCATCAAAGCATTTGACATGAACAAGTTGTTGCGTATAGGGATTAGGGAGTTCTTACATATTAGACAAGAGAAAAATGAATCTATTTCTAATTTTATCCAAAGATGGTGCCAAGTTCCCTATTCCCCTGTGCGTGCACCCAACATAGACCGAATGGAACTTTGTGATCTTTTCCTTCACTCCCTCAATCAACAGACTAAGGAAGAGGTGAAAAAGTTTCTTTTCTGTAGTTATGAGGAAGTATTGGAAGGAGCACTTTGGATTTATCAAGCTGCTATAGATAGTGGGTGTAAGATCTATGGCCCCAATGGAAAATTTCTATCCCCAAATCAAAGTAATGCAAATTATCAAAACAATGGTGCAAACAACCAAGGACCTAAGGGTGTGAATCGAAATCATGGTGCTACCATGAATAATGCTACTGATCAAGCCAAGAACGTTGGTTTTTCAAACAATGGCAACAATAAAAATACCAACAACTCAAGAAATCAAAGAAGCCCTACAACTGTGTCTTCTGTCAACACAATTGATGTAAAACATCAACCACAAAAAAAAAACCAAACGCAATGCCCGAAGAAGTATCAAAACTCTAGCCAAGGGGCAACGAATCATGGTTATAACAATCAAATTCAAAATTACAACCCAGTTTATAATCAATGAGAACAAAATCCTTATCAAAGGCCAAGAGATTACGACCCTAATCTATACTGTGGTTTCCATAAAGTACAAGGTCATGATGATAGAACTTTCCGCTATTACAACAAGTTTATGAAAACACTTCCTAAAAACTAAAGGTAAGTCTTTGTAGACATGTTCCTAGCAAATCCTGAAATAAACTCGCAATATGACTATACAGGACATGTAGCTCCTTAGAATGCTAATGTGAGCATATTTCGAGATCCTCTTCCTACACATCCTGAAAATATCGAATTGAATCCACAAAACACAAACAAAGGCATTCCTATAAGAAATAATGACCATGAAGCCTTAACTTCCAATAACTCTCGAGTCACTCCTAACCTTGGTTCAAATGATAACACAAAAATCCTAGGATTAGTTGAGCTAGAGGTTGAGTGTGAAATTAATGCAAAAACTCAGATGAAGGAGTATGTTTCTCAACCCCTACCCAATATTTCCTTCCCATAAGATGACATTCCCATAATCGTGAAACCAGTAGGAGCCTATGATTTAATATCATATTTTAACAAGACCTTTTCTCACATTTCATTCCTATATTTTTTGAAGAATTCACTTACGCATCACTTTGCATTGCTTAATACACTAGGTCTTGGTAATCTAATCCATGTTATGCCACCTCATAGCTCTAAAAAAAGTCATATTGACTTTTTCATACATCCTTTGGGACAGAACAATACGGATATTGGGTTTGTTTTTGATATAGAGAAGATGACATTTGACATTGAAACTACTCGAAGAGGTGATCCTGCCTTATTGTTATAGGTCTGGGTTTATAAAAATTTCATTAAGAGAGCCATGATTGATGATGTGGCTGCTATAAATGTTTCTCTACAAGAAACTCTTTACAAGGTTAGGATAGTCATAAAGTGACCTCGATTAGAACCATAGTTCTTCCAATCACACTTGGTCTACAAACCATCTTGACAGAGTTTTACATTATTGATAGGGAAACAAGTTATAACATGATCCTCAGGAGATCCTGGATTCATCGAATGAAGGCTATCCCTTCTATCTTGTTTCAGGAGATTAGATTCCTCCATTTGGGGAAGTTTTTAATCACTCAAGGGGATCTTAAGCCCTTTGATATACACTTATAAAACCTCAAGAAGAAGAAAGGATCTTGTTGGTGCTCAAAATAGTCTCATCCTATTTTGCCATTGAAATCTATCAATTTACGATCTCTGTCACATTTTATCTTCCTATATTGTTCCTGAAAAGTCTCTGCATTCCATTTGTTGCCGTAATAAGTCCCTTCTTGGGTTGGGAATCACTTAAAAATCCAAAATTGATTCCTAATTTCTTTGTTCATCTGAAAAAGTCTGTATTTGGGTGTAAAAACACGGGCTGTCCCGTTCTTTCCATTTTCCATAGTCAGGAGTTGTTGTCCTTTTCATTTTTGTCCTAAATACTTGAATAAAATGAGTGGCTGTAACTCGGAGGAATATATTTTAACCTTTTAACATTTCTAAATTCTTTGTCCTTAGAGAAAATTCCATCTATGGGCTCAAATGGTCATTTTTCTGCATTTTACAATTTGACGAATGTTCTTCCCGGTCAAATTTTCATCTTTGCATCAACAGGAAACGTGGCCCTTTTTGGTTGGACTCCGCTCAATGGGGTACTTTAAAAATTCTATGGTCCACCTCAACCCAAAACTTGTCCATGTGGAAGAACGATGCTCATTTGAAGGTTCATTGTTTATTTTTGCTTTGGAGTTGTGTTGGGCAGGACAGGGACACATGGAGGGACCATGCATGTTTGGGAATGGGCCTTGAGTTTTATTTTAAATAAGTGTCAGGAGGACGCTTGGAGGCCTTTGTTAACTTTGTACTTTTCTTGGACTTTTCAACAGCTAAAGGAGATTGGCTCGGACCCTGAAACATGGTGCCTTCAACTGAGATTTAAGCCTTTAAATTGTTTTTTCCCAAGCTAGGACACGCAGCGAGCTCGCGCTCATTCAAGGTCTCAACTTTTAGGGACCATCTCAGGATGTGCCATTGTGACGCATGCCAGTTTGAAAAGTCAAAAGGGTTGGAAAGTGGACCATTGGGGGTAGCTTGGATTTTTTGCCTCTTAAGAATTAAAATTTCAAAATGGCCCGCAAGCCTGACAAAAGGGAGGTCAAAGTTGGATTTGAAAAGTCAAAGGGACGAGGAAGCAGACCATCGGAGGAAATTTGGATATTTTTCCTCTTGTCATCAAAATGATTAAAACATCAAAATGTCCCACAGACCTGAAAAAGGACTAGTCAAAATTTGCTTTGAGTCAACGGCGGAGGTGCGGACTTTTAGGGGAAATTTGGAAAATTTTCCTTTTGTGAAAAAAGGGAGCTAAAGTATAAAAAGAGAGTGCATTTCCATTGGGACCCACATTAGGACACGTGTCAGGCCCATTTTTCAAAGGTGGAGGGGCAGAGTAAAATGAGAAATTTTTACATTTTTCAATTAGCTATGAAAGGAAAAAAGGAACCCCTAGGACCCTTTTAATTTAGATCTTCCATGTGGATGGTCAAAAATCAAAATAAATATCAATGACAGTTGTGCGTTTGTATCTGATTCTCCAACCATTTTTACTCAAAAGCTCCTAGAGATGTGAGTCTTCATAATTTCTTGATGTCTCCTACACGCCAAACAAAGAGGAAAATAAATTTGATATCTGGGTTTGGTGGGGAAGATCTGGAGACGTTTTTCACCATTAAAATGATCTGACTATTAGGCTTGATCTAATCTTCCATTTTTCCCCTTTCTAGACACGCAAAGAACTAGATTTGATAGATCAGGGGTGGAAGTGGTTAGTGTAGGAGATGAAGAGTTATCTACTAGATAAGGAGTTGAATGTTAAGATTTTCAAAGAGATTTCCCCCCCTTTTCACCTGACACCTTTTTTACAAATCAGATTATGGGAATCATGATCGAGATCATAGCGAGCACTAGTACACTTAATGTTTGGGTTTTTTAGGGGGAAATTCTATTGTAAATTGTTATCAATTACACAAATTTATCATGCAAATGGTTGAAGTGTTAGAGGTTGGGACATATTTTATAAGAGAAAAGATTGATAGAGCCCGTCTTTCTGAGAAATCATCTGAGAAATTTTTTATCACTTTTTTTATTAAATTTGATCATGTCAAGGTGGTTGCGAATATACAACCATTAAAAATATCTGAGATTGTTTTAGAAACTTTCCCCTGCTAAAGAATTTAATCAAACTTGAGTTATTTTTTGTTGATCCTCAGAAAAATTGTCTGCTTCATTTCTGAATGTCTGTATATTTTTTTCCTATTCCTGTTGCAATCTTACATTGAAATATTTGTGAATCACACAAGATATTATCCTTGTGATATTTTGGTGGCATTTATAATTTCATTTATCAAAACAGCTTCATTTGAGAGTGAAATAAACAAATTTAAAATCATTGTGACTCCTAGCATGACTATAAGATTGTTTATTAGACTTTGAGGGTATCTTAGGCGTGATAAAATAGAGATTAATAATGTTTAATTAAGTTTTTCAATTTGAGCCTTCATATTGGGTTCTTAAATTTTGTGTGATAACATGCTGATATGGGCCTCCATTGAAGCACATATTCTAGTTAAAGGAACATTTTAGCTATTCTAAAACATTCTATTGTCTAAGCTTTCCATTTTTGCAAGAGTTCTAAGAGATCTAAAAAATCAAGTTCATTTCACCTCATCTCCCACCAAAATTCATTTAAAAATAACCAATCCTACCTTTACTACCCTTGTGTGTCATGTGTGTGCACAAATGCATAATTTCTATCACCAAAACATGCACAAGAAATCAGGTTTTCATTGTCTTTATTATCATGAACCTTGCCTAGGAAATATCTCCATTATCTAGAGTGACCACTCGTGAGAGTTAAGTTATCTTGTATTGATCATATATTATTTAATGTCCCCTCAATAAATTTACAAGGAAGGATATCTCCATCTCCTCCACAAATAGCAGGCTACAAAAGGGTCCTCTCCCCCTAGTTAAAAGGCACAACCATAAAGTAGTGAGGATAGGTCAAATTCTTTTGAAGGTGCTACCCATTTCTCCACATATGAGTGATAAAGAGAAAGTTGCAATTCATCCCCATATACAAAATGACACATTACATGCTGTATTTGTCTCTAAGCTTCCTGCCAAACTTGTGATGCTTCTAAGCTTCTGAAGGAGAATCAATTTGGGTACCAACACCCGATGGGCACCATTATCGGGGACATTGGGATTATAGTTCATATTGAAACCCTGGTAAACACTTATTATATGTTCTAAGTGCTAATACATTATTTCAACATAATCCTATGTTCGGGCCTATAAGAAGTTTCAAAGTTACAAGTGTTGTGTGTAATTTTTCCAGTATCTATAGTTTTTGCACTAGTATTCAGTAATAAATCTTGGTAAAGGAAGGTCAGATCTTTCATTTCTAGTTTCTAGTGATGAAAGACATTTTACAAATCATATTTTTAGTGCGTTTACAAAAATAAGGTGGAAATCCTTAGTTGCGACTCCCTGTCGATATGATTTTTGATAAATACTAATGGCTTAACCTCTATCAAGTGAGATTTGTTACTAATCTTTGCAAAGCTAGAAGGACGAAGATATTTCTTCTCTAAGGATCTTGCTAGGACATTATTCCTAGAGCTTGGAAAAACAAAGTCAAAAGGAAGAAAATCATGGAGAGTTGTTGGAGATCAGCAGTCAAGAAAGGAGATCGCAATTGGTGAAAGTGATCAGCCTATCATTGAAGATTTCTATTCAAGTGCTTCTGAATCAGGTAGTATCTTTGTGGAATTGAATCTTTCTCATGGAACGTTGTTGGAGATCAGCAGTCAAGAAAGGAGATCGCAATTGGTGAAAGTGATCAGCCTATCATTGAAGATTTCTATTCAAGTGCTTCTGAATCAGGTAGTATCTTTGTGGAATTGAATCTCGATCTAGAGAAGGGATTTCATTTTAATTTAAAAAAAATTCTTCTCATTTTTTACCCCATGTTCTCCAAAGTTGATAGGGTTTTCCAAGAAACACAGCCTTCAGTGGATATCCATTTTGAAGGTTATACTCCCGTGTTTCAAAGGCCCTTTATCCTTTGTCATTTTGTCTCTCCCTTAAGGTCACCTCCTTGAATCAACATGTCCCAAGCCCCACCTAGACCTCCATTTGTTGTAAATACCTTTGGACCTATACATTTTATGGGAATGGACTACCAAAGTTCAAGGGAAATAATGTTATAACTGGTGATCAACTTTTAAAGATTTCTAACAACATGATGGAAGAATTTGATATCGAGTTTGAAGATGTATACATCAAATTGTTTGTTCATACTTTGGAAGAGGATGCGAGGGATTGGTATAAAGATTTTCCAGATAAATCTATTGATTCTTGGACTAAGATGAATAATGCATTTAGATTACAATATGGTGACAAAACAAACCCTAGGTTTCTTTTGTTAGAATTTGAGAATATAAAAAAGAACCCTAATGAGTTTGTACATGATTTTAATACAAGATCAAATAATAATTTGAGGAGGATACCTTTTAACTTGAGGCCACGTGATGAATCATGTTTGATCAAATATTCAGATGCATTTGACAAAAAGCTGCTTACTACTTGAGGGACAAAAACCCTACTAATTTGAGGCATGCCTTCACTATGGCTCTGCAAATTGAGAATAATATCAAAGAAATTGGAAAACCTCCTAAGAGAGATGATGTCAAGCTGGTTAACCTAGAAAAACCTCAAACAAGTAAAGTTGCTGATCTGGAGGAAGTTGTGAAAACTTTAGCAGGGGCTGTCAAAGAAATCTCCTACAAACTAGCCTGAGATGAGAAAGGAGTTGGGTAGAGTTCACAAGGTTAGTACAAAGCAATAAGGCGTGGATAGATTTATAAATCATTATAGAAATGAGTAGAGATCTAATGAAAGAGGAAAGGGACCTGTTGGATTTGGAAACAAACAACCCAGGCTAGGGAAAATAGAATGGTGCCTGATCCTTTGGCTGTCAGAGTTACTGTTATGGAGGAAACGAAGGTCATTGATTTGTGTGATAGATGGTTCATGCCCCATGCTCCATGTGAAGTAGATTAGCAAGAAGAATAAAAATTTGATGATGATAATGATGATGATGTTTGCATGATGGCTTGTTCTACGAGCTCGCAACAAGGGGAAAATTCAACTGAAGTGATAAGTGATCAGACTACTGCCACCTTTTGGGACTACATTCATAGGGTACCACTTCTTCCTTTCTCTCATACTTTAGAAGTAGATACTATACAATATTTTGAGGTACCTAATAATGAATTTGAGTATTTAAGAGCTCTAATGATAAAGAAGTTTTATGGAGGGGTCCCTTTTGAGGAAGACAACCAATTATTGATGAATGTTGTTCTTTCCTAAGAGAAGGAATATAACACAAGAAGTAAGGTTTTCAAAGAGGTAGGGCCTCAAGCCAAGCCAAAAACTCCCTTACTTTCAAACATTCCCAAAGAGGCTCCTAAGAAATATGCATCTACCAAGGGCATTGTTGTCCCAAAAAAAACTCATACTTCACCTCATGCCCAAACAGAAATGAATGCTATGTCATCTGATGAGTTTGTTAATATCCCTTATAATGCTACCTTGCCAAATATTTTGCCATATGACATTGCCCAAGTTTTGAGTCAAATAAAATTTTTTGTTCCAACTGTTGAGTTGCTTAGGATTCCTGAGCACAAAAAGAAAGAATTTCAATACTTAGGATTGAAAGAGGAGAAGACTTCCCTAGGCAGAAATGTGAACATTATGGAGACTCCTCCAATCATAGAAGAATTAGAAACACCATAGTATTTGAGGAACCAGGTGAACCACCTGAGGTCTATTTGGGGACATCCTTGGTGGACTCTCAGCTAAATATAGATCCATTCTTCACCACTCTGATAATTAATGACAAATTGCTACACAAATGTGTGTTTTACTCAGGGGCATCATGCAATGCCATGCCTCTAGAAGTTATGAATGAGCTGAATATCTAAGTGACAAAAACATATGGGAAGTGCACTACCATAGATTCCAGAGAGGTACTAGTGGTGGGATGTGTAAACTGTTTGGTGGTGCAACTATCAGCTTACCCAGGTAAGAACTTGAATCTTGATTTTGTCATTGTTGATTGCCCAACCAAGTGGGGCAAGTTGTTGTCAAGAAAGTGGGCTGCAAGTGTTGGTGGGAGTGTGCAGATGGATATGTCCTATGCCACCATTCCAATTGAGGGAAGCCTTGTCAGGTTGTATGGAGAAAAGAAGATGTTGAACCTTATTGAAGATCCCAAAAATGCATCTTATGAAGTATTGTACACAAGTGTTGATGTTGATAACTTTGTAGGATTTGTTGATGGAAAAGAGAAAAAAATTGAAGAATGCAAGTGTCTTGAACAGGTAGGATCTCCTTGGACTTTATTGTTTGATGGAGCTTGGTCCAAGTTTTGAAATGGTGTTGGCTTAGTTTTGATTTCTCCAGGCCATGAAGAGTTTGTTTTTTACTTCAAACTCAACTTTGAGTACACTAACAACATTTCTAAGTATGAGGCACTATTGTTAGGTTTGAGAATTGCTTGGAAATATGGTGTCAAGGACATCATTGTCAAAGGGGACTAAAAATTAATTGTTAAGCAAGTTAGAATACTTTATGCCACAAAAAATCAGTGAATGAAACAATACAAGTATGCAGTCTGGGATCTTATTGAGATGCTTGATTCATTCAACATTGTGCATCATGTTAGAAATTTCAATGATTTAGCTGATAAACTTGCAGTGTTGGGATCTCGGTTTGACAATTGTACAATGTCCCCATATTGTGAATATGATGCTAAAGTATTTACAAGATCCTCTATCCCTGATAATATTAAACACTAACAAGTTTTTGATGATGATGCTCAGGTCAGAAGATTTCTGCACAACAAAGGAGAGTTTGCTAATCAATGCATTGATTGGGAGCCAATGGTGTGTGTAGCAGAGGGAAAATAAACCTTGTTTGGCAAAGGTATCATCCAACTAAAAACTAATACAATTCCTAGAGGGCTGGTTGCTCTTGAATCAAAATTTGATAATGGTGATTGCATTATTAACAAACATATAACAACCTCAAGGGATGTTGAGGAGCATGATCTTGGTACAAAGGATAAACCGAAGGAAAATTTGGTTAGGAAGCAATCTTAGCAAGGAAGAGAAGCAATCCTATATCCAATTGTTGAAAAAATATCAAGATTGCCTAGCTTGGACCTATTCTGAATGAAAGGCATACATAGAGGATCTGTTTCAACACAAGATTCCCTTAGAGTCCAATGCAAAGCCATTCCGGAAAAAAAAGAGGACGATTAATCCACTCTTATCTCTTAAAATGAAAGAAGAACTAAAGAAACTAAGATAAGGAGGGATTATTCAGCCCACAAGGTATTCTTCTTGGGTTGCAAATTTAGTATCAGTTATAAAGAAGAATGGTGACATCAGGTTGTGTGTGGATTTTAGAAATCAAAACAGAGCATCAATGAAGGACAATTATCCTTTACCAAACATGGAAAACATGCTGCAAGTAGTGACTGGTTCTGAATTTCTCTCTACCTTGGATGGTTTTTCTGGTTATAACCAAGTTGTGGTGAAGGAATCAGAAATAATCAAGAAAACCTTTACTACTCCTTGGGGAACTTATGTATATGTCAAGATTCCCTTTGGTTTGATGAATGTTGGAGCAAATTTTCAAAGAGCAATGGATGTTGCTTTTTCTGGTTACATTGATGATTTTATTGTTATTTACCAAGATGATATGACTGTGTTTTCTAGGAAGAGAGGTGATCATTTACAATACTTGGAAAAAATGTTGATAAGATCTAGAGAATATGGCATTTCACTCAATCCAAATAAGTGCCATTTTGGAGTGCAGAAGGAAAAGTTGCTTGGTCATATTGTGTCACAAGAAGGGGTGATGATTGATCTAGAAAGGGTAGAGGCCATCAGCAAGGTCCCAATTCCAAGAACCAAGAAAGGAATTCAGTCCTTCTTTGGGTAGATAAAATTCATCAGAAGATTCATATCAAACTTTTCTAAGTTGACCATTCCAATTACTTCCATGCTAAAGAAGGACCAAGGTCATCAAATGGGAGGAGGCTGTCCATCCAAGATTTCAATGGGATTAAAGAGGCACTAAAGCATGCCCATGTTTTAGTAGCTCCAAACTATAATAAGCCTTTCCAACTATTTTCCTTTGCTTCAGAGAACACTATTGCTTCTTTCTTGCTGCAGAAGGATGATGAAGGGGTTGAGAGGCCAATTTCCTTTTTTAGTAAGGCATTGCAGGGGGCTGAGCTGAAATACACTATTATGGAGAAACAAGCATTTACCTTGGTAAAAGCAACAAAGTTTTTTAGGCCTTACATTCTAAGCTCTAAAGTTGTTTCCTATGTTCCCCACATCATGGTGAAGGACATCTTATCAGAGATGGAAATCTTGAGCAAAAGATGTAGATGGGTGAACAAGTTGCAAGAATATGACATGGATATCCAAACCATGAAGTTGGTAAGAGGTTTGGGCTTGGCTAAGATTATGGCTGAGAGCAACTTGTAAACTATTGAGGTAAATGAGGTAGAAGAAGAAAGGGTAAGTGTTTTTGAAAAGTTGATGAATTTTGAGTGGTACAAAGATGTGATTTTTTATCTTAGACATTTATATTGCCTTGAGAATTTAAGGAAGAACCAGAAAAGAGCTCTTAAGTTGGTCTCCCAGAAATATGTCATTACTGATTATGGGTTAGCTTGGAAGAACCCAGAGGGAGTCCTCTTAAGGTGCATTACTAAAGATGAAGCCCCCAAGATAATTACTGATCTCCATGGAGGAGTTTGTGGGGGGCATTTTACTGCAAGAGTCACAACACACAAGATCCTGAGGGCTGGTTATTGGTGGCCAAATCTCTTTAAGGATACAACCTTGTTGGTTAAAATATGTGAGATTTTTTAGCGTTTCTCTGGAAGACTAAAAGCTTTAGGCTCCCTACCTTTGCAGCTTGTATCAATTGAAGCCTTGATCAAGTAATGGGGAATGGATTTCATTGGTGAGATTTCAGACCCTTCAAGTGCTAGCCATAAGTGGATTCTTGTAGCCACTAATTACTTTACTAAATGGGTGAAGGAAATCCCCACCAAGAAAGCAACGCACCAGATTGTCATGGATTTTGTGTTGAACCAAATCATCTGCAGGTTTGGAGTGCCAGTTAAAATTGTAGCTGACAATGCCATGAGTTTCAGAGCTAAACCTCTTGTGGCAATGTGCAAAGAGTATGGGATCAACTGGACATATGCTTCTAATTACAACCCCCAAGGGAATGGACAAGCTGAGTCCAGTAATAAAAAATTTGTGAAAATTATTAGAAGAACCTTAGAGCTGAACAAAATAAAATGGGATGAATAGTTGAAGTTTTTTGTTTGGGCTGATAGAATCACTGTCAAGAGAGCTACTAGAAAAAGTCCATTTGAGTTGGTGTATGGAAATCAGGCCCTACTACCGCTACATACACAACTATCCTCATATCAGTTTATTCAACAACTGGAAGATCAAGAGGTTAGTCCATATGATGCTCACATTAACCAAATTGTTGAACTTGAAGAAGAAAGGAGGGCATCCCACCAGAGGCATGTAAAGTTCAGAGAAAAGATGAAGAAGTTATTTGACAAGAAGGTCACTCCTAGAGCTTTTAATGTTGGATATCTCATGCTTCTGTGGAATAGAAAGCATGAAGATAGCAACAAGCATGGCAAATTTTACACATTATGGATGGGCCCTTACTTCATTAATATTAGAATTGGTGAACATACCTTCTTCTTGAAGGACTTGGATGGGGAATTTCTCGAACTACCTGTTAATGGCAAGCATTTGAAGCATTTCTTGGATTGATTCCCCAGAATCAGGGTAAAACATATTTTGTACGGTGTATAGCTTGTTTTTTGTTTCTTGTCTTTTGTGTTTTTTCTCGTTCTGCTCCTTGGTGACCTATTTTTCATGGTTTCTCTATTTGTTTTTGGGAGATGGCTTTGTTTCTCTGTTCTAGAAGATGACTCCTTTACCCAATGGATATTTTTGGCACTTGGTCTACATTTTTTCTTGTGTCACTCATAGGGAGTTCCCATCCCTGAGTCGGAGCCGATGTTGGTACTCAAAATAGTCTCGCCCCATTTTGCCATTGAAATCTATTGATTTATGGTCCCTGTCACATTTTATCTTCCCATGTTGTGCCTAAAAAGTCTCTACCTTCCTTTTGTTGCCATAATTTGTCCCTTCCTAGGTTGGGAATCGCTTAAAGATCCAAATTTTATTCCTCGTTTCTCTATTCATCTAAAAAAAATTGTATTTGGGTGTAAAAACTCAGCCTATCCTGTTCTTTCCATTTTCCACAATCGGGATTTTTTTTCCTTGTAGTTTTTTTTCCTAAATACTTGAAGAAAATGAGTGGATGTAGCTCAAGGGAATGTATTTGAACCTTGTAACATTTCTAAATTCTCTATCCTTAGAGAAAATTCCATCTCCAGGCTCTAATGGTCATTTTTTTGCATTTTACGGTTTTACGGGTGTTCCTCCCAGTTAAATTTACACCTTTGCATCAACAGGAAATGTGGCCCTTTTTTGTTAGATGCAGCTCGGTGAGGTACTTTAAAAATTCTATGGTATGCCTCAACCCAAAACCTATTCACGTGGAAGGAAGGCGCTCGTTTGAAGGTTCACTATTTATTTTTTCTTTGGAGTTGCATCGGGCAGGACAGGGACACGTGGAGGGACCGCGCATGTTTGGGATCAGCCCTTGAGTTTTCTTTTAAAGAAGCATTAAGAGGACACTTGGAGGCATCTTCGTTCACTTTGCATTTTTCTTAGACTTTCCAATAGTCAAAGGATATTACCTCGGACCTTGACACATGCCACCTTCCACTGAGCTTTAAGCCTTCAAACAAATTTTTGCCGGGCCATGACATCATGGTGAGCTCACGTGCTTATTCAAGGTCTCAAATTTTGGGGACCATCTCAAGATGTGCCATTGTGACACGTGGCAGTTTGAAAACTAAAAAGGGAGGGGAAGTGGACCATCAGGGGAAACTTTAATTTTTTCCCTCTTAAGGATTAAATTATCAAAATGGCCCGCAAGCCCTTCAAAAGGGAGGTCAAGGTTGGCTTTGAAAACTCAAAAGGCGGGGAATCAAACCGTCAAGGGAAACTTGGATTTTTTGCCTCTTAAGGATTAAAATATCAAAAGGGTCCACAAGCCCGACAAAAGGGAGGTCAAGGTTATCTTTGAAAAGTCAAAAGGTGAGGAAGCGGTCCATCAGGGCCAACTTGGATTTTTTTGCTCTTGTCATTAAAAGGATTAAAACATCAAATGGCCCGCAGGCCCAATAAAGGATCAGTCAAAATTTACTTTGAGCCAATGGTGAAGGTGTGGAATTTCGAGAGAAATTTGGGAAATTTTCCTTTTGTGAAAAAAGGAGCTAAAGTATAAAAAGAGAGCACATTTCCAATGGGACCCACATTGGGACATGTGTCAGGCCCATTTTTCAAAGGAGGGTCATGGAAAAATGATAAATTTTTACATTTTTCAAAAGATTGTAAAAGGAAAAAGGAACCCCCAGCCCATTTTAATTTGGATCTTCCACGTGGATGGTCCAAAATCAAAATAGAGATCAACGGTAGTTGTGCATTTGTATCTGATTGTCCCGCCATTTTTACTTGAAAGCTCCATGACATACGAGTCTTCATAATTTCTTGTTGTCTCCTACATGCCAAACAGAGAGGAAAATAAATTTGATATCTGGGTTTGGTAGGGAAGATCTAGAGATGTCTTTCATCATTAAAATTATTAGACTATTGGGCTCAATCTGATCTTCCAATTTTTCCCTTCCTGGGCACGCAAAGAACCAGATTTGACATATTAGGGGTGAAAGTGGTTGGCGTAGGAGATGAAGAGTGATCTACCAGATAAGGAGTTGAATGTTGGGATTTTCGAAGATATTTTACCCCCTGAGCACCTAACACCTTTTTGCAAATTCGATTATGGGAATCGTGATCGAGGTCATAGAGAGCACTCGTACGCTCAATGTTTGGGTTTTTGGGGGGAAAACTCTGTTGTAAAATTTTATAAATTGCACAATTTTATCATGTAAATGGTTGGAGTGTTAGAGGTCGGGATTGATTTTCTAAGAGAACTCCCTGATAGAGCCCGTTTTGCTAAGAAACTGTCTGAGAAACCTGTTTATCTCTTTTGTATTAAATTTGATCATGTTAAGGTGGTTGCGAGTGCACAGCCATTAACAAGCTCTGAGATTGTTCTAGAAACTTTTCCCTTCTGATGAATTTAATCAAAATCGAGTTATTTTGTGTTGATCTTGAGCAAGACTATGTCTACTTCATTTTTGAATGTCTGTAAATAGTTATCTTGTTCCCGTTGCAATATTACATTGAAATTTTTGTGAATCACACAAGATCTTATCCTTGTGATAGTTTGGTGGCATTTACAATTTCATTTATCAGATGAGCGTTCATTTGATAGTGAAATAAACAAAACTAAAATCACTGTGACTCATAGCATGACTATAAGATTATTTGTTACCCTTTGAGGGTATCGTAGGCGTGATAAAACAGAGATTGATAATGTTTAGTTAAGTTTTTCAATTTGAGCCTTCATAGTGAATTCTTAAATTTTGTGTGATAACGTGCGGATTTGGGCCTCCATTGAAGCACATATTCTGGTTAAAGGAACATTTTAGCTATTCTAAAACATTCTGTTGTTTAAGCTTTCCATTTTCGTAAGAGTTCTCAGAGATCTATCAAATCAAGTTCATGATGTCTCACCTCCCACCAAAATTAATTTAAAAACAACCAATCCTACCTGTAATACCCCTGTTTGTCCTGTGTGTGTGAAAATGCATAATTTCTATCACCAAAACATGCAGAAGCAATCAAGTCTTCATTGTCTTTAGTAGCTTGATCCTTGCCTAGGAAATATCTCCATTATCTAGAGTGACAACTCGTGAGAGTTAGGTTTTATTGTATTGATCATATTTTCTTCAAGGTCTCCTCAATAACTTTACAAGGAAGGATATCTCCATATCCTCCACAAATAGCAGACTACAAAAGGGTCCTCTCACCCTGGTTGAAAGGCACAACCATAAAGTAGTGAGGATAGGTCAAATCCTCTTGAAGGTGTTACCATTTCTCCACATCTGAGTGACAAAGAGCAAGTTGCATTTCATCCCTGGCTACAAAATGACACACTACATTATCTTCTTTTCTCTAAGATTTCTTCAAAAACCTGTGATGTTGCTCAGCTTTTGAAGGAGAATCAATTTGGGTACCAACAGAGTCCATAGAGAGTATGAACTTCTTGCAAATCAATCCAACAAACCACCTCCAACAAAATATTTAGTCCCGGTCACCTCAGACGTTCCAAAGGTTGAAGTCAGTAACCCAAAAAAATTTAAGATGGAAAAAATAGATAAGGGTAAATCAATATCTATGGAAATAGTGTCCACTAAAACCATAGCAGCAATTATGAAACTCTTAGAGAGTGACGATCTGATCTTCCTCCCATTTGAACCACAGGAAATGGGCAGTCTTCTCAGTTTAGCATCTCTTCCCTCCAACGACCTAGGTCTAGGTAATAACATGATAGAATTAACAAATGAAGAAGGGAAATTTGAGATTGAAATTATGTCCATCCAAACCATCTCTAGGGGTTGTTCTGTTCTAACCCCTAGTTTTGACCCATGTGCCTCTGAAACTAAGTTTTCCATATCCATGGGGCAAGACATCATCATTCAGCAAGTGTCACAAATAAACACAATGCTCCATATAGGAAACAAGGACAAGAAACATAGTCATGCTCACCCACACACCATGACTCAATAATGTGACAAAGAGATGCATGAATGCCTCTTTCAGACAAATGATTTAATAGTTGGACATATACACTTCTAGGTAAGGGTTGTAATTTTAAACCTAGAATAGTAGGCTGTTGTCAAGAGAACAATTTTTTTGAAGATAATGGTTATTCCTTGTGTACTTTTAGGGGTGAAGAATTCAATATTCATCAACTTTCTTCACCTTATACATCATGACATGTAGCTTCACTTGCATTCCCATATGTACATTATTACATCCGCATTGCATAATCATCTGTCCATTCATTTTGTAAAAAGTTGTGATCAAGGAACTTGTTCTTATAGCAATTCCTAATTTTTTTTGAAAACATTGAAAAAACATTCAAATCATGTCTCTTCAACCCTTCATAGTATCATCAAAATTTTCTAAATCACTTGATCATTTCAAATAAGATAAGACAAATTTTTTACCGCGATCATACCAAGGCTTGCATACTTGGTTTTGCTTATAGTTTTTTTCTAGGTTAGGTGTATTTGCCTATAGTATGTTCTAGAAGATTCATGGTGTCACATCTATCCCGTGAAAATATCTTTCGAAATAAGAACATACTAAACATTTTGTCTAGATAAGTAAGTCAAATGAAAATCCACGTAAATTTTTTATTTTACACATTTTTTTTCCCTACCAACCTTCGGTGTTGAGCTTGCATCTCTTACTAGTGATGTAGGTTTGGGAAAGGAGAGAAATACACTTAATCATCTATTCCTTGTCCTTAGTGATGAGCCTATGATTTCTCCTAGTAGCATGGGGAAAGGGGTAGGGGTCTCGATGATAAACTTGAAATTTAAAATAATTCACCCAAATGTTGTGAGTTCTGAAATAAAAAACAAAGTGAGTTAGATTTCAAAAATTACAAAAGAGCTTAAAACCCCATACCTAGATTTTGCCAACCAAGTAGCCATCTATGGATCCAATTCTAGATAAACTGGAAAGCAATTCACATTCTAAGCTATGAGGTAACTTGAGTAGGGTGATGTTATAGTGTCTCAATTTGGTCCCGTAAAACCATTTTCTTTCCCTCATCATTACCATCCAACAAATTTCATAACTTGTGCCCTTTTTGGCTCTCGTTGATGAGCCCTTGCATCCTACTGGTTGTGTGGAGCTAGGAGCAGCAAAAGTTTATTCTTCTTATCATATCATTTTGTCACCACATTTTTCTAAGAAAATTCGAGGTAACAAAGGTTTCTTAAGGAAACTAAAATTCAAACATCACATTGTGTTTACATCATCATATATCAGCATTATGAAATACAAAAAAAAAATCATTCTATTGTCATTTCACATCCATTGCATGCATTCTGAAAACCATAGAAAAGTGGAAATTCTAAATATCAAGAGTACACATGAGAGATAATCCAAAAGGAGGTCAACTTAGATACAATGGAATACCAAACCAAAAATAGAGTTTGTATATATCATAGTAGATCAAGTCTCATGACCGCCACCCTGTCTTGGGCGGTGGTTCTAGCCTGATCTCCCAAAACGTGCCCTTAACCCTAAAAATTCTCAAAAATGACCTTTTTTGACCAAATGAAAGAATTCCTTATGGGCACCCCCCTAAGGACTCATTTAAAACAAGAAAATTTGAAAATGTCCCCCCTAGGTGAACTTTGCAACATTTTAACATCGAGGGCACAAAAAGACAAAAGAGGAAATAAATAACCCGAGAATGCGAAGGTCAATCTCTTGCTCGTGGAGGCATGATCACTATCTCGCAATGGTCGTTTTGACTGTATTTGCATCGAAAATGGTCAACATGGGTCTAGAGCTCCAAATTCACCAAATCAACAATGAGTAAATGAATTGAAAAAAGAGTTTGTTTCAACATATATATATATATATATATATATATATATATATATATATATTTATATATATATATTTAAACTCATTTTGAGTGTATGTGTTTACAAGGTTGGAGTGTTAGTGCAGATATATTTCTACACCCCGGTGCATATGGTAGGTCCTCTTGTTGTTTTTATCTAGTGTTTATTTTTTTATATTTTATCTATCTATGCTTGATTTTTCGTTTCCTCTTGTAGGCAACAGGAGTTTTGGCGGCGATATTTCAACACATGGGCATGTCAGGTATAGCTTCTAACTCCCCATTTCGGGAACACCATACTTGCACTCTACATTTTACACTTTTTTCTGGCTAAGACACTTCTCTGAGGGGACAATATGTACTCACACAAAATGACACATGCTACATTGTTGGGAAAACGGTTACAAGAATCCCTAATGATGATTCAAAATCCTTTCAAGAAGGTGTTCAAGCTCCAAAACCCATTCATAGTGTATATTTGTAGCCCATATGGCCCTACTTAACTTTTCCATACATTTTTCCATCTCCCCTCCTCTTTCTATGCTTATTTTAGCCTTCAATGCCAGGAACTCCACCTTGCTTGGGTGGCGGTTTACAAAATGCCACCCAGGTAGGGCAGCGGTCCTGAAACTGCTACTTTGCACAGGGAGGTAGTCTTGCCAAATTTTTCCAGATTCTTCATTCAAGTTTTGACATGCAACGATTCACTTAATTTTCTTTTTAGAATGCATCCGTGAGAAAAATTGGCTAAAAATAGCTTTGTTTGCTTGTTTCTCCTTGCTCTTTCTATTTTAAATGAGATTTAATGAGTTGGAACTGAATCTTCTTGCCTTGTCCATGAAGTAACCTCTTATCCTCCATTCCTATATATTCCATGCTTGTTTTCAAGTAAAAGGGCCTGAGAATTTTGTGTATTTTGTATTGTTTTGCTGTCATAATATCACTAGGAATTGCATAGCCAAGCTGAGATCTCTTGCGCTATCTCTCTTCTACTTGCATTGCATCCAGATTGCTTCCAAGATGCTATTTCTCAAGTGCCATCCTCCTTTTTTTATTCTTTGCATTCCCAATCCCTTGGACTCACATGAACACTCAAAGAAGGAAAGGACAAACTGAGGGGAAAAATTACTACACATCTAGATTTACCTCTATTCTGTGAATTCTAGGTTGGATTTGTTGTTTGATTTCCTTCATTATTATGATTTATCATTGTTACAGTATACCAAATAGAGTAGAAATCAATTTCTTTTAATTTGCAAGTAATTAGTTAATTTCCAAGAGGGTTTAAATCTTTCATAGAAACCCCTAGTGAAAAATCCTCTTCTTCCCATCCCCGTGGATCTGAAGGAGAGAATATCTATAGGAGGTTGTCTACATATCATAGATCATTTGGAAAAGCTCTTGTTTTAAGTTAGTTTGAATTCAATACACTTAGAACAGGTGAATAACCACACCAGTGTAGAAGTATATTTGATTATTTAGAATAGGAGAAAATTGTTGTTTGTGATTGTAATAATTTAGTCTTTGTGATTTGTTTAGATTAGTTTTCCTTCAACAGTAACATAAATTTTTAGTTTCAGCTTAGTTAATTTGGACACTTCAAACTAGATCAACACTTAGATCTGAGTTAGGTAAACAAACCATAGGTAACTGACGCTACCTGTTCATAGCCTCTAAATCTCCCATTTACCAACTCAGCTACTAGGAAATCACACTACCAAATATTATTCACCGATTCTCCTATAGTTAGCCACACACATACAATATCGTTGGGGGGTGTAGTTGAAGGTTGCATGTAAATTTTCATTCATATAGGCACCCAAATGATTCTTCTCGAATACCTAACTGAGAGGACTGCTGGGACTGGAAATCAAATTCCAAACCATCTTAGCCCTAAGTTCCAAGTTTTTCAAACCCAAATTAAGTATCCCAACACCACCCAGCTCTTTGGGTTTAGTTAAAACATCCCGTCTGATCAACAGAATTTTATTTTCTCCAGAGAGACCTTGCCATAGAAAAATTCTTAAAATGCCCTTTAATTTTTCCAACACTCCATTTGGAGTTTTGAGAATAGAGATCATATACAAAGGAGAAGCACAAAGAATTGATTTGATAAGCAATGATATCCTAGCAAGAGAGAGCCATTTAACTTTCCAAGAATTAAATTTTTCTTCCAAAGAGAAGAGCAGATCCTTCCACAAAGAAACCTTACCTGAACCTTTAAACAAGGGGATACCAAGATATTTGATGGGAATGTGTCCCTTTTTCAAATTGAAAATATTCAGAATCCGAGCTTTAAGCTAAGGGGAGACATTGAAGAACAAGATGTAAGATTTAATCAGACTAACTTCTTTCCGAGCCGCATTCGAGTAACCATCTAAAGATTCTTTTAACTCTTTAGCTTCCTAAATGCTGGCCCTACCAAACAAGAAGGTGTCATCCACAAATTTTTCATGGGAAAGAGAATGGATTCCCTCCGCAATTGTCAAACCTTTAAGCTTACCTTCCACCATAATTTTTTCTTATAGACCTGCCAAAAGCTTCTGTAACCAAGATATAAAGAAACGAGGACAAGGGGTCCCCCTATATAATTCCATGATTTCTAACAAAGAAACCCTCAGCACTCTCATTTATTAAAACAGAGAAGGAAGGTCCTGAAACACAACTAAAAATGTAATCACATAATCTCTTGGAGAAGACAAAATTTTGAAGAATCTTGATGAGAAACCTCTAATTAATCTTATCATAACATTTACTGATCTCTAATTTAAGGAACATACCAAGAAAATTCGATGAAGAAAGGGAGTGAATCAACTCATGTGAAAAAATAACACCATCAAGGATATATCTACCTGCAGAAATCTGGTTTTCTCTTGGGATATTAGGGGATCCAAAACTGATTTCAAGTGAAGGGAAATGGCCTTGGAAATTATTTTGTAAGACATATTACAAAGGGAAACAAGCTTGAAATCCACAAATGAGGAGGGCTAATGTAATTTGGGAAAGAGGGAAATGAAGGTCCCATTAGTCATTCTGAGCAACCAAATGAGATCTCCTTGAAGCCGTTACTACTACCCAAACATCATAACCAACAACTTTCTAAATCTGGGCTAGGAGATTTATTCTTCTCCATGGAGAAGACAACTTTCTCAACCCCAGTGAAGGAGAAAGGCTTCAGAAGATTAAGATTATGATTCTCAGAGATAAGAAAGGGATGCAATCCATAAGGGAAGACCATGCTTCATCAAAGGAGGACAAATCCCCTACCAGTAGGGAGGAGAAGAAATTGATACCCTTATTGACAATCTGATCCACCAGAAGCACCCCCTCACTGTTCTTAATTTATGAAATGAAGTTCGAATTCCTTTTCAATTTTACAGAAGCATGGAAATTTTTTGTGTTTCTTTCACCGTCCTTTAGCCAAAGTTTCCTAGATTTTTATTTCCAATAAATTTCCTCTCTAAGGAGAAACTCACCCAACTCACCCAGTAGAGATTTATCTTAAGAAAAATTATCTTTATTCATCCCATGTTTGAACACTTTCAAATTAAGATCCTTCATCTCAGATTCAACCATTGCTTTTTCTTTAAAAATATTTTTGAAGCTCTTGAAATTTCAATCTTGTAAGTCCTTTTTTAATCTTTTCAACTTTTGGGCTAGCAAAAACTTCTTGGAGCCCTAAAATTTGTAAGAATCCCATGAAAGATCAATCCACCCTTTGAGGGAAGAATCCCTAAGCCACACTAGCTTGAATTTGAATGGTGATCTAAGAGGGGATTCATCAAAATTGATCACAAGGGATACCAGAAAATGATCCGACCCTGACCAAGGAAGAAAAAAGATTTCCAGAACTATATATTTAAGATACCAATTAGGGAAAACTAGAAATCTATCAAGCCTTTCAGCGATGTTGCTAAAACCATTTCTTCTATTACTCATGGTAAACCATCCCTTCTTAGGCTCAAGATCCAAAAGGGCACCATCCCTAATAAAGAAACAAAATTCTAATTGAGACTGGAGATTTTGAATAATCCCCCTTTCTTTTCCTTACTGCCGGAGATGGCATTAAAATCCCCCCCATAATGAATATCTAATCCCCCAGGGTAGATGTAGATTGAATAAGATTCACCCAAATATTTTTATTCCCAATGATACTATTAGGGCCATACACATTAAACAGAAAGAATCTTAACTATGAGTGAAAAAAAATTACACTTACAAGTTTCCAGTTGGGGAACTAAGCTTGCAACTCCACTGTGACAAAGCTATCCTTCCAAAGAATACCAAGCCCCCCTGAAGCACCAGAAGAGCCCAAGAAGACCCCTTTCTAGCCTCTGCTAGATCTACTCCAAAAACACTCATCTTCAGTAGCCAAAAATTTTGTTTCCTACAAAAGAACCAGATTAGCCTCCAAGGAGAGGATATAACTCTTAAGAAAACATTACTTGTCAAAGAAACTTAGGCCTCTAACATTCCAGGAAAACAACTTCATTGAATACAAGGAAAGATTTTCACCTTCCCAAAATCAGCTATATCAAATTTTAGGGTACTTTTCTTTCTTGAATCCACCTCTAATTGAAAAACATCTTGCTTGGATTTTCTACCCCTTTTCCCAATGAAGACACACAAGGAAACTCCTAGACCTTCTTAGCTAAATCAATTTTGGAGGGATTCAAGTCGGGAGCTAAGCCTTATAGATCAATCTCTCCATCTTACAAAGCCCCAGTTGAGGAGATGGGCATATCCAAATCCAAGATCTCATTATTATAAATCCATCCAAGATGCTTGTCCTTCTACCATTCCTTCCTTAATTAAGGTGGTAAGAGCCCTTGAATCCCTATACACCTCCTCAATTTTTTTCAAGAGTGAGTGAGGGGTCAACTTCATCGAAGAGCTAGGGAAGGCCAAGAAATAAATAACCTGCCCCTCCAAAACTCCTTCAATAGCTTTAGAAAAATGGGGGAAGGAATAAAGGGCCGAGCCAAAGCCAACTATAGATCAGCTGACTGGGAGGAAGGAAAATTTACCACCTTTTTTCCAATCTCTGGGAAAGCCTTCCTCAAGAGACCCAAAATTCCACAAGAAAAGCACTTAACATTCAATTGTTCATAGTCAATCAACTGCGGTCTGGAAACCTTATAAGAGGAAAAAAGAAAGCTAGGCAGAGAAGAGGAAAAATCCATTTCTACACATTCAATCTCAATAATTTCTTCAAGACAAGAGAGACAGGTTGCAGATCGACACCCACACTCCCAGAGAATAAGCTAAAGCTTTTAGAGAAATCTAATTCTTGAACTCCGAGGGAAGATTAGGAAAGCTTAACTAGAGCAGGGCCCGAATAATTTCTTCTAAGTGCAGATTGAAGTTGGGGGACCAAGCTGTCAAATATAAACTAGAGGAGTTGAGGAACCAGGGTCCTCACTTATAAACTATCTCCAAAAAGGCCTCAGAATGGAACAAAATATGGAAGAAACCATTTGGAAGAAAGAAAACCTTGGGTTTACTCTCCTTACCCCAAAACTAGAAGACCCTATTTTGAAACTTCCTCATGGAAAATTTATCCCCCACAAATTTACAACAAATTTCCCTTTTGGCTCAAACATCCATCAAACCCTTCCTTGCCCCTAATTGAAGATCAACATGCACTAAGTTTGTGAAGATTTTGAAACCAATCCCCTACCATTATTTCCTCCAGATCAAGCTAACCACTGATCTCAAACTCCATTGGATTAGAAGGGACATCGTTCCCTAAAACCCAGGATGACAACATATTCCCTTTACTAGGATCAAATTCCTCAAAAAAATTTAATCATTGAGCTCCCTAACAGTAAGGCCAGGGACTTTACGACCACGCCAAGGCCAAATCTATTCACCAGAGAAGACACCTCTTCCTTCACCAAATCCTTCATGCCTATCCTGACCCACTCCACTCCGCTGCCTAAACCAAGTGGAATCTTATTCACACTAGAGACAAACTCCCTCGGGAAAGGCACCTCATTTGTAGCTTTCTTTCTTGCAACAATCTCCTCCTCCTGTAAAAAATTTAAATTTTCCCCGAATTTGCTATTTTGTCGCATTTTTTCTCCATATGAAAATTATTTGTTAATATATAATATATTATAATTATTTAATTTAATATATATAAATATATAAATTTATATAATTATAATTGTAAATTTTTATTTTATCTTATTTTAAACAATCAAATCAAGTTCATTGATATAAAAAATGTAAAGGCATAAAGATTTTATATGGGTTTACATATATTGAAATAGGGAGATAGTTGGGCCAATAGTTAAGGTATTCAAGTAAGGGAGAGTGGTTTTTATTTTAAAATTTAAAAATATATTGAAACTCACATTGTTTTAAATTAGCAAGATTACAGTCATACCCCTGCTACTTGAAATTTCACTATTTACAATTCGTTGAAGGGGATATTGACTAAGGAAACAAACAAATGTAAGTTCATTCATTTTCTCAATTTAATTTGGAGAGAATAAGAGGTATAACATACTTAAATACAAATCCTTCCTTTTTCCTTTTAAAGTCAAGTTTGCCAACACTACAAAAAGGAATCAACACTCACTTTCAAGATAAGAACATCATTCTTTTCAATTGAATACATAATACAACCTTGAATAAAATTAAAATTTGGAGAGTTTCTTTTCCAACACAATACAACTTTGAAATTTCTCCATTCCACTATAACATTACCAATTTAATAAATGACATTTACAAGAAATTTCTTTTAACATAAAATAATTACAAGCCATCTTCTCTAGGTGAAAATAACATGGCCAAATTCATCAAATGGGATTCTTTCATAGGCTCAAATACAAAGATACACATATCAAGTTTATATTCCAATTCCATAGCTTCCACTTTTCACTCTTTCATCTTCTCAAATTTGAATCACAATGCAAAGAAAGGGGAGTGGGTGATGCTCTATGCCTAACCTTTATTCCAATAAGGAGGAGAAGCCATCCCCCGTATTGGCCCCCAAACACCAACCATAGAAAAATAAGGTGGGTTTGTAACTTTTACATATCCACAAAAATAATGGCTTCCACAATACACACACATTCAACATTTTCCACATTCATACAGTATCTCATCAATCAATCACATTTTTCCAAAAAATTTCTACAAGAGTAGTTTTACAATCTTTTCCAAAACACACACAAATAAGATTCACATTTTCATCATAATCACAAGGGTGTAATTGTAGGCCAAAAATGGGACAAGAACATGGAGTCTTCTCCTTATGCCTCCCATGTGGGAAGAGGGTCCACCCAATACCTCCAAGTGCAGTATCAACATCACACACAACACCTTATCTCTCCCTTTGCAAATGTAAAAATAACATATAAACCCTTTTACCTCCACATAGGTGGAGCACCTCTCCCACACTCCCTCCAAATTTTCCTCACTAACTCCCCTTTTCCTCTAAAAATAAATCCATTTCCTTCCTACACACCACTCATAAAGGCAACAACATAATGCAATCACAACACACAAAACATACACTCAACAACCACAAATTTCAATACAACATAAATGTGTAAAAGAAGCAACAATAAGTGAAGATCCTACCTCTCCATTTAGCTTCCAAAATATTCACACAACAAGCTTCAAACATCTTCAATCCAAGAAAAATCTGAAAAAGCAACTCAAAAAGCTCCAATCATGCAATCCCAAGCCAAAATTCCAAAAATGCAAGTGTATGAGACAAGTAACCCCAATTTCTCCAAATTCACTTTGATAAATAGAAATGAGGTGAGGATGATGAGGTGGCTCCATGTAGGATTCCACTTCATCATTTATTGATTATAACTCAACAAGTCAACACACAAATACCAAAGCTAATAAATGAATAAGTAAGGCTATGACATGCACAAGTGTACACTCCAACATGCACTCCATACCCTCCAAGGACATATTAAATGAGGTAAGTATAAAAGTGACTTTATTTACTCTTTTTCACTCAATAAATGCATTAAAAATGCTAAAATTAAATCCATACTTCATGAGTATGGTTGGTGGATGACTTTGAGACGCAAGGGACAAGGTTTACTTGTCCTAGAAGTCTCAAAAAGTGTCCTCTAAGGAAAAATTAGAGATTGATAAACGAGGAAGAGTACACACTTCAAAATGAAATTAATTCCATTCAACATCAAGTTAATATCAAGGACCATCTACTCTATTAAATTCTCAATTGTCTCATCTTCTTTTTAGTTTACAATTACGTTAAATTAACTAATCAAAAGCATATGAAGAAGTATGAATAAGGTGACTAGATTTTACAAATAATTAGATACATGCACCACTAAATAAATAACCAAAAATAAAAGAGGGAAACATCACAAAACATGGACACACACATGAGGTCAACCCCCATGGGAAACCTCCTAACCAAGCATAACAATTAAACAACATACACATAGAACACAAGTTGTCAAATTGGCCTTGTTGCAAACACCCAATATTCTTCTAGGGTTGGTCCCCTATCCTATTTCGGTGTATAGTGATATAATTTTACTATAATCTTATTCAAAAATACCTCTCTGGCCTCAAGGCCACATAAAAACATAGAGAAATAACTCATACATATCAATTCATAATCATCATCATCAAAATTAAGCAATTCTATCAACTGGATAACATTTATAAATAATTTTATTCTACCATTTTACTAACATCAATGAGATCACAAGACTAAATTGAACATCCAAACATAGGAAATGCATCACAAATATAATGGCTCATTATAAATTCAAATGAATGTAAATCAACATGTATAAAACCGTCCGCCAATTTCAGCTAGCATATCATAATCCGAAACATTAATCAAAACATATCAATAATCCAAATGTCTATATAGTCTATCACCTGCTAATTAAAATATAATAAGATCATAATGTTAATGTCTCAAATTAATAGTAATAAAATCCTAGTGGATAAGTTTCGAAGAGGAGTGGGCATTATAAAGAAATTTATAAATACATCAATGTTATAGTGCATTATGAAAGATTAATCTGTAATCATGTCATTTTCTATTCATTTTTTGACTTTTAATAATATCACCATGTTGAATATCTTATCACAACATAAATTCTTAGTTTAAAGTTTTCATATACTAAAATCTTAGGTAATGTGCATAGATTATGTCTATACTATATTATTTTTTGTAATATGTGAATGAAAATGGTTGGATATACCTCAATGTTTGTTGACTTCAAAAAATGTTGATTACATTTTAATTCAAAAATAAGGACATGATAATAAAGAAGATGGATAAAGCATGATCTCCTCATTTTTCTTTATTTTTAGGGATTTTTAAAGGATTTAATTAGGGATTGGGGTTTTTGTGAAGAAGAATGGTTTCCCTTTTATTATCTAGTGATAAAAATATTATGAGATGTGATTTAAAATATAAAGAAACATAAAAATAGGGGCATTTCATACCCTAGGTAGCCTAGGTAGTTTACTAGGGCACACAATGGGGAGGGGTGGTATAGTTTCCAAAAATATTTGCAGGCCAACTTTCAAGTAGTTAGCTTTGCCATAGTTAAAATTTCCAAAAAAATTAATAGTATTAGTAACCCAAATTGGTGCCATTACCCATTCACATATATATAAACAATGCTGAGTGACGGATTGCTTTTCCATTTAATCATAAAATAATACTCTTTACACTTCCAGTTCCATAAATAGATGGGAATAATTCAAAGTTCAGTTGGAGTCTGAGTCTGGACAATATTTTGTTTTTATATCAATAAATTGTCTATGGTCCACCCTTTATTTTCATCTCATATTTGTTGGTCATTTCAACTTTATTCCAGTTAAATGAGGAAATCTGTAGTTGTATTTATTTGAGAGGCATGCTGATGTAGGTGGCCATTTTAACGTTTCCATTGGCATTTTCCCCACCAACAACCAGAAGATAGATGTTGTTGTACATCAAAGTAACACTAACGATGTGTTAGCAGGGATGAGGCATGTCATTTGAAGTTCTATGACTGGAGCCTTTCTCAGGAGACTCTGACTTCTGGTCTGCGTCAAGTGGGAGGAAGATTTCAACAGGAGCTCATGACATTAGATCTTTCTCCAAAGCTAAATCTGAGTGATCAAACCCTAACTACTCTTACATTTGATGTTGCACTTATTTTTTTCTGAATTACATCAATTATATATTGCATTTTTATTTAATTATTTTTATTATGTAATTGTATTTATATTATTTTACTTCTCTAATAATATTGATTATAGTATCAACAAGTATACAGAGGGTAATAATGTAGCTACTAGTTGGTGTACAACCATTATATAGGCACATGTAGGTCGGTCGCTGTTCCCAGAGGGGGGCGTACACTCCACGTATTGCCTAGAGTGCTCTGAAACCTTAAGTTGGCCTTGAACATCAAACCAAGTTGTTAAATCATATCACAAATTCCATTCACTGGCCAAAAAGAAAATGTGTGATGTGTAAATAGTTAACAAATGGAAAAAATAATTGTCATGTGCATTTTTGAGTCTATAATTTCTTGGTATCATTTTTTTTGGACCTATTTTCTCGATGTTAATTTGTCAATAATTCACAAAGATTTATAGAAATAGATATTTTACATTTAACTAATAAATAATTATTAGTGCAAAATCATAGCACCCCGGATGGCCTCAAGTTTGAAGTGGGGCATTTGGTGTGATTGCACAACATTGGACCATCTCTCAAGTTGTGAGAGACTTGAAAGCCCCTAAAATTAGTGGGCTGAAACATTAGTAGAGGAAGGTAAGAATCCGATGCTGAGATCTTTCCAAAAAATCCTCTCACATCCAAATCTGAGCTTCTAGTAGAAAGATATGGCTGTCTGAAGCTCAAGGTCATAGGTGCACAATATTTAAAAGAGTCGAGCCATACATGGTCCACATGGCAGCCTCACACATCTTGAAGATTCAACCCCTTCCTTTCACTCTTGAAATTACACTAGACTGAAATGTGATGGCTTCCGTGGGCTCCTCTGTGTTCCTTTTTGTTTTACCTAAGTCCCTCTTGTTGGCGGAGACATTGTGCCTGACCTGAGACACATGGAGGCTTCACGCTTGTTTGGAAACTACCCCCAATTTTTACCTTTGAATTTGTGCGGTCAAGACACATGGAGGCCTCCGTAGGCTTGCCTCTTCTTAGACTTTTCAATAACCGATTCTACCTTTTCGGGCTCTAGACACGTGGAGGGCCATTACTTATTTGGGAATCTTTCTTTGGTTCACACATTTAAATTTGTGTTGATGTGGCACAAGGCGTTGTCTGCCAATTCTTTATACTTAGCTGATTCGGGCCTCGATCCATTTGACTTCTGTTGGACCCAAGACACGTGGAGAGTCTACGCACATTTGGGAACCTGCTCTTTGGACCTAGCCTTGGTGGTGCACCAATGAGACATGTCGGGGATTCTGATGACTCCTTTATACTTAGTTATTTTAAATGGCCAGATCTATTATGTTTTCAAACTTGGGACACGTGGAAGCCTCACGCTCAATTGGGAACCCGCTCCGGATTTTAACCTTGAAGTTGCACCGAGTTGATGCATGGCACTTTCCGCTCGCTCTACCCAGTTTTGAATTTTCAACTATCGACTCTATCCTTTTTTTGACTTTGGGACATGTGGAAGTTTGGTGCTTGTTTAGGGTCTCCATTTTGGATCCTATCTTTGGAGTTTCGTCGATGAGACACATGCCACCCTCTGCTGGTCTATGAATTTTCAATGGCCGATGAGACCGTATGGGCTCATAGGGCTACCCTTCAAAATTTTTCCATTTTGTGAAAAGTTAGAAAGTTCCAAAGTCCCCTGCAGACCCGTTGGCCCGCATTCACACTTGGGAAAAATTTACTTTTTGGCCCTACAAACCCGCTTTTGTCAAAAGTCATCCTTGAGCCCACTGGCCCGCATTTTCTACTTGGGAAAAAATACATCTTTGGGCCCGTCGGCCCGCATTTTCCACTAATTCTCTATGAAAAAAGTGTAAAAATGAAAAAATGTCTCCCGCTGCCCTGCTAGTCCATAATTTCCATTGGCAAAAAATCTTCCCTAGGCTCGTCAGCCCGCTTTTTGGCGAAAAAACCTTCCCTGGCCCACCGGCTCGTAACATGAAAAATATGAAGAGTTAGAAGGACTTCTTTATATCTTTGGAGAGGAGAGAAAATTTCCTATCTAATGGAAATGATTTCAGGGGTCCTTATGTGCTTAAAATATGTAAAAATTTAGATTGAAGCACAAAGAGGAAAAATGGTGTCAGTTGACCCAAAATAAGTGTGAGCTTATTTTGGTCAACAATAATTAAATAATATCTCTAAGGTTGACCTTAATGGTATTGTGTTGTGTTGTTACTATTATATTATTGTTTTAATCTTGATTTATGTACAAAGAAGTCAACTTGAAAGGCATCAATCTTGTGTATGAGGACTATTGTGTTGGACTTGACCTACAACTACTCACGTATAAGTTGTGTTAGGTCAGTAGATCCTTTCAGGATGGAAATGGATAAATAAGATATAATACCTCAGTAATAAAATAATAATAAATGAATACCTAAATAATGGGATCCAAAAACAAAAAAAAACATATATAGGGAAAATATCATCAGGCATTTTCTCACTTTCCACATATGTTTGTCTTTATTCATTCCAAAATAGCCTTCTTGTCTTTATACAATGCGCTGATTTTTATCATGCATACCAATGTTCCAATGTGCCTTTTTATGGGAACCACTACGCATATTTTTTGGGTTTTATATTGTTTTCAAAGATCATTTTATGCACAATATATCAAAAATTCTACGTTAAAATCTAGGAATTAGTTTTATAATTTTCTTTCGGCTCCAAAGTTGCATCAACATTAAAAAAATTATAGTAATTATTATTCTACTTTTGAAGTGGACATTAGAATCTTAAAGTAGAGAATTGTATAGTAATGAAATAATATCATGCAATAAAGAATGTTGTGAATCTCACATATATATATTTTGATTAGGTAATAAGGAATTTTTTAAAGGTTCCATCAAATTTGTACACACCACAAAAATATTTAAAAAATAAGACACACTTACTAAAAATATAGATAAAATGGTCAAATGATCTTGATCCACCATTCTAAAAAAGCAACCATCCTCCACTGTAGGTGAGTTACCAATCAACGACCCATAGTCCCCAAAGTAGATTTGAAACCTTATTTTTCATTTGAGAGTAACAATCTATCCACCATATTTCAACACTTATTCATCTACTTGTTGAGAGAACAACATCATTTTTGGTTGTTTATTTTATTTCCCTTTCCCTTTCTTTCCCACCATGGTCCATATCTCCTCCACCGATGAGATAGGAATAAAAATTTCCATATCCACCCGAGATTCACCTATCTATACTAAGGGTCTTTCCCCATCATTCACCAAGACCTTCATATCATTTTCTTTCTTCCCATTGGTTATGGGTTCCACCCTCTTTTGTTGTTCAAGCATTTGATCCTCCACTACTGGTTAGGGCATTTGTGTAACCATCATCTACATTTTACAATGAGAATCAAGAACCATCACCATATCCTTCACTTTCAATCCCAGTGAAGAAGCAACCTCCAAGTTGTCTATCTCCGAATCCATAGAAATTACCTTCCATTGAGAATATCATGTTAGTATTCAAATGTTAATATCTACAACATTATGTTTATTGGTAGGGAGAAATTAAATTCTCCTCTATCCACGACACATTTATTAATTCAAATGTCTCACTATATGTTAAGAATGTAAAATCTTTGAAACCCTTCTTATTTATCAAATTAATAATTTGTAATGTTTATAGACATTGAACATCATCAACAATATCCATGAGAAAGTGGATCAAATCAACTAAATATGGCAAATATGCAGAAATAACATAAAGCCTTTAACTGAACACAACTCAGAACATATGGGAAATAGTAAATTAACAATAGTATAGCCCCCACTAAAATAGGGATTTGACAACTAATAAACAACAAACTAAGTTAAAGTAACAAAATTTAATTACTTTAACTTTAAAAGTTTACTAATGATGAATTAACCTAATTTTATTCTGAACAATATAATCACATGTAAATCATAGAGGTTCCTTGCAATGATTAAATGATCGTTTGAGTGTGTGACATTTCCAACTCAATTGTTCTCTCATATATTAATCTGTAGAGGCATCTAAGAGTAAAAAAAACAAAAAAAACATGATAGCTAATAACGTGTGGACCATGGAAGGAAAAACAAAATGAAATCATTTAACGCCTAAATTTTTAAAGTCTTTCAGAAAAAAGAATATTATGTCATTGCCGCCCCTTCTCTGTTAAAATTCTCTTATTTTTTCGAATAATAAATATAACATGGCACCTCCAATAAGCATTACATTGCTCTATATATAAAGTGTATATTTGTAGATCTAAAATAGCTCTCTAATGAGAAAAACACACATGGATTCTTTAACTTCTACAACTATTTTGGGCCATTTTTTATGGCATGGAGGATAGTGAGAGCCCTTTTTTAATGATTAGTGAATGGGAGCATTGTTGCTTCGTCTTCACTTTCATGACTATTTTGTTAACTTAATTTTCCAACCCATTGAGTCTTTTTGGCTTTAAATTCTATCTCATTATTTATTTGACACTTTCAAGCATAATTCAGATAAATTGAGTTCTAAAACTAATTGAATTGTATATGAAATGCGCTTACATTTTTAAATGTTTATTAATTATGTATAAAGGTTTCTTCAAGTGAGAATGAGCTTCCTGCATCTGAAAAACAGTTAGAAAAATGAAAGGTCAGGATTGAGCTGGAGATGACGTTGATGCATGGACCGCCCGAGGTCATTGATCTGCACAGAGAATTCTACTATCTTTTTTATTAATTTTTTTTGTTACATTTGTTTTAGAAGCCTACGGACTTACAGTCATGGCACTATCGAATACAGTTCATGCCGTCTATGGGTTTTGTGTGAGATATAGTTTGTAGGTGGTATTGAGTATGGAGGAGGCAAGAATTTAACGTTATGATTTTGTGGCAGGATTTACATGCGATAGTGAAAGATGTTGGGATAGATGTCTATTGTGCCACTGACATATGACAATTACATCAATGAATGAGATCACCGCCAGGGAGGATTGGAGCACGGACATGTTACAAATGTCGATCGCATCTACCATGGTTAACACACACCAGTACGAAGGACAGTGGAGAGGAGGAGGGAAAGGATTTCAAAAAAATATGATCTCCTATGAACCGTTGATTAGAGATGAAATATTGAAAAGGATGAGCCACACAATTTTAACATGAAAGTAAGGAGAGATGGAGCAAACCCTAATCTATGGTGTCGTAGAAAGGTGAGAAATAAAGAAAGAGTAGGGAAATGAAAGTAGTTGCATGGTCATTGATAAACGAATAATGCATATCCCAATGTTAATACCATCTCCCCCAAGAAAGGAAGTAGATATCAGTTACAAAAGGATATGTCGAGGTGTGAGAGAGAAGGCACAAATTTCCCAAGTTGCGGGTTGTGCAGGGCTATTTAATTGGGTGAATGTTTATTGAAAATCATTTAACTTTCAAACTACTATTTAATATAAATCTTTTCTTTTCCGGATGGATCCGAAAATGGTAACGTGTTCTACATATATGTTCTACATGGGTATTTGTGTTAGGAATTCATAAAGATAGACAGACTACTCTCTTTTTCCTG
This sequence comes from Taxus chinensis, assembly GCA_019776745.2. NCBI lineage: Eukaryota > Viridiplantae > Streptophyta > Pinopsida > Cupressales > Taxaceae > Taxus > Taxus chinensis. Next base: position 180,633,383 of record CM034152.1, on the reverse strand, counting down.
TGTTTCTATTTTTCTAAAACGGAGGCCTATGTTTCTACACTTCCAGGAGGGGTGACATGTTTGTTTGAAGGGTATGTATAGTAAAAAATCATATGTTTTATGTGGGTTAGGTGGAGTAGAAAGATAACACGGTGTTTTTTTGGAAGGGGCATATTTTTTTGTTTATGGTTACGAATCTAGTGATTTTACTATAGAGCTCCTCTGTTTCTTTTTTGTTGGCTCAGTGCAGGGTGTCAGATCTTCTAAACTCTTCCATTGATTTGTTACAACTCCATATGTAAGGAAATTTACATATCGGTGTTGTGGCATGCATTTTGTTGACCAAACTATTGAAATGTATTTTATTATGCCCATATTAAACTACTCATTAATAAGTTTTTTATCACATAAATGCATTTTTTATTGTGTATCTTGTTATTCAGGTAATTGAAACAAATTTTTTTGAAACGAAGATTTTATTGTTTAATGTTTTGTTTATATCCATTACCAATGGATAGCTACCTTTTTTTCTCCAAAATACACTATAAATTTGATAGGTATTGTACATTATAGGAAAATTTGATGCATTGTTTGAAAAGCAATCAAAGTATCTCAAACATGCATTAAATTTGATATGTTTCATTAGGCATGGAGTTATGATATTAATAGATTAGAATTTGATCTTGGCCTTGAAGATGCATATTTGCTCATCTGGATAAAATTTTAACATATACATATATGGTTCCTTGTTGTGCATTTTTTAGTGGTAGATCCTTTAGTATAAAAGGAATTTGATACTACCATCACATTTGACCTACATGCATATAAGATGTACCTTTCTTATTAAACAGTTATCACATTTATCTCTAACTATTTCAGACATGGACTCTAAATTTAAAACTCATTGATATTCTCATGGTTGAGAGAGTAAGAACACTCACTGACCGTATATAGCATATAGAGACATGTCCTCCTTGATTAACCTAATAATATATGTCTAGAAAATAGGTAGGATGGTTTGCACAATTTTTGGTAGGTTAAGGTGGAAGAGGTGGAGGAATACTCTTATATTGACCTCCTTGTGTTGTTCTTACATACAACCATAAGAAAGATACCTACATTCATTACCTGAAACCTTAGTACATATCTATCTATGGACAAATGCCTACTCTCCCTTATATCAAATGCGTTGTCTCGCATCCACATATAATAACATGTAGAGTTTCCATCCTTGTTGATGCTACTTAAAATGTGAATATATTTTCCAATATTTTGAAAAGGTGGGATGAAGTTCCAATTGATCATTCCTCCCACTGAATCGATTTTATTTATATAATAAATATACATATCTTAGTCAGTAACAATAGTACAAACATAAATATTGGTGAACATGTAAGATTATGCAGGTATGATAGAAGGAAGTGGAATTCATGTAATAATTCCCTCTTGATATACGTGGAGAGAAAGATTGGCCATTGACAGTTCATGTATAGGAATTGTTGACAATTTTTGCACTTGTACAAAAATGGGCAACTCAAAACTTCATTACAATGGATGGCATTGCTGAAATGGACCTAAGCCAGGGGAGGTCCATTCAGTTTAATATCTATTCCATTGCATTAAATTAATGATTACATGTATTTTGCAGTTATGTGTGCTGTTACAAAATGTAACAAATCACATAGTCTGCAATTACATGTTTGTCCTCAGCAAGAGAACACAAAATCCCCAAGGACATATGTATTATCTTGATGTAGACCAAAATTACAGAATAAGCGAAGTGTTATTTTTTGGAACAACAGAAAAGAGTTGCATATTACAATAATTGAGAGTTTGTTACTAAAGTTGTAGGTATTTTAAAGTTCTTTCCTTCATGATAAAATACATCCAATTATGTTATTGAGTTGTTTAGTTTGTTATACAATCCATACATAAAACTGAAATGCAAAAAGAAGTACACAACTCAGGTGTAAAATTTAATGTTTTATTAATAAGGAATTTCAATGTTTCCCACAAGCCTTGAGATGTAACTCAAAAGAAATTCAAAACTATTGAAGTGGAAGGTATATGTGCATGAAAATAAAAGTAAAGGAGTATGAAAAAACCCATCATTGCCTTGGGATTCTCTCGTCTTTGTTTCTCTACTTCTAGTTCCAACTTTACTCCATCTTCATCCTCTCTATCTAACATTGGTATTATACCTAGGAAACAAAAGAAGAAGAATTTCAGTCACAAGCTCAAGGTTTTGATCCATATTCTTGTACTATCTAATTTCATGCAAATGGATCTCCTGACATCAGGAGGTATAAGTTACAAGAAAAACAAATGCAAAATTGATAAGAGCAGTATTCTACATTAGCACACATGATTCCCATAATAATTAAAGAAAGAGAAGAGGAAAGAAAAAATATGGAATACAAGAGAGGCCAAAAAGCCTAATGTTTTCTAAACTAGTTTGTCTAAATGTGCAGGTACATAAGGTGTAGATAATGATGTCGATCCAACTTCAGAGCTTTAGTAGAATACCAAACTGAATCATGATTTAGAATAACTTGGAGAAAAGGAAGATTGTACATTGCATAAGTCAAGGATACAGATCTAAGATATCATCAAAAATATGATATAGAAACAAAGTATAGGTGGTCAAATTTCAGTAGTTAGCATGATTCCAGATAGAAGAATTCATTCATGTCTATCACAATGATCAAAGTAAAAATTCCAAGTGTATTTTATTTTGAACAGAACCATCAACTACAGTTTTCCACATGAAATAAAGTACACTTATGCAGTACATAAATGAATATTGTAGTCTCAAACTATCCCTAGAGTTACTGTCTACAAGAGAATATCATCATTTCAGCTAATGATTGACACACAAGGAGTATTATTTAAGGACATAGTAATGAGAATGTGGTAGAAACAATGCTTAAGGGGAGAGTTCAGTTGATTCGAAGAAAAAGCTCAAGAGTCCGTTTAAAAGGCAGAAAGATGATTCTATAAATAACTATTGTTCACATTGATATTAAATATGAAAGTACATCAGGGCATAAAAGAAATCATAATGCATCTGAAATGACTATCCATCTAAGATATATGTCATGAAATAGGTAAAAGGTAAGAACATCTACACATTTACAGTAAATGATCCTTTATGAATTTCACTATACATTTCCTAAGGTTCACCATATAAGTACTAACAAAATCTCATAAAATCAGAAGGATAGCTATGATTTTTTGTTCACGGTTAAAAATTTAAGAAAGTTTGGAAGTCACTTTTATAATTAAGCTCAAATACAGGATTGCAACAGTACAAGTATCCACCCAATTTTGAATAAATGAGATACAAATCAAATGAAGATTCATGGACCAAGTGGTTAACAAATCATCCACAGGCTTACGAAGTTACAAGTCGTTCATGAAAAAAAAGATAACATGAAGATATCCAAAGAAGGAACCATACGACATTCATATTAGTAAGAGAACACATACTCTATCAAGAGGGAACACTACATTCTAGAAGATTGCTCTTGTGAAACATATTCCAACTTGCAATATAATTCAGAGCTACACTTAATGTTTTCAAGATCAATTTGTAGATACTTCAAATGAACTGTCACAATTCAATATTTCATTCAAATTTATGAGGAAATGGTTATAGGTAACCCATTTGATTATTAATATAGTTTTCCATAGGAAAAAAACCAAAAAAATTCAATAATAATAGAATCAATTAGGTAACAACAATACTTCAACAATGCTAGGTGTAGCCAAAGTCATATAGAAAATTACAAAGTCAGAATGATTTTTGGTGAGCAAAAATGAGGTTCTAACATCTCAGTATGACTATAGAATCGGATTTATTGATTATGTTCTATTATACAAAGCTATATGAGTTTCAATCATGTACATGAGGGATGATCAGTACAAGTAAGAGTTCAGAGATTCATCTGAAAATGTTGCAATAACATATTACATAGTCAACATACATGAAGAACCTTCAAGGAAAATGAGAATGTAAACATTTTCAGAGGAAACATTTAAATGCAAACTGAGCTCGGTGTACAATTTGGCTCTACTACAGAATGGAGTATTTTAAGACAAATGATCAAGAAATCAGCTAAGAGAGTGTGAGGAATGTGTGAATCAATGAACTTACACTCAAGGAATAGAACTTCAATAAGACAAACAATCCTTTCGCAGCTAAAATATCATCTCTTTTTATAGATACAAAGTTATAAATGTAGTAAAATTCACAAAAGGCGGTATGTAAAAATGTTAGGAAAGCTTCAATATGCCAAAATCTCATTTCATAGATTCCTTCAACAAATATAATGAATAAAGAATACTCAAGAACAATGCATAGTCTGGATGAATTCATACAAAGTCAAAGAACATGCACAAAGCCTAGAATCATGACTAAGCAACAAATAATGCAAAAGAATGAATACCCAGGAGCTCAAAGAAGTAGAATAACAGATTTTCAAGTCAGAACAAGAATCAAAGATATTCAGAGGTTAAGATGTACAGTACAACGAATACACATTTGAAGTAAATCAGAACAATAACTCATTCATGATGACATTACTAAGTTCAATTACTACGAAATACCACAACCATTAAATATTTTCTTAATTTTTGCAAAGAACTTGAAGAAAGAAATAAAAACTCAGTAGCTTGGTCAAAGTTTGCTAGAAACCCTTGAGGTATAAAAGGATGTTTCCAAAATGACGATCACAGAAGCTCTTCGAGCTCATTTTATCAATGACCAAACATGGAAAATACAAAGAAATAAAAAAATACATGCATCAATGCACAAAAAAACCCAATAGTTCAAACATTTATAGATTCTTTCTAACACAAATGTAGGAGTTGAAGAAATCATCCAAGTTATAGCTACAAAAATAAGAACTTACCCCCACAGTGACATAGGAGCATAACTTGCGGAGACCATAACTTTTGATCCAACAATTGGATTGTCTTGAAATTTTACAAAGTGGTAGACATACATTATTACTATACTGGGGTCAATTTTTTGTGCAAGTTTTTAGCCATTTTGACACATTTTTTGGCCCAGATTCCTTCATCTAGTGGCCTAAAATTGGCTCTAAATGTTTTTTCTCACTTTTGACTGTCTTAGAAATTTAATAAATCGTGTTGTACTTGTTAGAATAAATAAAAAAATTGTGTGAGCCTTAATTTAGGAAGGGATATTTGGCACAAAATTTTTGGGTCCCATCTGAGTTTTTTTGCTAGTAGGTATTTTTTTGCATTTTAGGGTTTTTATAGTAGACATGAAATAAAAGGAGGATTGTAATCATGTAAAAGATTAGTGTGGATTCCCGAATGAGAAGAAATATATTTCAAAACTCCTATTTTTTATTTGTAAATATTTTTATGTGTGTTTTGGAGGTTTTTCAACGTCTTCCAACTAGATCACATAAATTGGTATCAGAGCCAGATTTTGATCTTGCGGAAATAGTTAAGCTAACATATTACATTTTTATGTGTATTTTTTTCCTCTATTTATATAATCATGGATATAAGTGGGAAGGTAGGATATTCCCAGATAAATAAGTATATGCACGAGCTATAGAGATAGGTTGTCAAGCTCACAGGAGAAGTTACCCACCTTATAAGGAGACATGCAAATAGAGATGTAAAGCCAAATAGTGTTATTGAAGAAGTACCTCCATTAATGAATGAAGGAGAAGACAAAGAATAAAATGAGAGAGATGAAGAAACATTAAATGAGAGACCATTTAGGGAGAGATTGATCCAGGATTTAGAGGGAAAGAATGGCGACATCAATATTAATGTTCCTGATTATGGTGGAGGGTTACGACCAGAGGAGTTGAATGATTGGTTTAATCGCATGGAAAAATTCTTTGGGTGGAAAAAAATTTCATATAAAAAGAAGGTTAAGTTTTCATGCACTAAGTTTTCTTGATATGCATTGATCTGGTGGGATCACCTATAAAATGAAAGACAAAGGAATGGAAAGGGAAAGATCTGAAATTGAAATAAAATGGTAAAGAAGCTCAAAGAAAATTTTCTTCCTATATATTAGTCTTAGACAATCTTTTGAAGGTTCAAAAACCTAATACAGAAGGATTTGAACCTTAAGAATTATACCAATGAATTTTACAAGTTTTCAATCAGGGTTAAATAGGTAGAGTCTGAAGAAAAAAGGACTACACGATATATAAATGGATTAAGTTACACCATACAAATGAACTAAGTATTCTTCGGATCCATATCCTAGATGATGATTATCAAATCGCATTAAGGGAAGAAGAAAATAAAAAGAGGAATAATTTTAGAAGAGGTGTGAAAAGAGGGCAATCATCATCTCCAATGAAAGGTAATGATAGATTTGAATCTACAAAAGGTGAATCTAATAATGTAGAAGTGCATTAAGATTCTGATCAAAGTTGTGGTAACTACCAAAGAGGTAGGGATTTCAGAGGGGAAGATATTATAATGGAGGACGTGGCTGGAATAGCCCCAAAGGGAATATACATGTTACAGATGTGGTGAAGAGGGTCACAAAGCCTTTGATTTTCCGCTCTATCATACATAAGATAGATGGTGAGAAGAAAAACCATGAGTAAATCTGGTTAAAGCTGAAGAGGAAGAAGAAATGGAGGTTGCTATAGACTTGGGTGAAACCATCATGATAAGAAGGAAAATGATTGTCTCAAGGAAATAAAAAGAACATGATTCTACTAGTGCTGATTTGTCATTGCGAACAAATATATTTCAAACAATATGCACCTCTTGAGGAAAGGTATGCAAAATTATTATTGATAGTGGTAGTTGTGAAAATATTTTTTTGAGTGTGATCGTTGATAAAATCAATCTAAAATGGGAGATGCACTCGTATCCCTATTATATATCATGGTTCAAGAAAGGGAATGAGGTAACCATAGATAAAAGATGCCTTCTAAAGTTTTTGATTGGGAATGCCTACAAGGATGAGGTATGGTGTGATGTTATCCCAATGGATGTATGCCATATATTACTAGGGAGGCCTTGGCAATACAATAGGAAGGTTAGACATGATGGAGGAAAAAATACATATACCTTTTGGGAGGATGGTGTAAAGATGGTCTTAATACCCTTCAAGGAAGAAGAGAAAAGTGAGGCCGTATTGGATACAAAAGAGTTTGTTACAGAAATGGAATAAGTTGGCTAGTGTTATGCACTGATGTCAAAGAAGGTGGAAATAGAGGAATTTAATATAATTGTTGCTGTGGAAAAGGTCTTAAAATAATACAAATATGTCATACTAGATAGGTTACCTCCAAAGCAAGATATTCAACACCATATTGATTTTATCCCATGATCCACCCTTCCAAACCAAGAATCCTATCAGAGGAGTCAAAAATAGAGTGAAGAGTTAAATAGACAAGTGAAATATCTAATACAAAAAGGATTAGTGAGAGAAAGCATGAGTCTATGCGCAACCTCGACTGTATTGACTCAAAAAAAGATAAAGACGAGAGATTGTGTGTAGATAGTAGATCCATAAATAAGATCACAATTAAGTATAGATTCCTAATTCCGAGATTGGATGATATGATGGATGTGCACCCGAAGCCTGAAATTTTAGCAAGAATGACCTACGGAGTGGGTAATACCAGATCCGTATTTGTGAAGGGGATGAATAGAAAAAAACTTTCAAAACAAAATAAGGGTTGTACGAGTGGACGGTGATGCCATTTGGGATATCTAATGCACCTAGTACATTAATGAGGCTAATAAACATATTACTTTGAGAGTACAATGGTAAGTTTATTGTTGTCTATTTTGATATTCAGTAAGACAGTGGAAGAACACTTTTTAGATATGAAATTGGTGTTACACTTGTTACGTAAAGAGAGTCTATATGTAAACTTAAAGAATTGTATATTTATTCAGAAGAGTATGATTTTTTGGGGTTTGTGATATCATAGGATGGAGTGAGGATGGATGAGGAAAATGTAAAGGAAATTTTTGAATGGTCTATTCTAAGGAATGTGAAAGAGGTTCGTAGTTTTCATGGATTGGCAACATTTTATAGGAGGTTCATCATGAATTATAGTAGCATTGTCCCACCCACAACAAAGTGTATAAAAGGGAGGGAGTATGTATGCAATAAGGCAAAAACAAATACTTTTTAATTTTTGAAGAAGAAAGTGTTAGAAGCACCTGTTTTGGTATTGCTAGATTTTAGCAAGGTTGTCAAGGTTGACTGTGATGTGTTACATATCAGGATTGGAACTGTACTGAGTCAAGAAGGATGACATGTAGCATTATTTAGTGAAAATATAAATGATGTCAAGGGGAAATATTCTACTTATGATGTGAAATTTTAATCTATTGTTTAGGCATTATGACACTAGAGACATTACTTGGTTACAAAGTAATTTGTACTCTTCACTGACCATGAAGCATTGAGGCATGTAAACACACAAAAGAAAATAAATAGTAGGCATGTAAAATGGGTTTAAATTTTTTGCAAGAATATACTTTTTTTTAAAGTTACATAATTCAAGTAAGTAGAATCAAGTTGTTGATTCCTTGAGTAGGCATGTAGCACTTTCGACAACAATGGAAAATGAAGTAGTAGGGTTTGATGTAGTTAAGGAATTATACGAAGGTGATCTAGATTTTGGTGATGTTGTGAGACAAATTAAGGATCCTACAGTAGGTAGTGGTTCTTTTGATTATTTGATGCAGGATGGTTATTTGTTCAGGTGGAAATAATTATGCATCCCTATTGGTTGAATGAGAGAAAATATTATAAGAGAATTGCATAGGGGGGGGTTGGCTGGACACTTTGGTATAAGTAAGACAATTACTCTTATTGTATAAAAGTATTATTGGCCAAATGTAAAGAGGGACATAAGAAGGATTGTAGCAAGATGTAGAGTGTTCCAAAATTGGCTAAGGGCCGTGCACTAAATACTAGGTTGTATATGCCATTACTTGTCCCTACAGGGCCATGGGTTGATTTGAGTATAAATTTCATGTTAGGAATTCCTAACACACAATGAGGCAATGATTCTATTTTTTTTGTGGTTGATATATTCTATAATATGACACATTTAATTTCTTTTAAAACAACTAATGATGCTTCCAGAGTTGAAAATTTGTAATTTTTAGAAGTGGTTAGATTGCATGGAATTCCAAAAACGATCACTTCAGATCGGGACACGAAGTTTTTGAGTCACTTTTGGAAGACCAAGAATGATCACTTTAGATTGGGACATGAAGTTTTTGAGTCACTTTTGGAGAATTTGTGGAGGAAACTATGGACACAAACTACAATTAAGTAGTGCATATCACCCCGTCAGTACGGTGTCGCAAATAATGTGGAGTACGGTAACAGTCAAAGTACAATAGGAATGTTGTAAAAAGTAAATATTTATCGTAAGTGGTCCGGTAATGTTAAAATTTCAAAGTTTGGGTAATTAGAGAAGTAGGTCTACATGATTAGAAATTAGAAATATTATATTGGTAATAAGGACAAGGAATGAGGTCATAAATATTTTGTGTATTTTATTTGTAAAAATTCTAAAAATGTGGAACCCATGTAAAATGATAAGGTTTATCTTATCTTTAGAGATAAGCTTACATGTACAGATAAGAGTTAAGGTATGGAATATGATTCGTCAGAGTGGATTTCTTATCCTATCTTAGAGATAGGATGGATAAGCCTGGAAGTTCTATAAATAGAGAGGCCACCCCCCACATTTAGCATAGAAAGAAGTAGTGAGAAATATTGTAGGAAGTGTGCAAAGGAAGCCATCAGTTAAAGGTGTGTTGAAGAAGCCATCGAGAGGTGTAATTGTAAAGTTTCTCCCATAGTCTTGTTGAAGTACCTCATGGGTGAGATTGTAACAATTTCATGTTAATATTATAATTTACTTTGATATTTCAGATTTGTTATCATTCTGTCTTATCATAGTTGATGGTATTCTTGTGTTCGGTTGTTGTTTTGTTTCCAGATTACATCCACCAAACTAAAGGCTCTGCATTAGTAAATAATCATAGCACGAGGAGTTCCCGGTGAAGAATTATCATAGTGCCGGATTGGTGATGACAGATCCTATATTTGATTGTGCTACCCAGTGAAGATAAAACTAGTGATGATGTAGAAGCATTTGCATAACACATTCTATAGCTACAGGATGAAGTGAGGGAAAAGCTAAAAGTGAGTAATGCATAATATAAACTAGACGTAGATGACCGTAGGAGAGTATGTGTACTTAAAGAAGGATATATGGTGATGGTTCATATTAGAAAGGAGATTTTTCCAAAAGGGACATATAATAAACTCAAGTATAAGAATATTGGGCTATGTAGGATTTTGAAGAAAATTAGTGATAATGCCTACAAGTTGGAGCTACATGACAACTTTGCTATCTCACCAATTTTTAATGTTTCTAACTTATATAAGTTTCCAGGTCATGATCAAAATATTTTCGAGGAGGAAGAAATAAAATGGAAGCAACATATGTCGAATAAGAAAAAGGAAAGGGTAATGCGTGTCTTGGACCAAAAGACAGTCACTACTAGACAAGGGAGCTACAATAGTTATTAGGTACAGTGGGAAGGTTTACAACAAGAAGAAAATAATTGTATTCTTGAGTGGGAATTGAAGAAGATTGACTGTGAAAACTTAGATGAATTTCGTCAATTGAATTTGTAGGAGTTGAATTCTTTTCAACCATGGGAGAATGAGGTGGGAGCATAACTTGTGGAGACTATAAATTTTGATCCTACCACTGGACAATCTTGAAATTTCATAGCGTGGTAGATATACATTATTAATAATTTGGGGTCCACTTTTTCATGCAAGTTTGTGCCCGTTTTAACACATTTTTGGGCCCAGATTCATTCATCTAGTGGCCTAAAATTGGCTTCGAATGTTTTTTTCACTTTTTACTAGGTTTTAGAACTTTGAAAACTTTTGTTGTAATTTGGTATGATAATTCAAAATTTTAGGTGAGCCTTAATTTATGAAGCCATATTTGGAACCAAAATTTATGGGCTCATCCAAGTTGTTTTCCTAGTAAGTAATTTTTGGCATATTAGGGTTTTTAGAGTAGAAGTGAAAGAAAAGGAGGATTATAATGATGTAAAATATTAGTGTGGATTCCAGAATGAGAAGAAAGATATTTTGAAACTCCTAGGTTTTATTTGCAAATATTTTTATGTGTGTTTTTGAGGTATTTCAACCTCTTACAACTAGATTCACATCAATTGGTATCAGAGTTAGATTTTGATCTTGTAGAAATAATTAAGCTAACATATTACATTTTTCTGTTTAATTTTTCCTCTATTTTATATAATCATGGCTAGATGCGGGAGGGGAGGTTATTCCTAGATTTATAGAATATGCAAGAGCTACAAAGACAAGTTACTGAGCTCACAGGAGAAGTTACCCACCTTAGAAGGAGACATGCAAATGGGGATGCAGACCTAGATAGTGATACTGAAGAAGTACCGCCATTAATGAATGAAGGAGGAGACAAAGAAGAAAATTAGAGATATAAACAAACATTTAATGAGATACCATTTGAGTAGATATTGATCCATGATTTAGAGGGAAATAATGTTGGCATAAATATTAATGTTCCTGATTATGGTGGAGGGTTAGGAATAGAGGAATTGATTGACTTGTTGAATCGCGTGGAAAAATTATTTGAGAGGAAAATCCTATCAGAGGATAAGAATGTTAAGTTTTAATGCACTAAGTTGGCCAATAATGCATTGATCTGGTGGGATCACCTACAAAATGAAAGACAAAGGAATGGAAAGGGAAATATCTAAAACTAGAATAAAACGGTAAAGAAGCTGAAAGAAAATTTTCTTCCTATAGATTATGCTTAGCCACTCTTTCGAAGGTTCCAAAACCTAATAAAGAAGGATCTCAGAATTGGGTAATATACCAATTAATTTTACAAGTTGTCAATGAGGTTTGAATAGGGAGAGCCTGAAGAACAAAAGGCTACATAGTATATAAATGGATTAAGTTACACCATACAACATGAGATGAGTATGCTCCGGATCCATAGCCTAGATGATGCTTATCAAATCACATTAAGGGAAGAATAAAATAAAAAGAGGAATAATTTTAGAAGAGGCTTGAAAATAGGGCCATCATCATCTGTAATGAGAGGCAATGGTATATTTGAATCTAAAAAAGGTAAATCCTCTAATGCATAAGGGCATGAAGATTCTGTTCAAATCCATGGTAACTACTAAAGGCATAGAGGGTTTTAAAGGGAAAGAGGTTATAATGGAGGACGTGGGTGGAATATCCCCCAAATGTAATATACATGTTACACATGTGGTGAAGATGGTCACAGAGCCTTTGAGCATCTAGACTATGCTACACAAGATAGATGGTAAGGAGAATAACCAAAAGAAAATCTGGTTGAAGCTAAAGAGGAAGAAGAAATGAAGGTTGTTGCAGACTGGGGTGAAACCCTCATGATAAGGAGGAAGATGATTTTCCAAAGGAAAGATAAATAACAAGATACTTCTGGTGCTAATTAGTGGTTGCGAAAAAATATATTTTAAACAAGATGCGCCTCTTAAGGAAAGGTATGTAAAATTATTATTGTTGGTGGTAGTTGTGAAAATATGGTTTCAAGTGTGATGGTTGATAAACTCAATCTGAAATGTGAGAAGCACACATATCCCTATCATATATCATGGTTCAAGAAAGGGAATGAGGTAACCATAGATAAAATATTCCTTATAAATTTTTCAATTAGGAATACCTATAAGGATGAGGTATGGTGTGATGTTATCCAAATAGATACATGCCATATATTAATAGGGAGGCCTTAGGAATATGATAAGAGGGTTACACATGATGGAGGAAAAAATACATATAAATTTTGGAAGGATGGTATAAAGGTGCTCTTCTTACTCTTTAAGGAAGAAGAGAAGAGTGAGGGCTTATTGGCTACAAAATAGTTTGTTACTGAATTGGAATAAGTTGGCTTGTGTTATGCATCAATGTCAAAGAAGGTGAAAATAGATGACTTTAATATACTTGTTGCTGCAAAAAAGGTATTAAAAGAATACAAATATGTCATTCTAGATGAGCTATCAGATGGGTTACCTTCGAAGTGAGATATTCAACACCATATTGATTTGATCTCAGGATCAAACCTTCTAAACAAGGCAGCCTATTAGATGAGTCCGACAAAGAGTGATGAGTTGAACAGACAAGTGACAGATCTAATACCAAACGGATTAGTGAGAGAATGGAGAATATGTGTAGATAGTAGGGCCATAAATAATATCACAATTAATTATTGGTTCCAAATTTCAAGATTGGATGATATGATGGATGTGCTAGTGGGAGCCCGATATTTTAGAAAGATTGACTTGTAGAGTGCGTACTACCAGATCTAGATCTGTGAAGGGAATAAATGGAAAATAAATTTTAAAATAAAATAAGGGTTGTACGAGTGGATGGTGATGCCATTTGGGATATCTAATGCACCCAATACACTCATGAGACTAATGAAAAGAGTACTGAGAGAGTTTAATGGTAAGTTTGTTGTCTATTGTGATGATATTCTAATATTCATTAAGACAGTGGAAGAACACTTGTTTACATATGAAATTGGTGTTAGACTTGTTACGTTAAGAGAGTCTATTTAAAAACTTAAAGAAATGTATATTTCTTTAGAAGAGTCTAATTTTTTTAGGGTTTGTGATATCAGAGGATGGAGTGAGGATGGATGAGGAAAACGTAAAGGCAATTTTGGAATTGTCTATTCTAAGGAATGTGAAAGAGGTTCGTTGTTTTCATGGATTGGAAACGTTTTATACAAATTTCATCAGGAGTTTCAGTGGCATTGTTTCACCCATACAAAAGTTCACAAAAGGGAGGGACTATGTATGGACTAAGGAAACAACAAATAGTTTTGAATTTTTGAAGAAGAAAGTGTTAGAAGCACCTGTTTTGGTATTACAATATTTTAGCAAGGTCTTCGAGGTTAATTGTTATGCCTTACATATAAGGATTAGAGCTCTACTGAGTCATGAAGGATGAAATGTAGCATTCTTCAGTGAAAAGCTAAATGAATTTCTAAGGAAATATTATACTTATGATGTGGAATTCTATGTTATTGTTTATGCATTACGACACTGGAGACATTACTCGGTAGCAAAGAAATTTTCACTCTTCACTGACCATGAAGCATTAGGGTATGTAAACACACAAAAGAAACTAAATAGTAGGCATGTAAAATGGTTTTAATTTTTGCATGAATATACTTTTGTCTTAAATCATAAGTCGGGTAAGTGTAGTAGCGTTTGAGGAAGTTATGGAATTTTAAGAAGGTGATCCAGACTTTGGTGATGTTGTGAGCCAACTTAAGGACCCTACATTATGTAGTGGTTCTTCTTATTATTTGATGTAGGATGGTTATTTGTTTAGGGGGAAACAATTGTGCATCTCTGTTGGTTCAATGAGAGAAAATATTATAAGATAATTGCATAGTGGGGGGTTAGATGGACACTTTGGTATAAGTAACACAATTTATGTTGTTGTAGAAAATTAATATTGGCCAAAGGTAAAGAGGGACATAACTAGGATTGTAGCAAGATGTAGATTGTGCCAAATGGCTAAGGGTCATGCACAAAATATGAGGTTGTATATGTCATTACCTGTCCCTACAAAGCCATGGGTTGATTTGAGTATGGATTTCAAATTTGGACTTCCTAACACTTAATAAGGGAATGATTCTATCCTTTTTGTTGCTGATATATTCTCTAAGATGGCACATTTCATTTCTTGTAAAACAACTAATGATGTTTCCATAGTTGCAGATTTGTTATTTTTCAGAAGTGGTTAGATTGCATTGAGTTCCAAGAATGATTACTTCATATTAGAACACAAATTTTTTGAGTCACTTTTGGAAGACTTTGTGGAGGAAAATGGGGAAAAAAATGTAGTCCAGTAGTGCATATAACCCCTAGACTGATGGGAGAAAAAAATTATTGAACAAAATCTTGGGAAATCTCCTACGTTGCATAGTTGGGGAAAAGCCAAAATAATGGGACATAACTTTACCACAAGATGAGATTGCATATAATAACTTGGTAAATAGGTCCAAAAGGAGGTATCCTTTCTATATTATATATAGTCACAATCCCAATGGGGTCCTAGATTTGATTATGCCACCCAGTGAATATAAAACTAGTGATGATGCATAAACATTTATAGAACACATTCTACATCTACATGATGAAGTGAGGGAAAAGCTAAAAGTGAGTAATGCACAATAAAAAGTAGTTGTAGATGCTAGTAGGAGATTAAGTGTATTCTAAGAAGAATATATGGCGATGGTTCATCTAGGAGAGGTTTACAAAAGGGACATATAATAAACTCAAGTATAAGAAGATTGGGCCATGTAGGATTCTAAAGTAAATGAGTGATGATGCCTACAAGGTTGAGCTTCTTGAAAACTTTGTTATCTAACTAGTTTTTTATGTTTATGAATTATATAAGATTCCAGGTCATGATTAAAATTTTGTGGAAGAGAAAGAAATAAATTAGAGGCATCAGATGCTGAATAATAAAAAGGAAAGGGTAATACATGTCTTGGACCAAAAGAAAGTCACTACTAGACATGGGAGCTAATATAGTTATTTTGTACAGTGGGAAGGTTTGCAGCAAGAAGAAAAAAATTGGATTCTTGAGTGGGTATTGAAAAAGATTGAAAGTGCAAAATTAGATGAATTTCGTCAACTGAATTCATAGGAACTGAATTGTTTTCAACCATGGGAGAATGATGCGGGAGCATAACTTGGGGAGACCATAACTTTTGATCTGATGGTTGGATCGTCTAGAAATTATACATGGTGGTAGACATACATTAGCACTATGTTGGGGTCCACTTTTAGTGCAAGGTTGTGGCCATTATAGCACACTTTTAGGCCCGAAATCCTTCATCAAGTGGCCTAAAATTCGCTCCAAATATTTTTTTCGCTTTTGACTAGGTCTAAGAACTTTAATTAGGTTTTTGTAATTGTTATAATAAGTCAACATTTCACGTGATCATTAATTTATGAATATATGTTTCACATGCAGATTTTTGGGCACATCTGAGTTGTTTTGCTAGTAGGTAATTATTGGCATTTTAGGGTTTTTAGAGTAGATGTGAAATAAAAGGAGGATTGTAATGATGTAAAATATTAGTGTGGATTATAGAATGAGAAGAAAACTATTATTAAACTCCTTTTTTCTATTTGAAAATCTTTTTATGCATGTTTTGGAGGTATTTCAACCTCTTGCAACTGTATTCACATCTATTGGTATTAGAGCCGGATTTTGATCTTCTAGAAATAGTTAAGCTAACATATGAAATTTTTTTTATAATTGTTTCCTCTATTTTATATAATCATGAATATACATATGAGGGGAGGTTATGCACAAATGAATAGGTATATTTAGGAGCTACAAATATAGGTTTCTAAGCTCACAGGAGATATTACCCACCTTAGAAGGATACATGTAAATGGGGATGCAGAACAAAATAGTGAAACTGAAGAATTACCTCCATCAATGAATGAAGGAGGATATGAAGAAGAAAATGAGAGAGATGAAGATACATTGAATGAGATACCATTTGAGGAGAGATTGATCTAGGCTTTAGAGGGAAATAATGATGACATCAATATTAATGTTCCTGATTATGGTGAATGGTTATGACCAGAGGAGTTGATTGACTACTTGAATCACATCAAAAAATTATTTTAGTGGAAAACTCTTTTAGAAGAGAAGAAGGTTAATTTTGCATGCACTAAGTTGGCCGGACATGCATTGATCTGGTGGGATCACTTACAAAAAGAAAGACAAAGGAATGGAAAGGGAAAGATACAAAAATAGAATAAAATGGGAAAGAAGTTGAAAGAAAACTTTCTTCATGTAGATTATGCTAAACAACTCTTTCAAAGGTTCCAAACCCTAAGCCAAAAGGATCTCAACATTGAGGAGTATACCAGTGAATTTTACAAGTTGTCAATGAGGATTGAACAGGGAGAGTCAAAAGAATAGAAGGCTACATGGTGTATAAATGGATTAAGTTACACCATACAAAATGATTTGAGTATTCTCTGGATTCATAGCCTAGATGATTCTTATCAAATCACATTAAGGGAAAAAATAAAAGAACAAAAGGAGTAATTTTAGAAGTGATGTGAAAATAGGGCCATTATTATCTCCAATGATAGACATGGATATATTTGAATCTATAAAATGTGAATCCATTAATGGAGAAGGGCATGAATATTATGGTCAAAGCCATGGTAACTACGAAAGAGGTAGGGGTTTTTAGAGGAGAAGAGGTTATAATGGAGGACGTGGCTAGAATAGCCCCTAAAGGCAATACATGTTATATATGTGGTGAGGAGGGTGACAGAGCCTTTGAGTGTCTGCACTATCCTGCACAAGATAGATGGCAAGGAGAACAACCACGAGGTAATATGGTTGAATCTAAAGAGGAAGAAAAAATGGAGGTTGTTACAAACTTGGGTGAAACCCTCATGATAAAGAGGATGATGATTTTCCCAAGGAAAGAGAAAGAAAAGGAAGTTGTTGGTGCTTATTCATGGTTGTAAACAAATATATTTCAAACAAGATGCACCTCTGGAGGAAAGTTATGTAAAAATATTATTGATGGTGGTAGCTGTGAAAATATGATTGCGAGTGTGATGGTTGATAAAATCAATTTGAAATGTGATAAGCACCCATATCCCTATCGTATATCATGGTTCAATAAAGGAAATGAGGTAACCATAGATAAAAGATGCCTTACAGAATTTTTGATTGGGAATACCTACAAGAATGAGGTATTTGTGATGTTATCCCAATGGATGCATGCCATATATTACTAGGGAGGCCTTGGAAATATGATAGGAAGGTTACACATGATGGAGGAAAAAAACATATACCTTTTGGAAGGATGGTGTACAGGTGGTCTTGTTACCCTTTAAGGAAGAAGAGAAGAGTGAGAACTTATTAGCTATAAAAGAGTCTGTTATGGAAATGGAATATTTTGCTAGTGTTATGCACCGATGTCAAAGAAGGTGGAAATATATGACTTTAATATACCTGTTTATTTGACAAAGGTATTAAAATAATACAAATATTCCATACTAGATGGGTTACCTACAAAGAAATATATTCAACACCATATTGATTTGATCCCAGGATTGGACCTTCCAAACCAGTAAGCCTATCAGATGAGTTTGAAATAGAGTGAAGAAATGAATAGACAAGTAACAGATCTCATACAAAAAGCATTAGTGAGAGAAAACATGTGTCTGTGTGTAACCCTACCTCTATTTAATCCAAAATAGATGGAGACTGGAGAATGTGTGTAGACAGTAGGGCCATAAATAAGATCACAAATTAAGTATCGGTTCCCAATTCCATGACTGTATGATATGATGGATGTGCTAGTTGTAGCCCGATTTTTTTGCAAGATTGACATGCGGAGTGGGTACTACTAGATCTGGATCCATGAAGGGGATGAATGGAAAATGAATATAAAAAAAAATAAGGGTTGTACAAGTGGATGGCGATGCCATTTGGGCTATCTAATGTACCTAGTTGATTCATGAGGCTGATGAATAGAGTACTTTGAGAGTACAATGGTAAGCTTTTTGTTTTCTATATTGATGGTATTCTGATATTCAGTAAGATAGTGGAAGGACACTTGTTGAATATGAAACTAGTGTTAGACATGTTAGGTAAAGAGAGTCTATATGTTCAAACTTAAAGAAGTTAAGATTTATTCAAAAGAGTCTGGTGTTTTTGGGGTTTTTGATATCAAAGGATGGAGTGAGGATGGATGAGGACAAAGTAAAGACAATTTTGGAATCGCCTATTCCAAGGAATGTGATAAAGGTTCGTAATTTTTATAGATTGGCAAATTTTTATAGGAAGTTCATCATAAATTTTAGTAGCATTGTTGCACCCATAACAGAGTGTACAAAAGGGAGGGAGTATGTATGGACTAAGGAAGAAAAAAATAGTTTTGAATGGTTTAAGAAGAAAGTGTTAGAACCACCTATTTTGGTATTGACATAATTTAGAAAGGTCTTCGAAGTTGACTACGATGTCTCGCATATCGGGATTGGAGATGTACTGTGTTAAGAAGGATGACTTGTAGCATTCTTCAGTGAAAATATAAATGAATTTAGGAGGAAATATTCTACTTTTGATGTGGAATTTTATGCTATTGTTTAGGCACTATAGCACTAGAGACATTACTTGGTAGCAAAGGAATTCGTACTCTTCACTGACCATGAAGCATTGAGGTATGTAAACACATAGAAGAAACTAAATAGTAGGGATGAAAAATGGGTTTAATTTTTGAAAGAATATAATTTTTTCTTAAAACATAAGTCGAGTAAACAGAATCAAGTTGTTCATGCCTTGACTCGGCTTGTAACACTTTTGACAACAATGGAAAATGAAGTAGTAGGGTTTGAGGCAGTTAAGGAATTGTATGAAGGTGATCTAGATTTTTGTGATGTTGTGAGACAACTTAAGGATCCTATCATAGGTAGTGGTTCTTCTGATTATTTGATGTAGGATGGTTATTTGTTCAGGGGAGATAACTGTGCATCCCTGATGGTTGAAAGAGAGAAAATATTATAAAAGAATTGCATAGTGGGGGATTGGTTGGACACTTTAGTATAATTAAGAAACTTTCTCTTATTGTATAAAATTATTATCGAAAAAGGTAAAGAGGGACATAAGTAGGATTGTAGCAAAAGGTAGAGTGTGCCAAATGGCTAAGGGTCATGCATAGAATAGTATGTTATATATGCCATTACTTGTCCCTATAGGGCCATGGAATGATTTGAGTATGGATTTTGTGTTAGGAATTCCTTACACATAATGAGAGAATGATTCTATATTTTTTGTGCTTGATAGATTCTCTAATATGGAACATTTCATTTCTTGTAAAAACAATTAATGATGCTTCCAGAGTTACAAATTTGTTTTTTTGAAAAGTGGTTCGATTGCATGGAGTTCCAAGAACGATCACTTTAGATTGGGACGTGGAGTTTTTGAGTCACTTTTGGAAGACTCTTATGTGGAAAATGGTGACATAACTACAGTTCAGTAATGCATATCACCCCCAAAATGATGTGAAAACAAAAGTAGTGAAAAAAATCTTGGGAAATATCCTACGTTGCATAGTTGGAGAAAAGCCAAAACAATGGGACTTAGCTTTACCACAAGCTAAGTTTACATATAATAGCTTAGTAAAAAGGCCAATAGGGAGGTATCCTTTCCATATTGTATATGGTAGGAATCCCAAGGGGGTCCTAGATCTGATTTTGCTACCCAATGAAGATAAAACTAGTGATGATATAGAGGAATTTGCAGAACACATTCTATAACTACAAGATGAAGTGAGGGAAAATCTAAAAGTGATTAATGCACAATATAAAGTAACTACAGATGCCACTAGCATAGTAAGTGTATTCAAATAAGGAGATATGGTGATGGTTCATCTTAGAAAGGAGAGGTTTCCAAAAGGAACGTATAATAGACTCAAGTATAAGAAGATTGGTCCGTGTAGGATTCTGAAGAAAATGAGTGATAATGCCTACAAGGTGGAGCTACCTGAAAATTTTTCTATGTAACCAATTTTTAATATTTCTAAAATATATAAGTTTCCAGGTCATGATCAAAATTTTGCAGAGGAGGAAGAAATAAATTGGAAGCAACACATCCCGAAGAAGAAAAAGGAAAGCGTAATGAATGTCTTGGACCAAAAGACAATCATTGCTAGACATGGGAGCTAAAACAAATATTTCATATAGTGGGAAGGTTTGCGGTAAGAAGAAAATAATTGGATTCCTGAGTGGGAATTGAAGAAGATTGATAGTGAAAAATTAGATGGATTTTGTCAACTGAATTCACGGGAGCTGAATTCTTTTTAACCAAGGGAGAATGATGCGGGAACATAACTTACAGAGACCATAAATTTTGATCCGAACATTGGATCATCTTGAAATTTTATAGGGTGATAGATATACATTAATTATATTTTGGAATTAATTGATTTTTGCAAGGTGGTGTCTATTTTGTCACATTTTAAGGCTCAGATTCCTTCATCTTGTGGCCTAAAATTGGCTCCAAATGTTTTTTCAATTTTGACGAGCTCTTAGATATTTAATAACTTTTTTTTGTAGTTGTTAGAATAAGTAAAAAATTCTCATGATCCTTAATTTATGAAGGCATATTTGGCACACAATTTTTGTGGCCCATCTAAGTTATTTTGCTAGTAGGTAATTTTTGGCATTTTAAGGTTTTTATAGTGGACGTGAAATAAAAGGAGGACTATAATGATGTAAAATATTAGTGTGGATTCAAGAATGAGAAGAAAACTATTCTGAAACTCCTCATTTTTATTTCCAAATATTTTTATGTGTGTTTTGGAGGAATTTCAACCTCTTACAGCTGGATTCACATCACACAGTGCGATTATGGCAAAGGGTCTCGCCTAGAACCGATCTCGACATCTTATAATAATAGTGGTATCCCTCTTGTAGAGATCAAAAAAAGAAAAAAATGATAAAACGTGCAAGTAATCGCAGATACAGAGTCTCGTGAGTCAAGAGAAGGTTGGTTTTAAGCTCCCAGATCAAAGAATAATGACAATCTGGAACAAATTTACTGGGGCTTCACTCTTTAAAATGGGCATACAGATGAAACAATGGATCTAAGACTGGAAACAAACACTTTCTCTCAACCAGTGAGATAAGAATCAGAGGTATTAAATCAACCATGTAGAAAATTGATGGTGCTAGATGATAACCTGAGTCAACTACCAAGCTACAAATAAACAGGTCGAGATCAATAAAGGATAGAGATCAAATAGCCGACGATCAAGCACAAGGATACAATCAATAAAAATTCATATTCTCATAAGATAAAAAATGAACAGATGAACAAGTACAAGAACAATGGTGAGTATGAAATACCATCAATTTTAGGATAGTTTCTAATAATTCAACCACAGTTCATAAAACTGCTACGTGTTCATGTGACAGAAAACCCTAACCAAGGTGAGTTAAATGCCACCGATAGTTAAAAAAGAAGGGTTGAGCTTTATGGCAAAGGGGACCAGCCCCATTGAAATAGAATCTTTATATTGACCTTGGTTATAGGTCTAAAATCATGTGCCAAGAATAATCAAATACCGATAACCAATAATAATGCCATGATTATTCAAAAGGAGTATATTATATGCAAACAAGAAATATACCACCAAAAGGGTCTTGTGACCTTGCAAAAGGTGAAATTATTATTCAAATCCCAAAAACTATATGGTAATGATAAATCAAAAGGAGTGTCGTGACTATATTATGACCATGAGAAAATCAAAGGGGGGCCTTTTCACATATATGATTTTTGATCAAGTGTATACCAACCAAGTCAAGCTAAGGTCATTATTACCTTAGAAATAATCAAACGTCCTTAGTATATTTGAATGAAAAAAGTAAGTACACGTGGCATAGGAAATAAAAGAAAAGTGTCTCTACACCATAGCATGATGGTCCCCACATTTGAAATAAAGTATGACATGATAACAAGAGACAAAGAAAATTATGCATGGATATGTCAACATTAAAACCTATGAAGGGTCCGCACACTTTGGGTATTTTTGTAAAGTGTTAAATCAAAATAATTATCTTTCTCACATAGGGAGATAATTTTTACATCTACATCTAAGGGGGCAGGATTCAAGTGCTAATTTTATCACTACAAGTGGATCAATTGTAAGTGTTGCATTAATCTCTAGAAGACAATGCTTGCATGCACATTCGAGGAGACTTACACAACAATTAAAGTCTATTATTAGACAAATTATTCATCTTACCTTGTTAAAAATAGATCAGTCAACTGCTATTTGATAGAATGTATTTTGTAATCAAGGCTATTAATGCCTCATCGTATTAGCATGTTTATTTTTATTCCCTTACTTATTCATGATAAAAGATAAAAATAGGATGCATGGGCGAGTACAAATTTTAGCCTATTTTAGGATAGGTGGGATGAATAAACTTGCTATATATTGTGTGCAATTGCAAAACACAAGGAGGAATTTTTTGACAAAACAGTGCTGAAGCATATTTTCCCAGTTTTTCTCTTTAAATGAGAAATTGAGTTTTATCTTTCCAATTATTTGCAATGTTGTGTATAACTTATTATTTCTTGTGAATGTCAAATTCCCTAATTAATTATCTTACCTTGCTAGAAATTTAGTAATTTTTGCATAATATTAGTGTGCATGTTCTCTTGTTGTCTTGAGGTGATTTATTCTCTCAACACACCATGTGTTTTGCCTTAATATTCTACTGAAAACTATTGGTTAGTGCATTCAAAATCCATTCTCAAATTGATTGCGCATGTACTCATTCAAAGACCTCAACAAGTTTGGTGTATCACCTCTGTTTTTAATTCATTTACAATCATATTGTTACCCTCAAAACCCCTAAAAATTATTTTATGACACATCAAAAAGGAAACGGCCTTGATACTAGAGACTCACCTCAATAATAGGAATACCCACAGACTTGAGGTGCTTCCATTATATCTATGAAAGAGAGAGATCCAAAGTGAGCTTAGAACACCTTAAATAATCTCTCTATAAGGTGTACTTCCAAGAGATAATAGTTTTTGGCACACGTGGTGGGACTACGAATCAAATCTGCAGGAAAATTACAACAATTGGTAATAGATTTACAGCAAAAGAGAAGTCACTTTTCGAGTAAGAGGTTACAACAATTTATTCTAAAGATCAAAATACTTATTTGGTGACTCCATAAAGTAATTTCAGACAAGTTTTGCAGTATATTCTATGCCGAAAGTGATTACGAGATTATCAGTAAGAGGAATTCCTTTGAATTTTTTTTCTTACCTTTGAATTCTGCAAGAAGAAGAAGAGTTGGTAATACCTGACCTTATAATAGGCTTGGTTTTGATAACGCTCCTAATCTTCCTTCACCATGTATTAATCTCTTTGTTCAAATTCTAGTTATTCCAATGGCTATTCAACCACCTAGGAATTTTTTAACCTTTACTAATGGCAGCACTTTAGTAATTCTAGTTTATCATGATATTCCCAATGCTTCCATAAAACATTTACCTACATTCACTGGTGAAAATAAGATTACTCCCATAGAGCACATCAAAGATGTTGCAGCCCTTTGTGTTGTCCATAACATAACTCATGAAGATGTAGCCTTAAGACTTCTAGCTACATCTTTTAAAGGGAAAGCCTTGCAATGGTATAGAACCTTAAAAATTGGGAGCATAAGAACTTGGGATGAATTTATGGCCAGTTTTAATATCTTCTAATCATTTATCTCTCATAGAGCAGTTATCCACAATTAAAAGAGCCCCTCATGAATTTATGGCCAGTTTTAATATTTGTTTTGCTATAACTTGGAAAAGAATTCCAGCAAGTGTCAAGCCTCAAGCTGGTCATCCTTTTCTTTATTATCTTATAACCCTAAACAGTGATATTTCAACCATGATTCAGTCTAGAGGAAGAGATACTCTCCCAACAAGTTATGATATTGTTATTTAAGCTTTAAACAACCTTATTCAAGATGGTAAATTGGCATCAAGGCCTTTAATGCCTCTCATAGTAGATTTGTTAAATATTCCGCAACCTATTACCATTATAGAGCCTACTATTTTATCTCCTTTAGATTATGTATTTAAAGGTTTGAAGACTTTGGGTAATAAATTAACATCAATTGAAAACAAATTATCTCAGCCTAGCAGGCCATATCAAGCTCCTTATCAGCAAAACAAACGAATTCAATAGAATAGGAATCCTTATCTTCCAAATCAGAATTATAGGCAACCATATCAGCCAAGGCAATTCGACCCAAAATATCCTACTTCATCTAGCACTCTTGTTCCAGTCAACAAGGTTTCAAAGGAATGGTGTCAACCTTGTAATCAACCTCATTCAACTACCAACTACCCAAATGCATTTATGAATATAAGATTTGTTGCACAACCTTAATCTAAAGCATTGTACATGCCTCAAATGGAGGGTGGGAAACAATATGCTCATAATCATAAACCACCAGAATAAAATTTGGTCAACTTCGGAGAGGAAGACTTTATTGCAATCACAACTAGATCCCAGGAAAAGGATCATGAGAGAGAAAAAACAAAAAACTAGACATGTTTTTCCCACAGTCACTGATAAAACAACAACTTTAGGGAAGAAAACAACTAATAGTTCTATTGTTCCTTATAAAATAGTTAACAGCTCTACTCAAAAGGGACCAAAAAAGACAATTACAGCCTGATCCTAGAAGACTCTTCATACCTCAGATTTCAAAACCAGCTAAAGCAAAGTCAATTTTTGCTAAGCTTATGCTAAAATAGTAGAAGCGGTTTCAAAAACAATTGCTTCTTTTAACAATTTTTATGTAATGAAGAAGCATAATATTAATATTTCACTTTGGGATGCTCTAAGTATTCCAGGACAATGAGATTTTCTTTCTCACGAGCTTGCTAAGTTGCAGATTTCTTTGAAACCAACAAAAAAGGAAGCCCAGAAAGCAGACATGGTCCTTGGAATAGTGGAGCAGGACCACATTAAAGAGGTTAAATGGATGGTTCAAAAGGTCTTAAATGATCAAGACATCAAGAATCCACCACCATTTTATTTATCTCTGATTATTGGAGACCATTTAGTTCATAACTACATGGTTGATAGTGGTGTAACTAACACAGTTATGAAAAAAGCAATTGAAAAAAAATTGGGCCCACAATATGAACCTATAGAGAAAAACGTGTTGTAACTAGACAGAACAACAACCAACACAATTGCTATTATTAAAAATATAGAGGTAACCCTACATGCTTGTCCCAATGTTACTATTTTACAAGATGTAACTGTTGTAGATTTACCTCCCTATTTTGCCTTATGTTTATCACGAGATTTTATAGCAAAAATAAGAGGTTATCTCTCTTTAGATTGGTCATTTTTTTCTTTACTACAAGATATGGAACCAAGGTTATGGTAAATCCAGAGCCTCTAACTAGATTTCATATTGAGCGACATGCTTCAAACACTTTAGTAAACTATGCAACTTTAGATCAATTTGATTTTGATGTTATAGCACATGTTTCTACACTAGATGGTGTTTCTAATCTATTCATGGATGAAAAAACTCCGTAATAACAAGCTTATGACCCTTTAACAGAAGTAGAAGAATATTTTTTCAGTGTTTATTTCTTACATAAAGAAAAGGCATGAATTCCCTTGCTATCTAAAACAAAAATAACAACAGAAGGACTATGGAAACTTCATTTTGCTAGAGCTAAGAATAAGAAAAAACAAGGTGTAGGTTTAATCCTTACTTCCCCTTCAAATGAAAGGTACTTTTCAACTTTAAGTCTATAGTTTTCTTGTACTTGTAATGTAGTTGAATACGAAGCATTAATTCATGGCTTGCAATGGGCCAGAAAGAGAGGTATCAGTACTTTACAAGTTTTTGGAGATTCAAAATTAGTTATTAATCAAGTGAAAAACTTTAATGTGTGTAAGAATTCATCGCTAAAGTCTTACAAACATAGAGTTTTAGACTTAATGGATGATTTTGATGTTATTAACATTCAATCTATCCCAAGAGCTAAAAATAAGCATACAAACATACTTGCAACAGTTGGTGCTAGCTTTGATGTACTAGAACAAATTGAAAATAGCAAATTACAACCACATATAAAGATAACTATTTGACCCTTAGTGCTTGAAAATGAAGAGAATTGGTAGGTTTTTGAAGACGATAAACAAATTTGTAGATTTTTGCAACAAGAAGTTGTATTTTCTGTAGTAAATTAGGAAATGTTGTAGCACTTCTATGGTGACCAGATTTTTCAGTTGAAGACAAATAAGTTTCCTCAAGGGTTGGTCACTCTAGAAGACATTTTCAGTTTTGATGATTAGTTAAGAAAGGAAAAAGACAAGATTTCAACTCACATAGATAATTAAGAAGAAATCCCGGTGGATGATGAAAAGAAACTATTTATTCGAAAGGTATGTTCTTCAGCTTAAAAACAATCATTTATCAAATTATGTAAAGAATTCAGAGATTTTTTTTCCTGGATGTACCAAGATCTAAGAGGGTTTGATCCAATTTTAGCTCAACATACAATAGAGTTATAGCCAAATTCCAAGCCAGTTAGGTAGAAGCAAAGGCCTGTAAATCTGAAAATTGAGCCATTGATGAGAAAAGAGTTATCTAAGTTAATCAAATCAGGTAATTTTTTTCTAGTTAAGCATTCAAGTTGGGTAGCTAATCTTGTTCTTTTTCATAAAAAGAATGGATAAATTAGGCTATGTGTGGATTTTAGAGACCTTAATAAAGATTCATTAAAATAACATTATCCACTGCTAAATATGGATCATATTTTGAGAACAGTTTCTGGTTCAGACAGATTATCTCTTTTAGATGGCTACAATGGATACAATCAAATCCTTGTGCATGAGGAAGACAGATACAAAACAACCTTTACCACTAAGTGGGGCACTTATGCTTATAAAATAATGCCTTTCAGTCTTTCAAATGCCGGTGCAATGTTTCAACGTGCAATGGACATGGATTTTCATAGTTTATTAAATAAATGCATATTGGTTTACTTAGATGATGTCACCATATTTTCAAAGAATTCTGATGAACATCTAATGCATTTAAGGAAGACTTTTTCAGCTTTGCAGACAGTTCGGATAATCTTTGAATCCTAAAAGTCTATTTTTCAGTACATCAAGGTAAATTACTTGGTCATATTGTTTCTAAACAAGGTTTAGTTATTGATCATTTCATAATTGAAGCTATTTCAAAGTTATCCTTTCCTCATCATAAGAAAGCATTACAAAGTTTCCTTGGAAAGATCAACTTTGTTAGAAGATTTTTTTCCATATTTTGCAGCACTTATCAAGCCTTTAAAAACTATGTTAGAAAATGATAAGACTTTGTCTTGGACCAGTAAAGGGAGAAAAGTATTAAAGCCAATTAAAACAACCATTTTGCAAGATCCTACTCTTGTAAATCAGAATTTTGATAAAGATTTTACAATGTATGCACTTGCTAGAGATTAGACCATTTCAGCTATTTTAACTCAGGTTAACAAAGAAAATACTGAGAAGCCAATTACTTTCTTTGGAAAAAGTTTGCATGATTATGAGACAAGGTACACCTTTCTTGAAAAATAGGTACTTTCAGTAGTTAGAGGATTGAAAATTTTCAAGTACATGCTTTCCAATAACAAGATACATGTTTTAGTTTCTCATCCAAGTGTGAAAGTGTTCTTGTTGAACAAAGAGATAAATGATAAGAGAGTGGGTTGGATTACTAAAGTTATGAAATATGATGTTGATATTTGTGTTACGAAAGTGGTTCAAGGAAAAGGTTTGTGTGAGCATCTAATTGCTGATATGGAAAAATATCAGGCTATAGAATCAAAAGATCCAGAACAACATGTTGAAGTTACATATCAACAGTAAAATACCTTGGTATAGCCAGAAAATCAACAACCCAAACTTAGTCAAGAAGTTCATGAATCAAAATGGATGACTTATTTGGTTAACTACTTATAGCACGGTACTTATCCAGAAGGTATGGACAAAAATAAATGAAGGTATTTCAGGTTACAAGTTGTACCTTACGTTTTCATTGATGGCGTGTTATTTAAGAGAGATATAAATGGAATTTGCTGTGATGTATTGATTATGATAGAATTCAACAATTATTATCTGAATTCCATGAAGGACATGTAGGAGGTTATTTTTTAGCTCATACAACAGCCTTAAAAATTATTAAAGTTGGTTACTATTGGCCCACCATATTCAAGGACTACTTCAAATGGATCTGAAAGTGTAAGAAATGTGCTTTCTTTGTTGGGAAAAGAACTTTTAGCTTCGCTGAACCTAGCAGCCTATTTCAGTGGATCAACCATTCATGCAGTGGGGTCTTGACTTTATTGGCATGATAAATCCACCCTCGTCACAAGGACACAAGTGGATTTTGACTACTACAGATTACTTTACATGTTAGACAAAAGCAATATCCTTAAAAGAGGCCAATGATACTTCGATACTATCCTTTTATGAAGGTATAGTTTACAGATTTGGTGTTCCAACAACTATCATTTCAGATAATGCCTTAGCGTTTCTTGGTGCAAAGGTAATAGATTGGGCTATTAAGCACAAAATCTATTTAAGTACATCATCTAATTATTACCCACAAGGTAATGGATTAGTTGAAAGTACTAATAAGAATATTTTGAGGATCATCAGAAGAACACTCAAAGACAACCAAAGAGCTTGGAATCTCATGTTGAATTCAACACTATGGGCTGACAGAGTTACTCCTAAATGATCATTTTTCAATTCACCTTACAATATTGTCTATAAAAGAGAGGAAAGAATTCCCATCTCAGTTGATTAGCCTGCATTAGATTTACTATACCATATGGAATTACTTGAGAATGAACCATTACAGGTTCGTTATGCAGAGTTAATGGAGTTTCAAGAGGTAAGAGATCAAGGTCATGTGAACATGGAAAAGAATAAAAAACAAATGAAGAAAAATTTTGATAAGAAGGTTAAGTTCAGAGTATTCAATGAAGGATTCATTGTGTTAACATGGGATGTTGATCGTGCAAATCCAGGAAACCATACAAAGTTTGATACAGTCTGGAGTGGTTTCTTACATGATTTTATCTTGCAAAGAATACAATACATTTTATATTTCAAGGTTGAATGGAGAATAACTTCCCATTCTTGTGAATGGTATATTTCTTAAACATTGTTATTGAAAATCCTACATTGTCTGTTTAGAGTAGGATTTCCCTTTCAATACGTGCTACATGCAAATTGCAATGTTTTAAAATTCAATAAGTGGATTCATGCACATGATCTATTTTCTAGATCCTTTCCCAGCTTTAGTTTTTTTAGGAAAGGCATTTTTGGATATATCCTTTAACTCCACATCCAATGGATGAGAGCAAGTCACTGGTCTACAAGCTAGTAGACAGCTTTCCCCATAGGATCTGCCATAAATGTTGACAATTTTTGTACTTGTGTAAAAATGGGCAACTCGAAACTTTGTTATGATGGATGGCATTGCTAGAATGGACCTAAGCTAGGGGAGGTTCATTTGGTTTAATATCTCTTCTATTTCATTAAATTAATGATTATATGTAATTTACACCTATGTGTGCTGTTACAAAATGTAACAAATCACATAGTCTACAATTCCATGTTTTTCCTCAGCAAGACAACACAAAATCCCTAAGAACAGATGTATTAGCTTGATGAAGACTACAATTATAGAATAAGTAAAGTGTTAATTTTTGGAACATTAGACAAAGTTACAGATTATAGTAATTGAAAGTTTGTTACTAAATTTGCAAGTATTTTAAAGTTATTTCCTTCATGATTAAATACATCCAATTAGGTTATTGAGTTTTTTAGTTCATTAAACAATCCATAAATTAAAAAAAAATGTAGAAAGAAGTACACAACTTAGTTCCAGAATTTAATGTTTTATTCATAAGGAATTTCAGTGTTTCCCACACAAGCCGTGGGATGTAACTCAAAAGTAATTCATAACTACTAAAGTACAAGGTACATGTGCATGAAAATAAAAGTAAATGAGTGTGAAAAAAACCCATCATTTCCTTGGGTTTCTTTATGTCTCTCGTTACACCACTTCCAGTTCTAGGTTGACTTTATCTTCATCCTCTGCTATCCAACAGTGGCATTGTACCTGGGAAACAAAAAAAAAAGAAAAGACTATCAATCATGAGCTCAAGGTTTGGATCCATATTCCTGTCACTATCTAGTTTCATGTAAATGGATCTCCTGACATCAAGAGGTATAATTTATATGAAATAAAGATACAGAATTGATAAGAATACTATTATACATCAGCACATGTGTTTTCCATAATCATTTCAAAATAGAAAGAGAAAAGAAGCAAACTATGGAAAATAATAGAGACCAAAAATCCCAAATATTTTCTAGCTAGTTCTATCTAAATGTGTCGTGTAGGTATAACTGGTAGCCAGTGTGTAAGAATCCATATTGAGCTTCATATAGGTTACCAAACTGAATGATACTCATTGAGTATATATTATGAAGTAAAAGAACAAATTACTTCATTACATAAGTCAAGTTTACAATCCAACATTACTTCATAATTCTAGATTAAGTAACATAAGTGAAATGATCAAATTCATAGCTCAGCCTGCTTCCAAGATAAAGAAGCTAAAAAGCTCAAGTATCGATGTCTAGATCAATGCAAAGAAAACTACATATTCAAATTCAAAGATCATGAACTAAACCATGCACTAATGTGAAATCAATTATGAAACAGACAATGAAACTGTTAATCATTCTTTTACATGTGCACAAAATAAGGTTTGAGAGGAATATTTTCCCCAGAGTTAAAATCCACAAAGTATCAAATATTATAATTCAAATCATCAATACACATTGTAACTTATTTCCAAGAAGTAGTATTTCAGAATGCTAAGGAAAAGAATGCATAAGAGGATGAGTTCAATTGATAGTAGGAGTATATAGCTAGCATGACAGTGACATTTCAAGATCAAAGTTGATTTACACTTATATTTTGAAGTGACATTTCATAGAATATGTCTTACGATCAAGATACACAAATAATCATAATAGCATCAGGTTTAGGATAAATCTTCAAGATTTGGAAATTAACAAGTAAAGAGGATCTATGAAGATCAAGTAAGATCATGGTTATAGATCAAGGCTCAAGATCAAAATAATTACTTCATAAAAATACATAGCTCAAAAAATAGTTGTGATTATCAACATATTTCCAGGACTTAAGAAGTTAGCAAATAATGTAACTCAAGAATTCACTATTAAAAGACAAGTATCAAATTTCATTTTATAGACAACAGTTTCAGAACACCTTCAAGTCAAGGAATCACCAAGTATTACAAAAAAAAACCAACATACAATCTTACCAATCTAGAAGCCTTTGAAATGGCTAACAAAGATTATCAAAGTAAAGCAATTGTCAAATACGTTACCAGAGTATTACAAATTCTATTACAGTATAGCCTTAGTATTTTACAGAAACCTCAGTTGAAACATTTCCAAGAAATGAGCTTTAGAGATTGATGTACAACATAGAATACAGAACTTGCAACAAATAATTTCAAGCCAAAATAGAAATGGAGGTGCATAACCTTTCAATCAATTACCCTCTCAATATCAAAGTTACAGATACATGATAGTAGTAATGAAACTTTCACCGAGTACAACACAAATCGAGATGTAAAAAAACCCTATACTATGCTTCAAAGAACAAAAGGAAAATTCCATTTACATAATGCGTGAAGATACAAATAGAACCACAAGGGTTATAAACAAGGCCACGACAAAGGAAAAATGATATACTTCATATCAGATGCATAGTTCTCAAGCATGTTTTTAGAGTTTCAAAACAGAAAAGCATTTTCTTACCTCCAGATAATCAGCAAGGTTTAATACAAGCAAACAAAGATTCATACACATCAACAAATGGCAAACATCCTACAACCATGAGAAATTCTTTAGGCAAAATTCTAAAATAACTAGATTGAACATCGACCAACTTATTATTAGTTTCATAGCCTCTTTAGGGGTGGATAAGTTCATAGAATAGAGTTGAAAATGAAATTATGAACCACAAGTTAGGATTTGAACAACAAATTTTGTAAGATATTTACACAATCAAGCTCGAAACAGAATTAGAATAAAGCCAATTAATGGCTACCAGAATACCTAGAAGCAAAGTTCATAAGGAATCTCATTTCACAGAACTCAAACAACCCTCAACAATGGTGGCCATGAACTGAACAAGTAAGAATGAATTAGACCGAGTTCGAAATACCACAAAGCTTCGAATAACAACTCTAAACCAAATAATGCCGGGTTATGGTAGTAATATGATTAAAATCATGGAAGCATATTTCTAGAATTTAGAGCAAGATTCAATCCAAATAAGAATATCCAGTCATGGTTATTGATGAAATATATGAAAAATACAATCAATTTAAAGAGGAAGAAAGCTTAAATGTCCTCAATTATTGCTGAGAATTAAAAAGCTTCATTTTTTAAACTAGCCATTAAATATTCGGAGGTAAATTTTTGCAAGAACTTAAAAGAGTGGAATGCAAAACTCGCCATTTTGGTCAAAATTATGAAACCCTTGAGGTAGAAAATCTATCAAATACAGAGACTTCAAAATAACGACGTCCCAGAATGATATTCGAACTTGAGATGCTTACACGAAACACAAGGAATCATGAAAATAAGTATAAGCATCAGTGTGAGCATTTTTAAATAATTCTTCAAGGTAAAAGGTCACAGAGCTTATAAGCACGATGCAATGACCTTGTCACATTAATGACCACCGTAATGGCTTACCCAAAATCACTCATAACTCTTTAAAATGGGTGCAACTCAACTGCAAGATGAAAATCTTCAGAAACTGAATGAATCGACAACCTCACAGATAAACAAATTTGTAGAGACCATCGAGCTCGAAGAACACATTAATAACGATCGATAAAAAATTTAACAGAGCTTCACCACTCGAGAGAGCAATGAAATGCATTAAAATGAGATATAGTTTGAGTTGTTTTACTTGAATACTTTCACCCAATAAATGCATCATAGAACCCATAGTTATTGATCAACACTTAAGAGATCACAAAGTATAGAGATCAGTACGGTACATATTCTTGGTTCACCAGCTAAACCATAATGGAGCCCAACTCATCACAATATTGGAATCGACTGCTCAGATGAAGCAGGTACTTCAATACAAGGATATAAGGATCAACCGTTCACAAAATCAATGCAAACTCATATGACTGATCAATGGTGGAAAATGAAGGGGTACAGATAAAACGGTGAATGTTAAAAACCACCAACTCAACCATAGTTTCCAAGTAGCATACGTTCATAGAATGCTACAATGTGATGGAAAACCCTAATCTTAACAAAGGTTAGCAATTTTTTCCATCGACATGCCAAGAATCAAGGGTGAGTCATCGTCAGAGGGGGCCAGCCCCATGATTTATAAGATCATTATATTGAGCTTTGATAAAGGTTTGAACCATAATGTTCAAAGATTAAGCATTTTCCAAACCTTAGAATATGCCATATGGAGCCCCAAAAAATGATGTTTACAATGATAAGAAAAGGGGCTAGTTTAAACCATGTGTGTAATAATTATTCAAAAAGAGACTATGGAATATGTCATCAACGATCATAAAGAAATTCTGAGAAGGATTATGATCATGACGTAAATCAAACAACTTTTTCAATACATTTCGAGGTGTATACCATGATGTAAAGAAGACCAATGATTTATATGCTAAGGTCCAACATTTTCAACTTAAATTTTGCAAAAAAACCTTAATCTTGTCAAAAAATATCGTGCCAATGGAGGATATGGAGTAAAAGGAGAATATTATTTTTGCATAAAGGTGGTCCCAACATAGTGGGAAAAGTTGGAGGGTCGAATAATTTTTACTTGCGGAGAAGTATTTTACATGTTATTCACTAGAAGACAAGAAAAATTCCGCATCAAAATCTCAAAGGTGGTCCCCATTGTAGATGGAAAACATGGGTGAGTTTTTTTTTTGCAAAGTATTGCAAGTAAAAGAATTATTTTTGCTCATAAAAGGAGGTTATTTTTTTGCATGTGCATCAAAAGGGACAGAATTAAAGAGTGCTAAATTTATCATTGATAGTGGATCAAAATGTAAGTGTCACATCAAACACTAGAAGACATAGATTGCGTGCACATTAAAGAATACTTACACAACAAGCAAGGGCTATTATTAGCCAAATTATTCATCTTACTTTGTTAAAAATAGATCACTCAACTACAGTTTGACTAGGATGTATTTTTGTAATCAAGGCTATTAATGCCTCATTGTATTAACATATTCATTTTTATTCCTTTATTTATTCATGATAAAGGATAAAAATAGGATGCATGGGTGAGTACAAATTTTAGTATATTTTTAGGATGGGTTGGGTAAATAAACTTGATATATATTGTGTGAAATTGCAAGGCACCAAGAGGACTTTTTGGACACATGCGTGCTGAAGAAAATTTTGCTAGTTTTTGTCCTCTGAATGAGAATTGATTTCTGCCTTTCCAATTATTTGCAGTGTTGTGTATATCTTATTATTTCTTTGCGAATTTCAAATTCCCTAATTAATAATCTTACCTTGCTACAAATTTAGTAATTTCTACATAAAATTAGTGTGCATGTTTTCTTGTTTTATTGTTGTGATTCATTCCCTAAACACACCAAGTGTTTTGCATTAATATTCTACTGAGAACTATTGGTATGTGCATCTAAAATTCATTCTCAAATTGATTCTACATGTACTCAGTCAAATCCCTCAACAAGTTTGGTGTATCACCTAAGTTTTCAATTCATTTACATTTTTTTTTTACCATAAAAACCCCTAAATATTTAGTTTAGGATACATCAAGAAGGTACCGACCTTGATAGCAGAGACTCACCTCAAAAATAGGTATATTCACATACATGAGGTGTTTCCATTGTATCTACGAAAGAGAGAGATACAAAGCAATCTTAGAATACCTACAGTCATCTTTGTACAGGGTGAACTTTTGAGAGATAATAGGTATAAATATGACTAAATTTTTAAGGGCATAATATTTGTAGTGGATATTTGCATATTGAGGATTTATGAGGGTTCAAATACATGTTTTATATAAGGTCGTCAACATGGGTTTCATGTACAAAAGAATTCAGGCCATAAGAGGGCCCAAAGTAATCTCATTTAAGAATATAAGGATCATATCTACAATCCAATGCAATAAAATTCATGAATTAATTTAATGGACATAATATAATGAAGACTTACAATATGAGTGTTCTATGCACTAGAAAATCAATTCGTGCAATTATACTTCACATTGTATTATTTTGAATGATTATGTTTGAGGTGCATATTCTCATTAAGAAATCCTAATAAACACATCATTGTATATTCACATATTATCCTCTTTAACACACTCCAAATTTTGTTCCATTAAGGGAGATTATGTTCACATCTCTTTTTACTCCATAGTTTTTTGTTGTAAATTTTCTTATAAAATTATGCTTCATATTTTGTCTTCAATAGATCATCTTATTAATGTCTTATCTTCTTACTATTTTTTTTTTGTGTTTTTGCATTAGCTTGAGCAAACTTAGCTTGTAGGAAATGAAAGTGAACATATCTAGCTTTATCATATTCTAAAGCTAAGGAGGAAAAAATATGTGAGAATATATATCTAAAATAATGGCGGGAAGTATTAACTTGTCCACTCGCGCACCTTCTTAATTTCTCTTTGGGTTTTGCTGATTTTCATGGAATGGATTTTCCTCTTCATTTTTTCCCTATCCTTCCTCTCATTTTGACCTGTTTTACATATACTCACATGTCCTTCTTATGAATCATAATAACTTGAATCTTTCCTAGACCAATGTCTCGCAACCATTTTTAATATGAAAATTTTCAATACACGCCATATACTCTGAGTGACAATCTGTAAATGAAGGATTGAAAGTATACTGATATAATTCAATCCAAGTGTACTTATAGAATAGGTTTTTGTAATTATAGAGATCACGTACGAAACAAATAAGAAGTTATTTAACTTCCAATTTTTAATTTTAAAACATATTTTTCTAATAGTAGATGGAATGTACCTTTCCCTCATATGTCCAACTACTAAAGTGGCTAAATTATTGATGATTGCTCACAAATAACATGTTCCATTGCATGCACTCAATATTTTAAAAATGTAGGATTGAATTCTATGTAGGTATACTTATATAATAGGTATGTGTAATTATAGAGATCACACATGAAACAAAAAGGAAGGTATTCAATTCCAAATTTTTAATCTAAAAATCCCTCTTTGTAACATGGTAGATGGAATTTACCTTTTGCTCATATTTCCTATCGCTAAAGTTGTTCAATTATTGATGATTTTTAACAAATCACATGTTCTCTTGCATGAATTTAATATGGAAACTAAATTGGTCCCTTTAAATGTAAAGTGCATTCATGTACAAAATGTGGGTGAGATGGAGATGATAAAGTGGAGCACATAGTAAATATTATTTGGGTGGAAAAATTCGTAGAGGTAGAATAAGTGAATTCTCCTTACATTTACTTCTATTCTAACTAACCATAAAATGCAAGAACTTTAATTACAAATAACAACTATTGACATCGAAACATCTCATCAAGTAATCCCTACATTCTTAGACATATCAAAAATATGTTACTTCGATCCCTTGTACACCGTATGAACTTTTTATTTCAAATAATTAACACACTAAATGTCATGTAATAAAAAAAAATTATACCGTAAAAATAATAAATGACAAATTGGCACATATCGATTGTCAAATAACATCATCCTCTAGCTAATGCGTCCATTCTCTAGAGAACTTAAATTATCAATGATTGTTTATGGAATGCTTGTTATACTATAATTTGTCCAGATTATAACTAAAAATTGTGCCTACAAAATATGACAATAAGTAAGCATTGCGGTTGGGTTTTAAAATGAGGCCCTAGAAAAATATCACAAGTTTTCTTTGGCCCCTTTAGGTGCTAATTGAACTCATGTGAATAATGTGAGAGATCAAGATGATAAATTCTAATAAAAACAACGGATAATTATTGATCATTGTTTGCACGTAGTCTATTTCATTACATTTACTCGAGCTTAGAACTATAAATGGGGCCTACAAAGTGATCCAAGAAGCAAACATTTTAGATAGGTTTTGAACACAAAACCTATTGGATTTTTACAATTTTTTATTTTTGCACCTTTAAGTAATAACTAAACTCATGTGAATAATATGAACTCAATTACTAATGATTTTTCATGCATCATATGTTTCCTTGCACTTACTCGAGCATACAATTATAAAGGGGGATATAAAGTGCTCCAAGCAACAAGAATTTTAGTTGAGTTTTGAACATCGAAACTTCTAGGTTTTCCCCATTATTTATTTTTTTCCTTTAATAATAAATTCACTCACATGAATAATCGAAACAAGATCATGTCAATAAAGTGTAATAAAAATAGTGGCTATTATTTGGGTGTTATAATTCAAACTATGGACTAGGTGTAGTACATATACATACTTTATTCTCACTTTTTTATTTCCAACTTTATGTTGATGTCTTTGAATTCATATAAATAATCAAATGTTGCCCAATCAAAAACCTTCAAATTATTCCTAGTATAATTTCTCCCCTCAAACCTATTGGATTTTCTTGATTTTTAATTTTCACTCCTCTAGGTGTAAATTTCACTATTGAAAATCATTCATTTCGTTGCAGTTAATTGTAAAACGGGGCTACAAATTTCCCCGTGAAGAAAGTATTTCAATTGGGTTTTGAACATGGAACCTCTTTGAATTTCCTCATTTTTTAGATTGTCCCCTAGAAGTGAAAATTACACTCAAGTAAATATTACAAACAAGATAGAAAAAATTAAATTGAACATAATGTACTTCTCCTCCCTCAAATAACTTTTGTATCAAGCTTCACCCTCTCCATCTTTATTGATTTCTCAACACTTCTTCCCTCCATCACCTTCGATATTTCTATTCTTCTGAGGCAATTTTGTCCACTTGAAGACAAGTTAGTGCGCCCATGTTGTGATTTATGGAAGATTCAGATTTTAAATGTGTGGATTCCATTCAAGATCAAGACAATGGAAATGATTCTAAAGTCGTCGGGTCTCGATTTTTTTTCCCGTCTCTATTAACTATATAGTTACATTATGGATGAGGTTGAAGACCACCCAATATCATGTTTTCACATTTCTCCATTTACATTAGAGAAGATTCATAATTTTTAATTAGAGATGGATGTTTTCATATTTCTTGCTTTCCTACAATTACTCCATCTTAAGACTAAAGGGTGTGCAACTAGGTTCTATAAGGAGAAAGAATTTCGGTTGATTTTTGAACCAATAAACTATTAGATTTTCCCATTTTTCAATATTTAGGGTTTCCCCTCTTTTAATTTGGCCCCTCTAAGCTAATATTACAATTTCATGAACATTACAAACAAGGTCAAGATGATATATATGTGATAAAGAAACCACAAAATTTTAGGGTGAACCTTTCCCTTTAATGGGATTTGATGCTTGCCACTTAGTATAAAGTAGTTATAAGATGCGTACCTTATGAACCTGTAGAGAGCATGACAAAACATGCTGAGTAGACGAGTGAAGTGTGGAGTGATCAAAAAATGAAATCTAGAGACTAGGAAAAGAGAAGTGGACCCTAGGGGTGAAGCATATGTGACTTGTACCCATTGTTGTGAGCTTGTATTTGCTGATGTAGGCTACTTCTTGTTTCATATTAAGGATGGACCTATAAAAGAAGAGCGAAAGAGTAGTCAAAGTCTTGTACATGAAAAACATGAGCAAAACATGTATAAGTATGTAAAATTTTGAAAGTATGTAACAGGAAAGTGTGAAACTGATGTATAAGAGTATAAATTATAGACAAATGTCCTAAAATGATGTGAAGGGCAAGTTTTTTGAGTGATCTCTCATCTAGAGTGAGTTTTTTGGGTGATCTCATGTCAATGGGAGAGAGGTCTAGTTTTACTCTCCTTCTATTACTTCTTAGTCGAAATATATTTTACAATGTAGAACTGGTACGAACATGTAAAAAATGTTCAAAAATTGTAATTGATTGTAGGAGACTTGAATGATGCCATTAGGTGCATTTGGAAGAAAACTTAATGCTACTAGAGAACTATGTTGTAAATTTTTGAAGATTGTGGTGTATTAAGAAATTTCTTGTACCAGCCATGTTTTAAGACATTTTTGGCCACTAAGTGGGACACACTTAGGATGCACCTAGGCAAAATTAGATGTCTACCACATTGGGTGCTAGTCTAATGATTCTATGTGTGAGATTCTACCACAACTTAATAATACTCTTGAGATGGCCATTCATTCGTTGATTATAAAGGGTGCATGGTCTTACCTACCTGATGTTTGAACTGTAACATCATATCTGATCTTGAACTGTATACATCTGACCTGTTGTAGGGGTCCATTCAAGGTTCTTAAAAAATAGGAACATGTTCATATAAATTTCCCTTATGTTGGGCAGTGAAGAAGGATATCATGAATTTTATTATAGAATGTGATACTTGCGAACATCACCAAAGGAGAATCGAGTTGATGTTGATCTAAAGTGGATACCTATAGGGTGTAATGATCACTCCTACATGGATTGGGAGAAATATTTCCATGGATCTCATTTCAAAGTCCTCCCCAAATAAAGTGGGCTAGAATCAATCATCTTAGTGTTGGTAGTAAAAGTTCCTCTCCAAGCATGTCAATTATGAAAGTTTATTGGAAACAACCAATTTGTGCACAACAAGATGTGCCACAAATTATTAGGTGATTCATTTCACCAGGACATCGCTCATGGGACTAAGTCACATCTACAACAAGGTTTGAAGTGGCCAAAAGCATACTATGATTGATATAAGACATAAAGCATAGCCCACAAACAATAGTTAGACTAAATTCTATCAGACTAACCAGTGGTCTTTAGATATGGGGATCGCATAGTAAGGAAAATTCACTACACATGAAGCACTGGAAAAGCATGTTAGAAATATATGAAGTAGTATGTAGGAATTGTGTATAAGATCAACAAGATAAGTAGAGTAATTGTAAAGATAAGTAGTGTATAATGTAGGGTTTAGAACCTCATAATAAATAGGAGTAATACAACGGTAGATTGACCCCAGGAAACCGTATCAGTTCCAAGTTATCAAAAAGAAGATTCCAATTTCGAGCATCAGTGAGACATCATGAATAAGGAATTATAAGATATATGCATTCAAGTACATTATATACATCAAGTGAATGCCCATCTTGTCCCTGATTGTGCAGAGATTATAATGCTCTACTAGAGTATCTAGTTGAGATCAAGAGGAAACAGTAGACATTACAAGATAGAATAAGTAGTATAAGCTTATTCCTAGAGAGAATATGGGAGCTAGTAAGCAAGATATGTAACCATCCCTTCGTAGTGATTGTAATGGCTTAATATGTAAGGTGTGATAACTTGATAGGATGCAGCTCTTCATCTACCCCCTACATGGACTGTGTATGAAGTCCCAGGTTCATTTGTGACATTTCAATTCCCCCTCAGACAGAGACAATATAATGTACCTCTCTTATAATATGAGACATTACAATGTTTATATTTTACAAATGAGTGTATTACTGTGAGAGTATATGCTAGATAGGACAATATGTATCATGAAATGCACAATCATAAAGTGTATAAGATGTAGAGGTATGTATAGTGAGATGAAGTATGCCATCAACAGGGAAGGGATTGATGTGAACTGTTAACTGATGAAGAACTTGCATCATCAGGAGGCATGGTGTTCATTTTGTGTGCTCCTAAGAGTTGCATAGAGAAGACCTATGTCTTGAATGCCAAATCAGTGTTGTGAAGTGTGTAACTGTTGTGAGACCTTCCAATGATGTAGCCTGATTCCCTGAATACGTAAAGTGTGAACTCATGATGATTCACTTCTTGGTGCATCATAGGGTAATGACAACACAATATTTGTACCAAAGATTTAGGAGTGCTTAGGAAATATTAATCGTCAAGTGTTGAGCATGAAGTGAGGTAGTAGAGACTAGAGACAACTTGATAGCTTGTCCCTCACTTACTGGGGGAAGTGTGAGGTCCCTCATATGTATATGAGTAATGGGGATGGCTCTGTGAATGGGGTTCTTGAGAAGGAGTCACCGGTTGGAATGAAATGGTGTCATAATAAATCATGACCACACCATCCATTTTTGTGGTGAGTGTTTAGGAACACTATCAACTTGATGGACCAGAGTTTATTTATCATTCTTATGACTATGGTGCTTTGAACTAAGAGGATAGCTTTTCCTTTCTAGGCTCTAGAGATCACTTCTTGAGATGAGATCAACTCATACACCTCGTCTACCTTAGTAAGTAGTTGCTTATTTGGAATTGGTAGCACTCTAGATGACTTAATAGGAGGAGAGGATGGAGGAAGAATTTTTAAAGGAGGTTACAAATTAGAATGAGGTCCCATGTTCTTGACCTACACACTACACTAAGACATTGAAAACTAGAACTCTAGGTGACTTGTAAGATGTGAGGTCCTTATCAAATAGGTTTCTTCAAACGTTTAGGAATAATATGCGAGGAACTGTCATTACCTAAGATCCAACTCTATGAT
Source organism: Taxus chinensis (assembly GCA_019776745.2). NCBI lineage: Eukaryota > Viridiplantae > Streptophyta > Pinopsida > Cupressales > Taxaceae > Taxus > Taxus chinensis. Next base: position 180,590,973 of record CM034152.1, on the reverse strand, counting down.
CCTTACTCACAGAGAACTCCTTCGTCATTATGATTATTAACTAATGCATAGCTCTTATTTTGGTGGATGTAATAAGGAAACACAACAACAAACATAACACAAGAATACCATATACTATGATAAGAAGGAATAATGATAAATCTGAAATATTAGTGTAAATTATAATATTCAACATGAAATTGTTACAATCTCACCCATGAGATTCTTCAAGTGTTATTAGCTTCACTTGCCTTCAAACAATAACTATGGGAGAAACTTCACAATTACACCTCTTAATGGCTTCTTTAACACACCTTCAAAATGATGGCTTCCTTTACACACTTACTCATACAATATTTCTCATTACTTCTCTCTATGCTAAATGAGGGGGGGTGGCCTCTTTATTTATAGGAATTTCAGGCTTATCCACCTTATCTCTAAGATAGGATAGGAAATCTCTTCAGGCCAATCATATTCCATGCCTAAACTCTTGCCTTTACATGTAGGCTTATCTTCTAAGATAAGATAAACCTTATCATCTCATGGGTTCCACCTTTTTAGAATTTTCCACAAATAAAATATAAAAAATATTTATGACATCACTCTTTGTCCTTATTACAAATATAATATTTCTAATTCCTAATCATGTAGACCCTACTTCTCTACTTATCCCAACTTTTACATTTTAACATTACCGGACCACTTACGACAAATATTTACTTTTTACAACATTCCTATTGTACTTTGACTGTTACCATACTTCTACATTATTGGCGGCACCGTACTGACGGCGCGTTGTCTTCTATTGGACGCCACTACTAATTATACTTAACAACATCCTATTCCTAATACATACATTAATAAAATAGAAATTACGGAGGAAAATTTTAATGTTGACATTTTCCCCCTTCCTAACTTCTACTTCCGTCCTCGGAGTAGACTCTTATGGACATTCTGATGCTGGTGCTTGGAAAATCTTTAACTTGTCATGGTTGACCCATTTTGTAATGGGAGTACCATCCAATTCCTCCAGTCGATATGTACCATTTTCATGCACAGCTGCTATTTTGTAGGGCCCCCTCCACTTTGGAAGAAATTTTCTCTGTCTTCTTTTTTTGTATCTGGAATCATATACTAGAACCAAGTCATTCACATGAAATGGAGACCAATGGATCTTTTGATCAAAGTATTCCTTCTGCTTCATTTTCTTCTTATAGCTTGTATCCTTCACTATTTCCCTCATTTCCTCTAGCAAATGAAGATGTACCAACCTTTCTTTTATTGAATCACTTTCATCCATCCTTTCATTTTTCATAACTCTCACAGTGGGAATATCAAACTCAATAGGAAGAACTGGATCAATGCCATAAGCCAACTTAAATGGGGAGTATCTTGTTACTGATTTTGATGTTTCCCTATATGCCCACAATGCTGCATGAATCCTTTTATCCCATTTATGTACCTGTAAGGCTGCATCTTTTGCTAGAATTTGACACAACACAAAAAAAATGTTCGTTCCACCTGTCCATTTGTGCTTGGCTTGTATGTTGTTTCCTTCCTGTGCTTAATAGAAAACTTGTTGACTAGGGCTTCTACCACCTCATTAATGAAGTGGCTTCCTTGATCTGTTACAATTTCTAATGGGTAACCAAATCTGGTGACAATGTGTTCATATATGAACCTTGCCACTTCATCCATGGAAGTTGTTTTCAATGGCCTAGCTTCAACCCACTTGGTTAAATAATCTGTGGCAACTACAATATACTTATTTTGGTGTGGGGTAGTTGGAAGTGGACCTACAATGTTTATTCCCCACTTTTCAAAGGGACCAAGTGGAATAATAGGGCATAATGGAGCTGATGAAGTCTTATGGTTACCATGTGTTTGACAAATATCACATGTCTTACAATAATTATAACAATCTCTAAAAAGAGTGGGTCAGTGATAACCTGCATCCAAGATCCTTCTTGTTGTAAGTTGTCCAGAGAAGTGTCCTGCACATGTACCATTATGGAATTCTTATATCAACTCCTTCCCTTGATCACATCCAACTACCCTCTTATACTGTCCATCAGGTCCTATTCGAAATAATACTCCATGCAGAATAGAATATGGATGACTAGCTTGAGTAATCTTCCTCTTAGTCTTTGCATTGGCACCATCAGGAAACTTGAATTCATTTAGATAATTCCAAATATCTATGTATTCACTAGGGATTATGTTAAGAAATAACAATGTTGCATCTGGGAAATCATCATCATCACAAGGCGAACCTAAACCATCATAGGCTCGAGAGAGTGCATCTACATTGACATGCTTCTTTCCTGGCCTATCTATAATATCAAATTCAAATTCTTATAGAAAATTATCCATCTTGCTATCCTCCCTGATGGGTTAGGCTTATTGACAATATATTTTAGAGCCTGATGATCTGTTACAACTATAAATTTCTACCCTAGCAAGTAATTTCTAAATTTCTTTACAGCAAAAATGATAGCTAGATCCTCTTTTTCAGTTATAGTATAATTTACCTTAGCACTGCTCATTTGTCTGCTCCCAAAGTAAATTGGATAATCATTCCCATTTTCATCCTTTTGGCTCAGAGTACTTCCTAGTGCTGCATCTAAGGCATTAGTATACATAATGAATGGCTTGCTCCAATCTGGATTCTTTAAAATAGGTGAAGACATTAGGGCTTCCTTCAGTTGTTCAAAAGCTTCATGCACCTTATTTCCTGGTTCATAAGTAACATCCTTCTTCAAGAATTGGGTTAGTGGCTATGCAATCTTTGAGAAATTCTTGATGAACCTTCTATGGGTAAGTGCAGGAAGTTGATGGACAAATATAGGGTCATCCGTGGACATCATATTGCAAATGGTAACAACATAATATCAACTTGTAGGGATTATTAGCAATACATACACTCAAAATTAGACAAAATTATATTAATATGAATCGTAGAATTTGAAATCTAGTTTCTAAAATACTAATTTTTGTAAAAAATGGACAAGATTAGCTATATTAAACAATCAAAATTCAATGACTTGGTTTTTTTTTTAAAAACGCCGATAAGATTATAGTCCGTTTGCCCACAATTTGGATGACCAAAAATTGATATATATTTTTTTCCTTTGGTGAGAAGTTATATGCCACTATCTATCTTTGGATGGATTTTATTTTGTATTTTTTTGAGTAATATTTTATTTTTTATGATTTTTTCCGTGAAAGTGGTATGAAAACATAAAGAAAACAAAGCACTTTCCATTTGCCCGCCATAACTTCATCAAAAAATATTGAAATCAAATAAATTTTTTGTGAACATGTTCCTATAATTTCACCATGGTTGGGATGGTATAAGTTTTATTACATTCTAATAAGTGAAACAAATTTTGTAGTCTTAAACATAGACATAAACATTCATAGGAAAAAGTGTTTTAAAGACCTACTATTAGTAAAACATTCTAAAATGATATTTGTCCTCTTCTATTCACTTTAAAATCAGTATTTCTACAAAGCTAATAGTCTCCCCTACATAATGGTACCATTTTTATGACATAGTTTTTACTTTTCGGCATGGTTCAAGTCCACGGAAGACTAAATTTGATGTTTTGTTGTTTTTAATGTAAAATTCAGGATTTGATGTCCACTTAATTGTCCCCCAACTTGGTGCACTTACCCCTATAGTAACCCACATGGCCTAAAAATTATCTCAACTTACTTCTATTAATAGGAAATGGTAACTCTTTGATTTTTGAAACTTTATCAGGATCAGTACCAATACCATCTCTGGATATAACATGCCCTAACAAAATTCCTTTAGAACATCCAAAGACACACTTTGTAGGGTTTAGTGAGGCTTGTGCTTCATCTAAACTTTGAAATGTTGTCTCCATCTGGTGCAGGTGGTCCATCTTGCTCTCATAGATGCAAAAATCATCCAGAAACACTCTTATGAAGTTCCCAATGTAGGGTTCAAACACCCTATTCATCAAGCGTTGGAACATTGCTGGAGCATTACACAACCCAAAAGGCATAACTCTATAATCAAACATTCCCTAAGGAGTGGTGAACATGGTCTTCAGCTGATCTTTCTCTGCTATACGAACTTGGTTATATCCACTATATCCATCAGAAAAACTATAGCACTCCTGGCCAGCTACTTCATCTAAAATTTGATCTAAGAATGGAAGAGGGTAATGATCCTTCTTTATTGCCTTATTGAGCTTCCTATAATCAACACAAATGCGTAGCTTCCCATTCTTTTTTATTGAGATCACAATGGGAGAAACCCATTTTGAATTCTCCACAGCAAATATAAATCCTGCATCAAGCAACTTATCTATTTCTTCTTTTACAGTCTTGGAAAAATTATGATTCATTCTATATGGCATTTGCTTTATGGGCTTAGCACCATCTACCAGCTTAATAGAATGTTTTACCCAATTTACTTGATGGAGTTCCTTATAATCAAAAGTGAATATGAGTATGTACCTTCGAAAAGAGTTGGAGGTAGGATTCCTTCTCACTCTCCATCACAGCATCACCAATCTTTATTTGTTAGAGACGATCATCAATTTCTTCTTCAGATAATTTTATGGGATCATGAGTCGATGTGACTGGAAGGATATCCATGACCGAAACATCAACCTCACTTTCTTCATCTTCAGTGTCCACTTCACTAGTACTCAAGTAATCAGACGATGTCCAATCATCAGTTTCATCACTTGAATCCACAGGTTCTGCCTTATGATGCCGAGGGATCACATTTATCTTCACCCTTTCTCTACCACGTCCAAGTATCATGAATCCTTCATTCCAGTAGTTTCTTGCATGAACTCTCCTTATCCATGGTCTTCCCAACAACATTAAGTATGCAATAGTACCATTTTTCATCCCCTGAAATTCTACCACACATATAACACCCATAACAGATATTACCACATTTGAGACTACACCTGGTTTAGTTTTTCCTTTATTTAATTACCTTAACATAAGTGTTGAGGGGTGATCAATTTTTAAACCCAACATATTCATTACAAACTCGGTCATTACATTAACTGCAGCACCTCCATCAACTAATACATCATGAATTGAAATACCATTACATAATACCTCAAGTTGTGGAGCGTAGGGATCCGCCTCTTCCTCCGAAATAGGAACCTCAACCTCCTTCCTTCATTGAGCATTGAGTCCACTTCACATCTCCCGCCTCTTCTCAGAAGACATAGCCAAGAGTTGGCCATATGTAATATTTGCATGCCTTTTGGATAGATCGTTTAAGATGGAGTATGGTTCTTGTCCCTATGGAATCAAAAAATCCCGCACACCCAACTTTCTTCTCCTATGTTTCTTACTAGTTTCTCCTTTCATCTTCTTAGGATCATTTCCATCTTGGTTATCTTTTTCTTTCTTTCTTTTTGTTACAAACACATCTACTTCATTATTTATGCTCTTATCTACTACATAAAAAGAATTCATAGGTGTTTTCACTTTATCATTATCTCTTGTACCAGATGTAGAAGCTCTATCTGGACAATTATACTTATAATGACCCTTTTTATAACAACCATAACATACAACTTCAGAAATATTTCTTTTTGGACCTCTATCTCCTCCCTGAGAACTAAATTCTTTTCCTTGAAGAAGATTAATAGTTAACTGACCCATATTTTTGAGTAGATCTTCATACTCAGTAGATGTACTAGGAGAAGGATTTGTGCTCACCGAGAGTGGTTGTGGATTCTAGACCAAAGGTGCTGGTGTAGGCTCTACTGTAGCAACAATTTCTTTGGGCTCCTCTTCCATGCTTTCTTCTTGCCTTCTTGCAATCTACTTTGCTTGTTCAATGGTAGCTGGGTGGTCATACTTCACTCATTGTCTGATCTCTGGCTTCATCCCAAGAATGAAGTGCTTACAGAGGAGATTATCCATGTCATTCATTAACCCATCCACTAATCCTTCCTTCAAGATCTGGGCATCGAGCTTCCTCCTTATCTTTAGAACACGAGCATGATAATCCCTTATTTTCTCCTTCTCTCCTTGGGCTAGCTTTGTGATATCGATCATGAGATCCGCATATTTCTATTCACCAAATTCTTCAAGAAAACTTTCAGTTAATAAATCCCATGATTTTTTCACATTATCACCTAGTGTTTCAAACCACCTAAGGGCTGAACCATCCAAAAAGGTAGGAAAAAATTCAGTCCATTGTTCCCTTCTTATAAGGCCATTACAAATACAAGATCATTTAAACTCTTGAATGAAAGAGGAAGCATCTTCATTAGATTGGGCTGAAAAAATAGGAATCTTCCCCATTTCCAAAAGTAACCACAGTGAAATACCAACCCACAAGTACAATCAACAAGACTTATGTGCACAAATAATTGGAATCACTATAATAGAAAATAGAAATGACCACGGTAAACTATGGTAAAACTTGACTTACTACAATAAAAACTAACTTTACTGTGGTAAACACTATTCACAGTAAAAAGTGAAATTACTACGGTAAAAACTAACTTTACTGTGGTAAACACTATTCATAGTAAAAAGTGAAGTTACTGTGGTAAATACTATTCACGGTAAAAAGTGACTTTACTATGGTAAATACTATGCACAGTAAAAACAAGGTTACCCTCCAAATGTTTTCTGACTAAGTGGGAATATTTCTCCAGAAAATCCACCGAGGAATGGTCCTCGCAACAGAACCAAAATGTCAACACCAATCCATCACTATGATAATTCTTCACTGGGAACTCCTCATGATATGATTATTAACTAATGCACAGCTCTTAGTTTGGTGGATGTAATCTAGAAACACAACAACAAACATAACACAAGAATACCATAGACTATGATAAGAATGAATAATGATAAATCTGAAATATCAGTGTAAATTATAATATCAACATGAAATTTTTACAATCTCACCCATGAGGTTCTTAGAGTGTTATTAACTTCACTTTCCTTCAAACAATAACTATGGGAGAAACTTCACAATTACACCTCTTAATGGCTTCTTTAACACACCTTCAAAATGATGGATTCCTGTACACACTTACTCATACAATATTTGTCACTACTTCTCTCTCTGCTAAATGAGGGGGGGTGGCCTCTTTATTTATAGGAATTTAGGCTTATCCACCTTATCTCTAAGATAGGATAGGAAATCTCTTCCAGCCAATCATATTCCATGCCTAAACTCTTGCCTTTACATGTAGGCTTATCTTCTAAGATAAGATAAACCTTATCATCTCACATGGGTTCCACCTTTTTAGACTTTTCCACAAATAAAATATACAAAATATTTATGACATCACTCTTTGTCCTTATTAAAAATATAATATTTCTAATTCCTAATCATGTAGACCCTACTTCTCTACTTATCCCAACTTTGACATTTTAACATTATCGGACCACTTACGACAAATATTTACTTTTTACAACATTCCTATTGTACTTTGACTGTTACTGTACTCTACATTATTGGTGGTACCGTACTGACGGCATCGTTATCTTCTATTAGATGCCACTACTAATTATACTTAACAACATCCTATTCCTAATACATACATTAATAAAATAGAAATTACGGAGGAAAATTTTATTTCATTCTCTATTTAAGTTTAACATAAAAAAATTATGATTTTGTTCCACTTGTAAAATTTGAGAATTACGCAAAATATTATCAATATAGTATCATAAATGTTGGTAGTGGCCTATTTTTAGGATATTTACTTTAAATAAATGATTGTGACTAATAATATTTTTGTAACTTGTGTTCATTTAAAAAGTAGTGGTTTTTCTTCAAAGTATTATTTTAATACTTTATCTTGGTTTCCAAGGAAGGTTAGTTATAGAATTAGTTTTAGGTATAAAACTACACACTATCATTGCGAGAGGTTTTATAAAAATAATTACTTGTCAGAGGAAAGAAATATTTATGTTTTTAATTATATTTGGAATATTTTTAAGTTAATACAATTTTGAATGTCTACTAGGTATTTTACCCAAAATGATTTTTCCATGATACATACTGTGTCATTATTCTTGGTATGTTCTTGTTTATTTCAAATCTAATTATTTTTGCATTTTCAAGATTATTTTATTGCTTGCATATATTTGCACAAAATCATAAATTTGAGTATCAAATATGGATTGTAAATTTGGAGGGGGTTTTTTTAATTTTCTTTAAAATTATTTCGAGTTGCATATTTTCTTTTAAGTAGAATATCTACCATGGTAGCTAGTAGAGAAAGTGTTAATATTGAAAGGTTAGATGGGAAAAAAATTGAGCTATGGAAACTCAAGATGGAATATATTTTGATAGAAAGGGATCAATCGATAGTGCTTATGAAAACAAATACTATAATTTTAACGTAAAATGAGTGGGACAAGATTGGTATGAACAAAAAACGTACACTTAGGTTACGCATTTATGAATTTGTGTTATTGAATGCTTCTACTAAGAATAACCCAAAGTTGTTATGGGATAAGATAGTCTAACTATATAGAGACAAATCTTAGTTGAACAAATATTTTATAACGAAGGACTTGTATTCTTTGTAAATGAATGATGGTGAATTGGTTATAGAGAACCTAAATAATTTTGTCTCCATAAAAACCTTTTTTATGGTCATTAATGTGAAGATGGATGATGAGTAAAGGTATATTACTCTTCTCTTTTTTTTTAGACTCTTGGTAAAATATGGTAAGGGCTATTACCAGTATGATTAGAAAATTGAATCTTGATGAAATCCTTGCAATTTTACTATATGAAGAGATGAAAAGAAATATTGTTAATGACTTAAAGGAACCTTTTTCAGTTTTTGGTAGAGATAAAGAGAGGAAAGAAGAAAAAGGGTGAGAATATAATCTCCAAGTCTAAAAATAGATCCAAAAATCATATCAAAGTTAGAAAAGTGTTGGAATTTTGGTAAAAGGGGGAATTTTAAGAAGGGTTATAGGCAGAAAGAGGATAATAATCACAAAAAAAATCATTTTCTAAAGAATGAGGAAACACAAATTATATTATTCTTACCTTGCATCCTTGAGTGCCCATGCATGCATTGATGCATGGATTATTGACTTAGGTACATCATTCCACAAGACCCCTCATAGGGAATGGTTTTTTGAATATGAGGCGTATGATGGAAGAAAAATTTCTTTGATATATTATTTGACGTAAAAATTTATGGGGAGAGGAAGATTGAAGTTTATGTTTTGATATTCGAGGACCAAAATCAACCTTCTATTTTTCACATACCACATGTCTTGGTAAAAATCTAGTTACAATGAGCGAGATGAATAATTTGTAGTACAAGTCTCATTCAATAAGGATGGGTACAAAATGGTGTAGATATTTAGTTCTAGAAATATAAGTTTGCATATGAACTATGTTTAAACTTTATGCAAGCACAAAAACTGATGCAAGAAACAAATATTTTGTATCAAAGGAAAATAATCAAAATTTGATTCTTATTACTTGAGCAATAAAAAGATTTGTGGAAACAATTTCACCTTGGCAAGAATTATGAAAGAAAAACTCCATGAAATGGGAAGGTATTTCTGATCTTATACATCTTGTTGGGACCTTGAAGGTGGGTACATAATAGTACTCATCTAAGTGATATCAAAAGCAAGGACAAAGAGTAAGGGGAGTTCTCAGCCCTACAACAACTAGAAGAAAATTTGTTAAACCAATATAACCACAAAAAAAGTGAGTGAAACAAAAACCATTATGGAAATATCAAAACAAAAATATTTATCAAAAATAAATAATTACTCTTAGAGGATAAAGTAATGATTTGACATGAAAGGTTGGGCAGTAATGGTGAAAAAATGTTGCATTTCTTTAAGTTACAATACATGGTTAATAGAATTTCAAATTTTCGCTCAAAATTTTAGTTTTGTGAACATTGTGTATATGCAAAACAAATCAAAGTATTTTTCCAACTTGTACTATGTGTTTAACTAGTATTTTACATGTTATAAACAAGGATATATTCAAACTAGTGAAGGTACCTTCCCATGGAATGTTGGTGTTTTATGTTTCTTTCATCTATGACTACTATAGGAAATCCTAGATATATTTTCTCAAGAAAAAAATGATGTGTTCCAAACTTCTAAGAAGTGTAAGGAACTTTTTGCTAACCATTATAAGAAAAGGATAAAGGTTTTTTACACAAAAAATGGAGGAGAGTGTTATTTAAAGGTATATGATGAATTATTTTGAAATTGTAAAGTAATCAATAAAAATATAATTCCTTATACTCCGTAACATAATGGAGTGGAAGAGCACATTAACAAAAAATTTATGGATACGACCGTAAGTATGCTAAGTTGGTTTGGATTAAATAAGAGGTTTATGGATGAAATAGTGGCTACTATGTGTTATTTGGTTAAAATTAACCTACATCATCATTGGTGGATAATACCCAATAGGAATCTTGGATGAAGAAGAAACCATATTTTAATCAACTAAGAGTATCTAGTTGTGAGACATACATACATGTACCAAAGGATACGAGAATGAAACTTGCTTCCAAGTCTTAGAAGTTCATCATTGTTGGGTATGGGAATGGTTTCAAAGGTTACAAGTTGTACAATCCATTACTCCAAAATTTACTTTACATCCAAAGCGTTTTCTTCATTGAATCAAAAGGAATGATATTTTTTTAAGAGTAAGATTTTGAACAGAGTGCTGAAGTTGTAAATATTACAAATGTAGAATCTTTAGAGGTTCTCTCACAATGGGATCAAAGTGAGGCTAATAAATTTTAGAATCAAATTAATCAAGAGGTTTTACCATAATGGAAACTCTTAGGTAATAAATTGATACAAAGGAGTCAAAGGGACTCTCTAAAGAAATGAATTCACAGGATGATTGATTTTAAAATCATGCCAAGATGAAATCTAGAAGATTACTTTAATGAAAGTGATACTTATAGACTTAGAAGGTTAGTAATAATTTTAAGGTTACACTAACTCTTGAAACACATGATAAATAAAAAATAGTGTTGATTAATGATTGAATGAAATTCTTATGAGGTGGAATGATATGAAGTGGATATGCCACATGTTGATCTTGGTGGTGGTGCCCATAGGAACACAAAACATTCAATCTTCCATATTGTTAGTGCTTTGAAATTTTCACATCTCACCTCATCGTGCATGAATATATAATGAATTTAACATTCCCTTCTTGTGGTGTTCCACCAATCCATTTGATGCAAATGGATATGAGGAGTAGTGAAAATGTAAAATTTAGTCTTCCGAAACAAAATAAACTCTTTCAGACACAAGGGTCTCACAGTAATTGAAATCAGCCTCCACATTTCATATATTGAGAAGAAGTTATAAGAAAGAGACATGGGTTATGTCATTTCATTGATAAAAAACCTCAAAATAGAAAAAAATATTATATAATAAGAATATTCTTTGATACATATTTTAATATTCACATAAAATTTCACAAATTCAAATATTAATAATGAAATATAGGTTGGGATGTGTATACAAAAGTTGGGAGGGAAAAACATGTGTACACATTCATCAAACCAAGAAAAAAAGGGGATAAAATTGAGTGATACCCTTATGAGTTGAATATCATCAAGAACAAATGTCATCTCACAAGACATCTAGAATACCTTAGACAAATCCATAGGATCCACTACAACTAGTAAATCTAGTAGAAATGATGTAGTAGTTTGGAAATATCTTCAACATGGTTAACCCTTACTATAATAGCCTAGTCCACTCTTTTCTGCACACCACCCTCCCTCTATATGATACAATAGTAAAACATCAATGTGTTTCCCATATCCTTCACTTCCTACAAATCTTCTTCCACCACCCTCATGTCATGTGTCCTTGAATCCCCAATGTCAACTTTCAGAATATTACCTCTTTTCTCGAAACTTATCAAAATATAAACCCCATGTTTCAATGGTGATGGTGATCACCAAAACAAAAAACATTCATGTGTGTGTGTCTATATGTATGTATGTATATATTATTGTCATCATTTTGAAACTACCAAAAAATTAGGAATACCAAATATAATATCTTTCTTATATGTACATTTGACATTATTATGATTTATACATTAAGAGTTAGAAATTGGTCATTAGGATTTATTATTTATGGTTAAATAAGATTAATTATAACCAAAAAAGTGAAGAAAATGTGGATTCTCTCTCATTTAATGTTTTTTCATATAAGTGAATTGTGTTTCCAAATATTTCAAATTGAATTTAATGGACATGGAAGATTAATGATAAACTTCCCCCTCTACCTCTATACAAGGGAAACAAGGCCGTACATGCATGTTTTCACTGCCAGAGTTATGTGTATCCATCGGTAAACATCAAAGAGTTTTTTAGGGGACTAATAACAATAGAAATTCAAGTTACTTGTAAAAAGCTTCATCAGAATAATATAATATTATCATGTTTTAAAATCAACTCACTGGCTAGAAAAGTTACATGCCCACCATTTTACCATTCAAAAGGTCACCATAAAATTTTCAATTTTTTTTGTTGTGAAATCATATTATTGAAAGTGAAAAAAAATTGCACTAATAAATAGAAATTAACACAAAGCCTTACCTTACGATAAACCAACATACTAGAACTTACAATTGTCATATGTGCAAGCATTTCATATTATTACATCAAATGTGTTACCTTTATAGAACCACAATTTAAGTTGTTATGCCTCACATTGCCACACTATAGGATAAGGTCCATACCAAAGGTAGAAATATATATAGATGCTCATACTATGCATATCCAAAAAAACATGTCACCTTCCATTCTTACACACAAAAATGTTAGATCCAATAGTACACAACTTGGAAAGAACCTCTAAAAACTATAGCCTTCAAAAAAGAAGTGTGCCATGCAATAATAAGTTGTTTAACCCATGGAAAATCTTCCAAAAAATCACAATTATACCAATTATAGTTTACATGCAATCAAAGAATTACAATTTGGGACGAGTTTAAATTGGAATGCCTTTTACGAGGTGCATGAAATTCTCCCAAGGTGTTGCGTAACTAAAAATAGTAGGGTCGACACATTTTTCCTCTTAATTTAGTAACAAGAAGATGTTTGGCTAACACATGAGTGTGAAAAATAAGCATTGCAAAGTTTCCTTTATCATTATGACCAAAATTCCATCCTCTTTATAAGGTGTTATTTCCATGGGGGGTTCACTTAGTAAAAGTATGGTATAACATGTTTGTTCAAAGGGTATTAAAAAATACCCTTAATTCTAGTTTTTACCTCTAATTATTCAATTCATAATACCCCCTCCCTTTATATTATTAGAATGAAAATACCTCATATTTTTTCCATGTACCTTAATTACCCATTTTTCCATGACAATTTTATTTAACCCGTTTTATATCTACCCTAATATATTACACAAAAAATATCTTATAATTCTCACTCATGTTTTTAAAATATGTATTTTTTCTTGAAAGATAGTTTGAAGCCATTCAAGACCTATTACCAATTACCTTATAAATATTAAGTTTTAATCATTTATCAATAGTTATTCAAATATTTAAGATGGTGAAATAATATCACTTGTATTGAAAAGCAAACTCAATCCTAGTTTTTTACCATCTTATTATTTCTTGGTTAAGAATATCTTAATTGAGATTTCTTTAGTCAAAAAGAGATTATAGTTTAACTTTATTAACAGACTTATTAAATTATAATTTTAAGGTATTTAGTTTTAAAATCTAGGGTTCAAATGTTTTAGTTTTATATTAAAATTAAACCTCCCTTTCATATGGCCCACCTCTCTAACCTACCACCAATACCTAATTCCGAATATTTATAAATTAAACCCTTTCGCCCCCTCATGTCTACATGTTTATTGAATTTACTTTTATTAATTTTAATTACCTCAATATCAACTCATGTGCTACAATATTTCCTAGCTAATGAACTCACTGTGGTCATTTCACTTCAAAATTACCACCAAGAACAAAAGATTTCATAGTATAAGGTACTCATTAAAGATTAACCCACAAACATAGGTTATGGAGAAGGTACTTATGGATCTATTTCAATTCCTATGCAATTTCCTTCCACCAAAAAAGTTAATCTTGGCCCAAATATATCTTCACACATAACTTTAGGACCTCTAATAGAACAATAAGGAAATCAAACCTCGAGTATTAACATATGAACATGATTTCATTTGCTTGATGGGTAAATATGCACAATCCACAAGGTAATTATAGAAAGCTTACAACATAAGCCATGGATATGGGTGACTAAATCCTTTCTTGAGATCATGGATGTACTTTCCCTAATCTCTTATAGAGTCATTATCTCTAAGGATAATTTACAACATTATAAGACTAAAATTGTGTGGTCCTTTCCTTCCAGTGGTGATAAATAGGTATTGAAGGAAATTACTTCAGTTACCAAGCACGATACACAAAATTAGCATTTCCTTCCAAATCCTACACATGGTTATGACCTGGATCCAAAATAACGGCCTTTTTATTCAACACGACAGAAGGGTTCTACCGAAATTCCACTTACTACTAAGACCAATCCATGAGATTGCATTTATAGTATATTACTAAATTTTTTCCAATGAATAACATTAAAATTACATCCCTTTAACTAAACTTAAATTGATATTAAATGAGACCCATATCCTATAGTTATCTCATCAGTTGAACTTAAACTCCCATAATCATATATTATGGTAACTAAATATGAGAGATGAGAGGTGTTGTAAGATTATCATGCCAAATAATTGGATTGTTTAACAATCAATGCAATAATTTTTTGGTTTTATTACTTAATTTTCTTTTGATAAATTTATTTTCTCCTAAATTATATTTCTCAAAGTGGTTCCATTTACAAATTTATATATATAAAATTTCCCCCCTAAGGTGATACACACTTTAAATTTTGGAAGGCCTTGTGTCACTATGTTCATAAGAGTTGCTAGATTTTATTTCTCAATTGAGAAAAAATTTATCGCCACATTATAGATTATCTCCAATGTTTATAGATAAACATTAACACATGACTTAACCATAGTCAAGAAAAATATTAGTGTTGAACTTACAATTTCCCTTTCTTCCTTACAAATATTGTTAAAACATATAATTAATCCTTCTACCTTTTGTTTCCAAAAAATGGTAGGTTATTCTCCTATGATCATGATGACTCCTCATTTAATAAATGTCGTGGATAATCTACCAAGTTATTGAAATTGAGGATTATATCGATTCTAATACTACCCATGAGTTTTTAATAGGTAAACACCCAATAAGAGTTGTGAAAGGATGATGCCACTAAGTATTTCCAATATGATGAGATGCCCACCAACTCTACTGCATAACTAAAGACGTTAAACTTTTCCCCGTTAAGTGAATATTTTTCCAAGGCTATTATATCAAGGAAAACATATTTAAGAGCAACACAAGGTAACCTAGATCAACTATATATTGAGTAACTTAACAACACATATCATTCGAATATTCACCTTCACGTTTTCAATTTAGGAATACGAATACAATGTAAGATGATAAGTGGGCTTCCTACAATGTCCTAGAATCACATGAATTCTTGAATTTGGTAACAAAGTAACAAAATCTCAAAGAATTGTCACATACCCTAAAGAAAACCCTTTTTTCCTTACATCATTATGGTTATATAACTTTCTAGTTTCATATAACTACAATGAAATTGTACAAATTTATGAAAATACATCAACTTAATTAAATACACTATTTTACCATTTCTCTATTTCACATACATGCACAATGAAAGGAGTTATTATTTCTCTAATAATACAACATGTACGATTTTTGAAATTATATACATTTATATTCACATCTTAATTAAACATTTTCAATAAGGAACATTAAACTTATATTTCCAAAATACATTTTAATCCTTCTTATGCTACCTGCAACCTGTCACGTTAGTGTAAACATGGTGAGCGAAAATAGACGCTGACATGGTTTCCCCTATGACTAGCATTTCTCACAAAGATAAAAAAAATTCCATATACAATAAATTACAACACTTGCTTAAAATAAAAGAGTAAAAATCATAGATGCAATTTTCTCTTGTTATCCAACTAGATAGTTATAAAGTGAGAAGATAGAGAGAGAGAAATATAATATTTCCCATAATCTATTTCAACCAAAAAAAATAAGAAAAGGAGTTATATAGTGTCATGTGATAGTTTTGATATACGTTCCAGTACTTATTTAGATAGGATAAGGTTCTATGATAGTTTTATAATATTGCAACAAGTTTATAGGAATGTTTAATTTAACCGAAGTGGCCTAGAAAATGGGTTCCAAAAAAAACTTTTTTGAACTCAAACACACCATGAGTAAATTTTCATGTTTTATGTTATCTATAAGGAGGCTCAAGAAGTTGAGGGAACTTAGATCTGGTGACCAGGGTTAAAATGGTGACCAATTGTCTAGAGCTACTCGTCATTATTATGTCAGTTCATCTTGTCACTGAATGATTGAAGGCCTAAAAAACCCCCTTACAATACAAGATTCCAAGGTGCTTTTATCAAATTAATGTTTTACTATGATTTTCCTCTAGAAATACTAGAGGTATGAGGTGATGAAACTTTTTTTCTTGATGCAATGTCAAAATAGACAACCAAAAATAAATGGAATTATTAGCTCAGAGGAGATTTCATACGTTGCAATATTTACCACCATGTTCTAAGATGAGTAAAGATATTTTTTAAAATGAATATCTACAATCACTCTAAGGGTCTATTTTCCATCACACATCACCACTTAATATATTTAGGGTATAATTTTTGGTTGTGGGAGTTGGAAGGGTGTTTTGTGCATATAATAAAGTTTTTGTTTTATTAAAAATTGTAAAGAGTACAAGCATAAAAATATCATGAAGTATCAAGTTTAATTTTGTGGTTAGGTAGGTTTTTGTTATCACAACCCATTGTCAACATTTTAAGTACTTAAAGTGAGTGATTCCAAGCTGGCCTAACACTCAAAGTAATTTCTACAAATGTGCAACCAAAAAGCAAATTTAATGATTTTGATCCACAACACATTTCTATATTTTATAGCAAAAATATTTTTTCTTTCTTCATATTAATTTACAACTACATAGAAAAAGAAAAAAAATGTAAAAGTGAAAATGTACTAGAATTAGAGAGAGAACCATACCTGATTATTCGAACTGGTGAGTGACCATTAATAAAAAAATGTATGGTTTAAATTCAACTAATAATATCATTAAATCATTCTCATTCCATACAATTCATTTCATATTATCACTATTTTCCAAGTAGATTGCCACGTCATGATCAAGATAGTTGACCTTTGGATTGGGCTAAGAGAATCGAGTTGAGATCAATACTACACATGTCAAGCTTGTAAGTGAGTTATAAACTGATCCTGGTGCTAAGATGGGCGAGTCACCTATTGGCTATCAAAGCACATATAATAAAATCAACCAAACACCAAGATGGTGCTTTGAGATACCCCAAAATGATCTTGTATAGAGACACAAGAATATGGGAAGGTGGTGAAGAATGTGGATTATGGATTTAGAACTACCAATGGCACCTAGAAGGCCACAAAAATGCCCCAATCCATGACAAATTTAAAAGGCATATTGATGATAAAGTTTAGAACTCACTCATTGTAGCCAACACATACAAAAGGTCAAGCCACATCCCCAAGGTGTTTTCAACAAACACATTCTATGCACTATTTGCAATCATGGTATTCCATACCACCACATTTCTTTAAGGCATATTGTCAAACAATCAACCTCCATTTTTTGAGGTTCCACATTTCACACACATGTCTCCTAAAGAATTTAATAACACATCCACTTGTTTTTTCTTCTTTCATATCATTGAGAACCTGCAGGCCTAGCAAGAAGAATAAATAAAAAATGAAGCTTACGTGTCCTAGGATGGTATCTGATGCGCAAAACATAGCTAAATCTCCCTCCACCTATCCACACATAACAAGTAGGTCTAGATGTTTAGAAAAATAAAAAATAAGAAGTTCCAAATCACTTTTAATGAACCCATAGCATTTTCAACAAACCCATTTTAGATATACTCTACAAATGGTTGTCTTTGATCCTAAGAAAATTCTTTTGACATATATGGACATTGGTTTGTGTTGATGGTGTTTACTTTCACACTTAAATGTGGGCCTACCAAAGCACTTGAAACCTTAGCGTATAATGAAAAATAACTAAACTCTTATGCTTTTATGACCACCCCTTACTTGTTGCAAACTTATATATTGACGTATATTTGGAGAATATTCACATAGCATAGGGAATATGCTTAAGATCTTGGTAAATTCTTCTACATGAAAAATAAAATCAACCTAAAAACCTATACATTCTTCCTAGTGGATGCCAATCTCCTTTTTTCAAATATCCCATTTTGGCACATTTAAAAGAAATAATTTTAGAGTCCCCTCAAGGCTGCAGACACAACCAAATTCTATCCACCTTCCTTCTCTGATCCAGTACAAACAAATAGATCCAAATAGAGAAAAAAAAGTTCTTACAGAATTGGGATGAGCATATGAGACCATCTCTATTTGAGGGATTTTAATGAGCAAGTGAAAATTTACTGCTGAAAAATGTGACAAAATTATTGCTTCCTTCATGTTTTGATGGATGCCTATACACTGCTCCATAATTTTCATTTTATAGAGGCTAATCAAGATCTTGGTAAAGGTAAATTTATTAGTTAAAAGAATATTTTATTCATAGGGAGAAGTGACTATCCCATGAGGATATGCATGCCTTTGTACACTACAATAATTGTTTTTGATACGTTTTCTATATTTTTCATTATGTTAAATAGTTTATGTACATACACAAAATTTCTACACTTTTGAGGTAGATTTAACTCATTATATAGATTCCTTAAGTTACTGATTGATCACACTACCACTTAGACAGTGATTCATTTGATCCCCAATTTAGTTTAAGCACCTTATTAACCCCACTTACCATTCATGATTTATTTTGTTAATCATTTTATTATTATTATTATTATTATTCATTTAACTTTCCGAATTAAACAAACAAAACACATAACTCACAGGAAGACATTAACTATACTTTTGAATAAAAAAATTTACCATAACATGGGACCAAGCTAAGTTAATGCAAGAAAATTTTACAACACGATGATGGGAGGGATAATACATCTCCCCCCTTAAAGAGCATCATCCTTGGTGTGACAAAATTCACAAGTTAGAAAATAAACATGAAAGGAAGGTAGGGTCAACATGACAATGTCGTTTAGTGAATAAGACCCTATGGGTAAATGCGTCTAGAAGGGAACATGAAAAATTGGAAAATTTTCTTCAATATTTAATTTTTTGTGAAGATTGATAGTTATATATATTGTAGTGAATCCAAACTAAATTTCATAATCATATCCAAAGTTGTTGTTGATGTTTCCTTGTAATGATAATCGTGAATATTGTTTTTCTCATAAGCATAGTTTCATTGTTTTCATGTTCATTGTATTTCTACTGTTAAGCAGTTACTTGTAATATTTCATCGTCCCTATTATTTGAAATTTAAATTTCATCATTCTAGAAGAGTTTACAGGAATGTAATACATTTTGAGGTCATCCAAGCCTTATAACCATACATATACAACTTCTTCATTTATCACACTTATACATTTGATACAACAGTTATGACATGAAAAGTCAATAAATAGAACATGTGTAAACTAAAAACTCACCTTTCCAAGGTGGAAAAACACATTAACCAATCATGAGTCTAGGGTGAAAACCATTTCACCATAAAACACCATGTTTTCTCACCAAAAATTCATCCTCAAATAGAAAAGGAAACATAATAGACCATCCAGAACACGTTCCCTTTAACATATAATCCATATAAATAAGTTTATAACATGGTAAAAACAACACATAATAACCAATTATGAATAAAATAACTCCATAGTAAGGATTAATAATGACACATCCATAGTGGGGTCCCCAATAACCAAGGTACAAATCTCTCTAAATAAATTACCCACGGAATCTGAGTATAGTAATATATCAAAACCTATCTGATGTCCAGTATCTCAACCTAACCTCAAGGAGCTAATAAAATCAATCACAAATATCAGATATCCCATATTTATATCTATCTATCTATGTATTCCATGTATACCGCAAAGTACACTAGCCTCTATTAAACCATATCTATGCAAGAGTGAACAATCCCTCACAGAATCCATAAATATTGAATTGATTACCATATCCATCTCAAAAGTGAATAATATCATAACATAAAGGCCAATATTCAATGTCTAATCCACTAATAAATAGTGCATAACATAAAGGCCAATCTATTGATCCACATTTCATATCATAGAAGCCAATCCATTGATCCATACTGCATAGCATCAAATCCAATCCACTGAAGACAACAGAGAATCACGAGGGTCACTCAATGAAATATTACCAAAGAAATCATAGGAGTCTCTCAACCAAAGAGGACTCAAAATCATGTATGTATCTCAACAAAAGGAGGATAAAATATCACTAATGTCACTCCACCAAAGGAGGACTGGTTGTCCAGTATCAAATTGATGTCGGGTCACTCCAAGGTTGTAAATGCATAGATCCTCATCACCTCAAAACCAAGGCCATGTCTTGTATCCCCATGCATGAATTCATGGCATCTTGGGTGTAGCCCCATACGAAATCATATCACAATACAAACAAGATAGAACCAAATCACAAATAGGCATGGAAATCTACGCAACAACCTTGACAAAATTTTATTGGAGTGACCCAAAATAAAAAAATTTAAGCTTTGACTCACAAAAATAGATAAAATCTATGAATTCTTAGCAGTCAACAGAAATGGCTTAGTAGCCACATTGAAACCACAAAAATCTTGCAATAAAGCAAAAATTAACAAGAAGAACCTCAAATATTTTTAATAAAACAATTAAATAAAATGTTTGTCCTAAAAAGAAAGGAAAGTATACAAATATAACAATTATGAGAAATACACATCATACTTACTACACAACCTTTTGTACGTTTCTTATAGGTGAATAATCATCAAGTGCACATCTCGGTATATATAAATAATATGGATATTATAAGATGTTTGTCATGATATCGGATCTACTAGTTGGAAATACGTCTCAAAATCACCATAAACTAATAATATTTGTCATCACTATCAAATATCATTCTCCTAATAACTACCAATCTATATACAAATGTCACCCATGTAGTAATACTATCCAAAATGGTACGAAACTAATTCAATGTGATAAAATATATATTTTTTATAGGATCTGACACAATACCAATCCATAAAAAGGAATTTGGGCTCCCACTATGAGACATGCTCACTAGGAGCCACATACCTAGTACCACAAGTGGACCAAAGAATACCAAAATAACTTCACGTGACACACTAACTAGATCTGAAATGACACTCATGTTATGTCCAACACACAAAAATTACATTAAAAATCGTTAACAATTCATCCCAAAGTTTTAAGTGTTTTAACCTCTGCGCTGATACCACTTTTCATACCCACTATTTTAACACTCAAAATGTCACCAAAAAACTTGATATTTTTTTGCTGTGAAATTATATAATGCACACTGAAAAACCATTGAACTAATCAATATATAATTAATACCAACACTTACCTTAGAATAAACCAACATACTAAAACTTACAATTGTCACATGTGCAAGCATTTCATTTTATTACTTCAAAAGAGTTACCTTTACAGAAGCATGGTTTAATTTGTTATGCCTCACATTTCCACACTGCAGTGTAGTCCCATTTTATTCTAAGGTTCATACCAAAGTTATGATTATATAATATTTTCCTTCACTACCTATACCCAAACAAACATGTCACCTTCCATTCTTAAACACAAAAATATAAGATCTAAGAGTATAATAATTAGCGAGAACCACTAAAAACTCTAGCCATCACACATGAATTGAGGCATGCTGCAAGAGTAAGTTTTTTAAACCATGGACGGTCTTCCCAACATTCACACTTCTACAAATTCTAGCTTACATATAATCTAAGAAATACAAGGTGGGATGATTTTAACTTAGAATTCCTTTCATGAGGCCCATGAACTTCTCCCAAGTTGTTGCATAGGTAAAAATAGTAGGGTTGACACCATTTTTCCTCTTAATTTCGTAACATGGAGATGCTTGGCTAACACATGAGTCTGAAAAATAAGAATCATAAAGTTTCCTTTATCACTACGACTGAAATTCCATCCTCTTTGTAAGGTTATATTTCAATTCAAAATTACCACCATGCACAAATTGTTCCATAGTATAAGGTACTCATTTAAGTTTAATCCAAAAATATGGGTTATGGAGAAGGTACTTACTAGTATATTCCAATTCGTACGAAAATTCCTTCCACAACAAAAGCTAAGCTTGACCGAAGTATCTCTTCACAAATAACTCTAGCACCTCTAATGGAAAACTATGGAAATCAAACCTCAAATATTAACATATGAACATTATTTCAGTTTCTTAATGGGTAAAACTACACCATCCATAAGATAATTATTGAAAGCATACCACACAAGTCACTGATAAGGGTGACTAACTACTTTCTTAAGATCATGGAAGTACTTTCCCTAATGTCCTATAGAGGCATTATCTTTAAGGATAAGTTGTAATATTATAAGACTAACATTGTGTGGTCCTTTCCTACATGTGGTGGTCAATAGGCCTTAAAATAAATTAATTCACTTACCATGCACCATATACACAATAATCAATTCCTTCCAAATCATACACTTGGGTTAGACTTGGATCCAAAATAATAAAATTTTTAGTCAACATGACGAAAGGATTCCACCGTATTCCACTTTCTACTAACACCAATTCATGAGAGTTCCATTATAGTATATCACTATTTTTTTCAAATGAATAAAATCAAAATTACATCCCTTTAATTACACTTAAATTTCTAGTAAATGATACCAGTATCCTATAGTTATCTCATTAATTGAGCTTAAACTCCCACAATAACATATTATGGTAACTAACTACAAGAGAGAATTGTTTTTGTAAGATTATCATTAAAAATGATTGGATCAATTAACAATGAGTGAAATGCTTTTGTGGTTTTCTTACTTAGGTTTATTTTGATTAATTTATTTCCTCCTAAATTCTACATCTCAAGGCAGTTCCATTTACTAATCTATATAATAAACATTCCCCCCCTAAGGTGATTCACACTTCATAATTTGGAAGGCTTTTTGTCACTATTTTCATAATATTTTATACAGTTTATTTCTTAATTGAGAAAATATTCATCACCTCATTATAAACTATCTCCAATGTTTATATATACATGTTAACACGTTACTAAACCATGGTAAAGAAAAATCTTAATTCTTGAACTTACAATTTCCTTTTATTCCTTAAATATATCCTTAAATCATATAATTAATCCTTCACTACCATGTAATGTCCTTTTTCTTTGTGTTACCCAAAATTTGCATGTTATTCTCCTACAATCATGATGATTCCTTATATAAAAATTGTCTTGAATAATATACCAAGTTCTTGAGTTGGAGGATTATCAAGATTCTAAGGCTACCCGTGAGTTTTTAATAGGTTGACAGCCAAGCAGAGTCATGAAAGGATGATGCCACTAATGATATCCTAGATGATGAGATTCCCACTATCTCTACTCCATAACTAAAGAAATTATATTTTTCCCCACGAGGTGAAGATTTTTACATGGTTATTACATCAAGGAAAAAGTATTTAAGAGAAACACAAGGTAACCTTTATCAACTATATATTGAGTGGCTTAAAAATGCCTATCAGTTGAATATTCAACTTCTTGTTTCTAATTTATTAATACGAATACAATGTAAGATGATAAGTGGGATTCCTACAATTTCTTGGAATCACATGAATTCTTTAATTCTATAAAGGTGTAGTAAAATATCAAAGGAGTGGCACATGACCAAAACAAATCCTTTTTTGCCTTACATGTTTATGGTGACATAAATTTTGAGTTTTAGATCACTACAATGCAATTGTAAAAAATATGAAAATACATCATATTTAATTAAATAAACTATTCTACCATATAATTGAATTACCAAATTACAAGATGAAATTTCACCATTCCTTTATTTACCATACATGAATAATGAAAGGAGATATTCTTTATTTAATAATACAACATGTATGGTTGTTGAAATTATATACATTTATATTCCCATCTTAATTAAACATTTTCAGTAAGAATCATTAAACATAGATTTCCATCATCCATTTTAATCCTTCTTACGCTACCTACAACTTGTCAAGTTAGTGTATGCATGGTGAGAAAAAAAATACTGGCATGGTTTTCCCTACGACTAAATTTTTTCACAAAGATAAAAAATTTATGTATACAATAAATTACAACACTTGTTGAAAATAAAAGAGAGTAAAAATCATAGATGTAGTTTGATTTCATTATCTATCTAGAGAGTTATAAAGATGAGAGAGAGAGAGAGAGAGAGAGAGAGAGAGAGAGAGAGAGAGAAAATATTTCCCAAAGCTACTTTTACCAAAAAAATTATAAAAGGAGTTATATAGCGTTATGTGATATTTTTGATATACTTTCTAGTAGCTATTTAGATAGGATAAGGTTCTGTGATAGATTTATAATATTGCAACAAGTTTATAGGAATGTCTAATTTAATGAAAGTGGCCTGCAAAAAGGGTTCAAAAAACCACTTTTTTGAACTCAAACACAACATGAGTAAATATTCGTGTATTCTCTTATCTATATGGAGGTACAAGATTTTTACGGATCTTATATCTGGCAACCAAGGTTCGAGTGGTGGAAAAATTTCTAGAGTTAATCATCGTGATCATGCCACTTTTGCTTGTCACCAAATGATTAGAGGCCTACGAAACCCCATTACAACACAAGATTCCAAGGTGATTTTATCAAAATAAATTTTGACTATGATTTTCCTCTAGAATTATTAGAGGTATGAGGTGATAAAACTTTGTTTCTCTATGTGGTGTCAAAAAAATCAATCAAAACCAAATGGAATTATTAACTTGCAACAGTTGTCCTAAGTTTCAATATTGACCAACGTGCTCCTATACGAGCGATGAATATTTGTCAAATGAATATCTGCAACCATTATAGGGGTTGATTTTTCATCATACACCACAAGTTAACATATTCAAGGCATAATATTCTGCCACGAGACTTGGAGGGGTGTTTTATGTGTTTAAGAATGTTTTTTTATATAATTTTATTGAAAGAATATAAGAATAAAAATATCATGAAATCTCAAGTTTTGTTTTTTTCATTAGGGAGGTTGTTATTATCATAACACATTGTCCACGTTTTAAGTAGCTATGGTGAGTGATTCCAATCAATACTAACACTCAAATTAATTCCTAAAAGTGTACAATTGCAAGGTAAATTAATTTTTTTTTTAGCTATAATACATTTCCATTTTTTATGCCAAAACTATTTTTCTTCATATTAATTTTCAACCACGGGGAAAACGAATAAAAATATCAAAGTGAAAACATGCTAGAAGTAGAGAGAGAACCATGTATGATTATTTAAACTAGTGAGTGACCAACGATCAAAAAGTTTTTGGTTTGCAACAGTCCAAGAATATCGCCAAACTAT
Organism: Taxus chinensis; assembly: GCA_019776745.2. Classification (NCBI taxonomy): domain Eukaryota; kingdom Viridiplantae; phylum Streptophyta; class Pinopsida; order Cupressales; family Taxaceae; genus Taxus; species Taxus chinensis. Next base: position 180,565,276 of record CM034152.1, on the reverse strand, counting down.
TCTCATGCCATATAGTTCATTCCACATTATTGTTATTTTCCAAGTAGATTTCTAAGTCATGATCAAGATAGTTGATCTTGTGATCAGACTGAGTGAATCAATTTGGGATCACTATTTGTAATGCCAGCTAAAACAACCCACTTGGGACCCAAAGAATAACCTAGGGGTAGTTAGGAAAATTTATGGATTTTTTTTTGTGTTGTTTAAAAGAGTCTACAACTAGGTTACAAGACAACAGTTGTTGCAAGCAAGTTTCAAATCCAAAAACTATTAATAGCTTATAGTTTTATTAATACAAAAATTATAAAAGATCACAAGGTCCAAACTTAGGGTTGGATTAATCAATTAGGTTAAGAGGGTAATTTCTCACTATACCGCTCTCTAACAGGATTAAAATATTAAACTTAACTTTTCTCAAAATTAACGCACTCAAAACTTCCCAAAAACATTCCCATTAGATAGGAAATTTCCTCACCATTTTGGGTGATATAAGGAAGTCCTCCTAACTCCTCATATTTCTCAAGTTATGGGCTGACGGACCTTGGGAGGAAAATTTTCCCAAGAGTGGGTTTGCGGGCCTAAGGGAGAAACTTTTCCCTAGGGGTGGGTTTACGGACGGCGGGGAGAAAATTTTTCCTAGGGGAAGGTCTATGGACCGCAGGGAAAAACGTTTCCCTAGGGGCAGGTTTGCAGGCCACAGGGATAAATTTTTCCTAGAGGAGGAGTCTAGTCGGCGGGGCTAGGGATGATATCTCTTCCCAGGTGTGAGCCGGCAGAGTGGGGGAGACGTTTTGAATATTTTCCCGCTTGGGGTGAAAAGCCACTTTTTCACCCGTGAGTCCACAAGGGACATGTGGTGCCTATTAAGCTAGTGCAGGGAAGAAAGGTAGTGGGAAGAAGGGAATTTTAACTCCTGGAAGGGAAAAAAGGATAAAAATCACCCGCAACTCTGCCGACACCTCATGATGCAATGTGGCAGGTCCTGATTGGATGTGGGCTGGCAGGGCTGCAGAGGAAATTAGGAAAATTTTCCTAATTTATATTTCATAAGTATAAAGGTACAAATGGCCTCTACACCTCCAAAAAAAGCCTCGTTAAGCCATGTGGCAGCACCTAATTGGCTATGGTCCTATGGGGACGTGGGGAAAACATAGAAATGTTTCCCAAATACAATTTTGAACTTAGATTGTTTTAATCAACAAGGATGTTTTTGGGTTAGTGGAGTAGTGGTTATCTTCATGCTTTAAGATTTTTTGGGAAAAAAACACAAAAAGGAAGGATTTAGCCCGCGGGTCCACCCAATAATATTTTATTAATTAAATTTGACATTTAGAAAATTTTTGAAGCCAGATGAAGTGAAAACATCAGAAGGCCATAACTTTTGATTGGGATCTCATTTTTTGGTAAAAAAGGACTTTTTGGAAAGATCACGAAGTCCTCCTTGCACAAAAGACTTAATATTTTAATTTAGATAAACTTTGAGGTGTTAATTTTATGAAAACGTCTGCAGGGTTTTAAAAGGCAAACTGGTAATTTTTACCTTATGAAATTTTAATCAATTGATCTTCTTCTTTTCTAAACATATCAATTAAACTTGGAGAATTGTTCTCAGATGGATTTAGGATGGATTTGGAAGGTAAGTTTGTTTGATTGACTCTTAAATAATTAAAAATACAACTTTGACAACAAAACGAATGCAAAACAATTTGAGCCCGATTTTGCTAAGTTTTCTAAGAAATTTCCTATGAGTTTTGTCCAATTGAATTTGTTTAGGGAATAATATTTTGATTTAATCATTTCATTTTTTTATTTCATTGTTGCAGGTTCAAACGGTGCATTTTGGATAAATTATTCGCCATTTTGAAAATACAAAAAAAAGATCAAATTTTAAAAGATCTATTTGCCATTTTCTTCTTCCAAGTATTAAAATTCATTCCAATTCTAATCTAATACATTTAGTTGATTCAAATCATACTATTCAAAACCAGAATGTAATTTTCATTTCTTGTTTTACACATTTTACAAGATAGAGTTATGTATTTTCTTCGCACGCATTTCTTCCTTTTTAAATAGAGATTTCAATATATTTTCTTCACGTGTGTTTCATATTCTCATTTTCCCTTCTATAATTTTTTTTTAATTCACTCCCTACTCATTTAGAGTATTTATCTTCCTTTAATCAAAAGTAGAACAAAAATGTGGTTTCAATTTCTTTTCAACACGTACTCTTCAAAAACACAGAGGATGAAATAATTCTGAATACATTTCCCACATTCAAATAGAGAGTTACACAACATTTCCCAAGATGATTCCAAACAATAATAACTTCATTTGGTAAACGAAGAACAACATCTATTCAATTTAGAATGACTTCTTTTACATCTTCTCTTTTTCTATGATCAAATATAATTTACAAGGATATGGATCTTTCTCTTTACATTCCCTTTTACAATAAAAACTACAGAGTATATCTCTTTAACATTTACGTGGGACTTCATTTTCCAAACATGATAACTCTTCACTACATAACATATTACATTGTCATCCACTTGAAGTGGGAAAAGGAGAAGGTTTATAAAAGAAGTTTCACAACGGGCTGTCAAATCTGTCTTCTTTTTCAGTTCCAGAAAAACAACCTGAATTTCCTCCATTTTCTTTATTTCAATTTGATCACAAAAAATGAAGGGGAAATGCAACACTCTCCACCCAACCAAGACATCCAATGAAAAAGAGAATCCATCCCTCTTCATTGGCCCATGAGCCCCAACCACAATGCAATAGGAGATGTATTTCAACTCATGGCAACAAAGGCTTGCACAACACACAAGCAAAATTTTCACATTTACAACACAGTCCAAAACAGAATTTAGTTTACAACTATATTAAAGCATGACAACAAACACTGAGGCTTCATCAAGTAAACAAAAAGAGCAAGACAATATGGGCGATGCTACTTATGCATCCCAAAGGGGGAAATGGGTATCACCACCTGATTTGAAACTTCCAAAATATAGTATATCGAATCCATCACATGTCATTATGCCTCCCCAAAGTACCCCTTATTCCTCACATTTCTTTATGCCTCCCCAACCTCTTATGGCACCCCATAATGAGTAAAGAAATGTAAGCTATATTTTTGTAAGATAGAACCAAAATCCCAACTCCCTCCACACTTATGCCTACCCAAAACACTTGTTCCTCCCACAAAATCATCCCCATATTCTTCTCCTACACCATTCCTAGGCCATCTACCCAACATCCCACAAACATGCCAAAACATGCACAATAATAACTATTTCATAAACAAAAAAGAAGCATTATATGAGTCAAGCTCCTACCTCTTCATGATGGAGTTGTTCCAAGTTCCAAAACAACAAGCTTTATCCAAATGCAAACAATCCAAATCATCCCAACACAAGCATGCAAAAATCTTACAAAAACTTCTCCAAAGCAAGACCTCCAAATCAGAAAAAGTATTCACCCCAAAAGATTGTCTAAAAGTTGAGCCAACCCAAAACAAGGCAAGCAATTCAAAATTTATAGAAGAGGGTAAAGAAGAGGATGAGGTCGATCCATGTAGGATGACACGTCATGCATCCTCAACCCCAACAAAAAATTCAACTTAATTATCCAATGCATAGTAAATAGGTGGGTGAATAATATGATAGTTTTCTTACATACTCAAATCCAACCCATACCCCAAAGGACTGAAATTAAACCATGTAAGAAAAGTGCAATTAAAACATACAATTTGTCTTTACAAAATGCATTATAAAAGTCTAATTTTAACCCCCAAACAATAGGTATGGTTGGTAGATAAATTTAAGAGGTATGAGACAAGTGTAACTTGTCCCACAAGCCTCCAAAATCAGCCTCCAAGGACAATTCGAATTTCCAAGAAGGTGGAGTGTTTCACACTCAAAAGTTAACTTACACATCACTTACATATTACTTACACATTACTTACTCATTCTTACAATACTTTAAATCATAACCAACAACCATATTAATTACATTATGATGCTATATTTTAATTAATTAACTTAACAACATGATTACTCATAGTATTTACACACAATTTAGAAAATAATGAAAGGGTCAATACACCACAATATAAATAGATGCAAACATAAATGAAGGGTCCAAATAAAAGAAGATACATAAAATATCTTGGTTACATTTAAAGGTGATCACCCCATGGGAATCCCTAACACAAAAAACACACACAAACAAATACAAGTTTCCATGGTGACCTTGTTGAATTCATCTAGAATTCCAATTTGGTTGGTCTCCAATCCCCCAATGTTTGTTGTGATATTTTAACCTGCAAAACAAAAATACCTCCTTTGGCCTCGTGGCCATATTAGAACATCCAAAATAATATAAATAGAATTACAAAATCATCTAGATATATGAATCACATCAAAATCCAAGAAACCAATAAGATCATTTGTAATTTTACTCAACAACTATATCGTCATCAAATAATTTCCATTTCTAGGTCTACTCAAAATATCCAAATATTACATGTCTAAATGACATTTATAATATAACCATGTCAAATAGTATATCATCATAAATATATAAAGTGTCTCTAATAATCATCATGCATCATATATGAATCAAAGTCAACCATGATCCATGATCTAATATTTGACATCACACTAATCCAAAACTATAATAATGTCCATAATATAGTTAGCAATATCATGATCAGTAACTAAAGTGTTGAAGGGAAGTGGGCACTACATCCCCTCCCCTTTGACTCGAATTCCTCCTAGAATTCACTAGAAAAGATGTGGGAACTAAGCTCGTAAAATAGTAGCATCCTCCCATGTAGCCTTAGTCTCATCATATCTGTCCCACTGCACCCAGACTTGTTCAATCTCTCAGCCTCAAAGGCCCAGGTTCCTACAATCTATGATGTGAACGGTCTCCACCATCATCTGTCCCTAATTCTGCACCTGCAATTATGTCCAATCCAACACATGAGAAGGATCTGCAACATATATCCTAATAAATGAAACATGAAAGACATCATGTATGGGAAACATGCAAGGTGGAAATGTTAGATGGTAGGCCAAAGGGCCGATACACTCCAAGATCTCAAAAGGACCAACGAAAATAGGAGCTAACTTAGAACCTTTTGATAATGGATGGGGCTCTTATGTGGCATGACATGAATTAAAACCTTCATGCCTACATCAAAACTACAGTCAGTCCTATGTTGATCTACGTACTTCTTCTACCTGTCTTGTGCCTCATGTAGTCTTTGTCTGATCAAAACCACCTGCTACTCCATGTCCTATAATAAAGCTGGTCCAAGAGAAACCATGTCCTCTAACCTATCCCAACTAAGAGGTGTCCTACACTCTCTACCATACAAAGCTTGAAAAGGAGCCATGCCTATAGAACTCTAAAAACTATTATTATAGGAAAACTCCACCAAGTACAGGTATTCCTCCCATCTAGACTATTGATCCATCACATACATCCCAAGTATCTTCTCTAAAATCTGATTCACCTGCTTGGTCTGTCCATCTATCTTGGGGTGATATGCTATGATAAAATTGATCTTTGTCTTGAGGGCATACTGCATGGTAGTCCAAAAATGGGAAGTGTACCAAGGATCACAGACACTAATGATCTTCTACAGAATCCCATGCAACATGACAATCTCATCAAGATATACCTATGCCACTGCGCTAGATATATAAGTGGTCTTCACCAGAGAGAAGTGAGCCACTTTTTTCAATTTATAAATCATGACCATGATGGCGTAATGGTGATATCTTGACATCGATAGCCCAATAATGAAGTCCATGGAAATCGTGTCCCATTTCCACTCCAATATAGCATGAGGAAAGAGAAGGCCAGTTGGATGCTGATGCTTGGCCTTCACTGCACTCTAAAAAACATGACACAAATTGATCCACATCTCTGGTAATTCCTCTCCAGTGATACAACTGTCTCAAAGTAGCATGCATCTTCTTCTCCCCAGGATGGGCTGAATAGGGTGCACGATGTGCCTCTATCAATATGTCCTACCTCAAGCCTCCATCTTGGGGAGCATAAATCTTACCTCTGTGCTTGAGAAGGCCATCTACCTCTAGTGTGAAACCATCAAACTTCCCCTCAAGGGGTCTCTAAGACACAATCTCTACTCAAACTGCAATGTAGAATTTGTCAAGAGGAAGTTGCTGAAGAATCTTGCTTTGAAAATTTGTGCCCACTAAAGTGGCTATAATCACATGTATCCATCTGTTGAGAGCGTCTGGCACCATATTATCCTTCCCCTTCACATGCTCTATCTCCATATCATACTCACAAAGCAACTCCATCCAACGCCGCTGACGAGCATTGAGATTGGGTTACGTGAAGAGGTGGTGAAGACTCAGGTGATCTTTCCTGAGTGTGAATCTCCGACCAAGAAGAAAGTGGCTCCATCAAACCAAAGCATGCACAACTTCCGTAAGATCAAGATCATGAGTTAGATAATTAAGCTCATAATTTTTGAGTTTGCGAGACTCAAAAACCACTAATCTTCCCTCCTACATTAAAACACCTCCGAGTCCTACCAAAGAAGCATCCATGCATATGAAAAACTCTCCTTGTGGATCCAGCACTACAAGAATAGGTGTTATAGTGAGGCATTCCTTCAGTGTCCTGAAGGCTTGCTTGCACCTGTCTAAACAAACAAAATTTTTCCCTTTCTACTGAAGGGAAGTGATGGGGTGCGTAATTTGAGAGAAGTCCTAAACAAATCTCCTGTAGTAAGCTACTAAGCCCACGAAGTTGGGCACCTCAGTCACAGTAGTGGGCGCTAGCCAATCCATGATAGCTCTAATCTTGGAAGGATCAACTGTGATACCTTCCCTAGAAATGATATGACCCAAATATTACACCTCCATCTGAAAGAATGCACACTTCTCCAAGTTCCCAAAAATTTATTACTCCCGAAGACACTGAAGAACCTAGAAAAGGTGTCCCTCATGCTCTTCACATGTATGTGAGTAAATCAAAATGTCATCAAGGATGATGAGCATGAACTGATCTAAGAAATTCCTGAATACCTCATTCATCAAACTCATAAATACTACACGGGCATTAGTCAAACCAAAAGGTACCACTGTGAACTCATAGTGGCTATATCTCATATGGAAGGTGGTCTTATGAATGTCCACCTTTGAAATCCTCAGATGATGGCAGCCTGACTTAAGGTGTATCTTAGATAAAACTATGGCTCCCTTCATTTGATCAAATAAATCATCAATGTGTGGAAGGGGATAACGATTCTTGATCATTACCTTATTCAGCTGGCAGTAATCAATACACAACCGTAACGATCCATCCTTCTTCATTGGAAAGATCACTGGTGCACCCCAAGGGGACAAACTGGGAAGAATTAGTCCTTTTTCTAGATGTTCCTCAAGCTATTTCTTGAGCTCACAAAGCTCAGGGGTAGTCATCCGATAAGGTTCTCTTGAGATTGGCTCTGCTCCAAGAACTAGATCTACATGAAAATCAATCTCATGTGGGGGTGTTATCCCTGGTAGCTCCCTTGAAAAGACATCTAAAAAATCTCTCAACATGCGATGGTCCACTAGACCCATCCTCTGATTTTTCACTTACGGTAACAGAAAACATCTGACAACCTTGTCACACACACTGCTTAAGCTACATAACAGAGATGGTGCCAATAGAAATGGGTCTCTTGACCCCCGTTATCACTACCTTAACTCCTATAGAATCTGTACAAGATATAATCTTATGGTAGTAATCCATCCTAGACCTGTGTCTAGACAACCAATCCATACCCAAGATGACTCCATAAGAACCCAACGAAAGGATACAAATATCCAAGGTAGTGGTGAAAGGTCCTGAATCTACAACACACTCCTTAACTAAGGAGCCTACAAGGATCTTGGCTCCAGAAGCCATATCAAAATCCCAACAATGACCCTACCTAACTGCCACTAGCCTACATTTCTCTACTAAAGATGCTGCAATAAAAGAACTAGAAGAACAAGAATCAAACAAAATGGAGGTAGGAATACCATCAATGTTACTTGTAGCCTTAATAAATGTACTTTGATGCTCTACCTGGTAGTTCTCAACCATTGTGTACGTCCTATGACTATGCCCCATATCACCAACAATAGGCTCTGAGATCTATGTCTTAGACTTATTATTACAGTTTTTTGGGTAGTCTCTCTAAAAATGTCCAGTAACACCATGACCAAAACAAATGCCTGATCCTCTCCCCTGAGTACCAGGTCCAGCCGATACTCTGGAGGTCTGTGGTGTGGATCCTGATGATCCAACTATAGTTTGCTGAGGTCTCTTCTAGCGAGATCCTTCTGAGTGAGCTCTCTAAGCACCATGTCTCCTGATGGGACCCCTAAGAGGAGGCCCCATACTCAAACCTTTAGATATGCATCAAACATGTGTGGAGGTCTATAAGGTGGGTGGAACTGTTGTTGTGGCTATGGTCTAAAATATGACTATGTTGAACCCTTTCCACCACGAGCAAGAGGTATCGACCCCCTTAATCTGTTGTCCATCTACTGTATGCGGCTCCGAACTCGGTCTCTAGCCTACTGGTTCTTTCCACGAGTCTCATCTACTATATAGGCCTTCTCAACGGCCTCAACTAATGTCTGTGGATAATGGATCCATAATGCACCTCCAATGTCTAGATTCAGGCCCCAGATGAAGTTGTGGATCCACACCTTCTCATCCTGCATGTAATAAACATACTGGAGTAGATCCAGAAATCTACTCTCGTACTCTACTACTGTAAGAGATTCTTACCGGAGGTCATGAAACTCATCTATCCACTTCTGTATGAACCTTCGTGACAAATATATGATCTTGAATCACTCCTCAAATAGCTCCCAAGTAACTATCTCATAAACAATATGGAGCTTCTGCTCCTCTGTCCTCCACTAGAAACCATCTCCATCCCTTAGTAGATGGATCGCAACACAAGCTTTCGTGTTGCTAGAACAAGGATAGATCTTGAAGCATCCACTCAAGCTCACCAACTAGGCCTCTTCCTGAAATCCACTAGTGTCACCAGAATAATGTGATGGCCGAAGCTTTAGGATCTCCTTGATGTGATCCGTAGCTATGGTCTGACGACCTCTACGCCTCTCTGTATGCTCATCCCTAAGCCTAAGGCTCTGAGACCTCTCTCTATGCCTTGAAACTTGGTCCCCCTGTCCCCATTGTGGTGAATCATCTCTAACTCTCCTCATGGAAGTTCTTTCCTATATGCTCCTCACTATACAAAAAAGATGCACGAGCCTCAAAGGATGTCGCCCTATCATGTCTGACTAAATGTGCCCCTATGGTCCCTCCACGTAGAGCAACATTAACATCATGAACAATATGTAAAATATGTGATAGGATGGCTGCTACAACATGATCTGGTGGTGGTAAGTCTAGGTCTATATGAAAATACCCCTTGTTCCGTATGTGCCTCCTACACAGACGAAGGTGAGAGTTAGTTCTTCTTTCTAAGTTTTATTCATTTTTTCATGTTTACTAAGTATGTAATTTCAACAAGGTTTTTCTCTAGATTTGAAAGTGTGTTAGGTTTAATATCGTACTAAGTTTAGAGTTCATGTCTCAAGTTTTCTTGTATGCCCAAGGGTCCCAGATTTTCAACCCCTACTCTGATACCAATTGTAACACCCGCTAAAACAACCAACTTGAGACCCAATAATAACCTAGGATTAGTTAGGAAAATTTATGGAATAATTTTTTTGTTGTTGTTTAAAAGAGTCTAAAACCAGGATACAAGACAATAGTTGTCACAAACAACTTTCAAAGAAAAAGACTATTAATAACTTATAATTTTATTAATACAAAAATTATAAAAGATCACAGGGTCCAAACTTAGGGTTGGATTAATAAATTAGGTTAAGAGGGTAATTTCCCAATATACCACTTTCTAATAGGATTAAAATATTCAACTTTATTTTTCTCAAAATCAACTCTCTCAAAACTTCCCAAAAACATTCCCATTAGATAGGAAATTTCCTCACCATTTTGGTGATATAAGGAAGCTCTCCTAAATCCTCATATTTCTCAAGTTATGTGCTGGTGGACCTTGGGAGGAAAATTTTCCCAAGAGTGGGTCTGCAGGCCTAGGGGAGAAAATTTTCCCTAGGGGTGGATTTGTAGGCTGCGAGGAGAAAATTTTCCCCAGAGGTGGGTCTTTGGGCCACGGGGAGAAAAATTTCCCCAAGGGCATGTCTGTGGGCCACAAGGAGAAATTTCTCTGAGAGGAGGAGTTGGATTGTCAGGGATGGGAAGGATATTTCTTCCCAGGTGTGGGCCGGTAAAGCGGGGGAGATGTTTTGGATATTTTCCCGCTTGGTGCGAAAAGCCACTTTTGCACCCATGAGTCTACAAGGGACATGTGGTACCTCTTAAGACAACACAGGAAACCATGGTAGTGGGGAGAAAGGAATTTTAACTCCCAGAAGGGAAAAAAGGATAAAAATCACCTGCACCTCCATCGATGCTTCATGATGCCATGTGGTAGATCGTGATTAGATGCGGGCTGGTGGGACTGCGGAGGAAATTAGGAAAATTATCCAAATTTGTATTTCACATGTACCAACGAAAAAAGGGGTTTGACACCTCCAACAAAGCCTTCTTAAGCCACGTGGCAACACTTGATTGGTTGTGGGACTACAAGGATGTTGGGAAAACATAGAAATGTTTCCCAAATAAAATTTATAACTTATATTGTTTTAATCAACAAGGATGTTTGTAGGTCATCAGAGTGGCAGGAATCTTCATGCCTTAAGTAATTTTTGGAAAAAATCACAAAAAGGAAATATTTAGCCCGCGGGTCCGCCCAAGGATATTTTATTAATTAAATTTGATAGTTAGAAAATTTTTGAAGCCAAAAGAAGTGAAAACTTAAGAAGGCCATAAATTTTGATTGGGAACTCATTTTTGTGTGAACGAGGAATTTTTGGAAATCTCTCAAAGTCCTCTTTTCACAGAACTCTTAATATTTTAATTTAGATATAGTTTGAGGGGTCAATTTTATGAAAATTGTATGCATGCTTTTAAAAGGAAAACTAGTAAATTTTAGCTTATGAAATTTTAATCAATTGATCTTCTTCCTTTCTCAACATATCTATTGAACCTAGAGAATTGTTCTTAGATTGATTTAGGATGGATTTGGAAGGTATATTTGTTTGATTGACTCCTAAATAATAAAAAAATACAAATTTGACAATAAAACGACTGTAAAACAATTTGAGCCTGGTTTTGCTAAGTTTTATAAGAAATTTCCTAAGTGTTTTGTCCAATTGAATTCATTTAGGGCATACTACTTTGATTTAATTGTTTAATTTTTTATTTCATTGTTGCAGGTTCAAACTGTGCATTTTGGATAAAGTATTTTCTAGTTCGAAAATACAAAATAGAGATCAAATTTTAAAGTATCTATTTGCCATTTTCTTCTTCCAAGTATTAGAATTCATTCCAATTCTAATCTAATACATTCAGTTGATTCAAATCAAACTATTCAAAACCAGAATGTAATTCTGATTTCCAATTTTACACATTTCAAAAGACAGAGTTTTGTATTTTCCTCACATGCATTTTTTTTTTTTTAAACAGAGATTTCAATATATTTTCTTCACACCTATTTCCTATTCTCATTTTCCCTTCTATAACAACTTTTGAATTCATTCCTTGCTAATTTAAAGTATATATCTTCCTTCAATCAAAAGTAGAACAAAAATGTGGTTTCAATTTCTTTTCAACACGTAATCTTAAAAAAAAAGAGGATGAAATAATTCTGAATACATTTCCCACTTTCAAACAGAGAATTGCACAACATTTCCCAAGAAGATTCCAAACAATAATAACTTCATTTTGTAATGGTAGAGCAACATCTATTCAAATTAGAATTTTTTCTTTTACAACTTCTCTTTTGCAATGATCAAATACTACAAGGATATGGATCTTTCTCTTTACATTCCCTTCTACAATAAAAAATACAGATTATGTCTCTTTCACATTCATGCAGCACTTCATTTCCCAAATAGGATAACTCTTCACTATAAAACATATTACATTTTCATCCACTTGAAGTGGGAGAAGGAGAAGGTTTACAAAATTAGTTTCACAAGGGACTGCCAAACTCTGTCTTATTTCTCAGTTCTAGAACAACATCCTGAATATCCTCCATTTTATTTATTTCAATTTGATCACAACAAACGCAGGGGAAAGGAAACTCTCTCCACCCAACCAATACATCCAATGAAAAAGAGAATCCATCCTTCTTCATTGGTCCGTGAGCCGCAACCACAATGCAATAGGAGATGTATTTCAACTCATGGCAACAAAGGCTTCAACAACACACAAGAAAAATTTTCACAGTTAAAATACGGTCTAAAATAGAATGTAGTTTACAACTACATTAAAGCATGATAGCCAACACTGAGGCTTCATTAAGCAAGATAAAGGAGCACAAAACTATGGGGGATACTACTTATGCATCCCCAAGGGAAAAATGGGTACCACCACCTAATTTCAAACCACAAAATATTGTATATCAAAGCCCTTACAAACCCTTATGCCTCCCCCAAGTACCCTTTATTCCTCACATTTCATTATGCCTCCCCAACATATTATGGCACAACATAACGAGTAAAGACATGCAAGCTATTTTTTTTTAAGGTGGAACCCAAATCCCAAGTCCCTCCACACTTATGCCTCCCCAAAACACTTGTGCCTCCCAAAAAATGAACCCCATAGTCTTCTCCTACACCATTCCTAGGCCATATACCCAACATCCCACAAACATGCCAAAACATGCACAACGATAACCATTTCATAAATAGAAAAGAAGCATTATATGAGCCAAGCTCCTACCTTTCCATGATGGAGTTGTTCCAAGTTCCAAAACAATAAGCTTTATCCCAATGGAAAAAATACAAATCATCCTAGCACAAGCATACAAAAATCTTCCAAAAACTTCTCCAAAGCAAGATCTCCAAATCAGCAAAAGAATTCACCCCAGTAGATTTCCCAAAAGTCAATCCAACCCAAAACAAGGCAAGCAATTCAAATTTTATAGAAGAGGGTAGAGAAGAGGATGAGGTGGATCCATGTAGGATGCCACATCACACATCCTCAACCCCAACCCAAAATTCAAATTCATTATCCAATGCATAATTAATAGGTGGGTGAAAAATATGACAGTTTACTTACATACTCAAATCCAACCCACACCCCGAAGGACTGAAATTAAACCATGTAAGAAAAGTGCAATTAAAACTTATAATTTGTCTTTACAAAATGCATTATAAAATTCTAATTTTTACCCCACAACCATAGGTATGGTTGGTAGGTAAATTTAAGAGGTATGGGACAAGTGTAACTTGTCTCACAAGCCTCCAAGGAAATATTTGAATTTCCAAGAAGGTGGAGTGTTTCACACTCAAAAGTTAACTTACACATCACTTACACATCACTTACACATCTCTTACAACACTTTAATCATAACCAACAACCATATTGATTACATTCTCATGATATATTATAATTAATTAACTTAAAACAATGATTACTAATAGTATTTACACACCATTTAACAAATAATGAAAGGGTCAATGCACCACAAAATAAACACTTGCAAACATAAACAAAGGGACCAAATAAAAGAAGATATATAAAATACCTTGGTCACATTTAAAGGTGATCTCCCCTATGGGAATCCCTAACACAAAAAATACACAAAAAAATACAAGTTGCCATCGTGACCTTGATGAATTTATCTAGAATTCCAATGTGGTTGGTCTCCAATCCCTTGATGTTTGTTGTGATATTTTAACCTACAAAACAAAAATACCTCCTTTAGCCGCATGGCCATATCAGAACATCCAGAAAAATATAAATAAAATTAAAAAATCATCTAGACATATGATTCACAACAACATCCAAACAACCAACAAGATCATTTGCAATTTTACTCAAGAACTATATCATCATCAAATAATTTCCATTTCTAAGTCTACTAAAATTATCCAAATATTACATGGCCGAAAAACATCCATAGTATAACCATGTCAAACAATATATCATCATCAATATATAAAGTGTCTCCAATAATCATCGAGCATCATATATGAATCAAAGTCAGTCATATTCCATGATTTAATATTTAACATCACACTAGGAAAAAACTATAATAATGTCCATAATATAGTCAACAGTATCATGATCAGTAAAGAAAGTGTCGAAGGGAAGTGGGCACTTCAATATTCAACATGACGAGCTTGCAAGTGCGTTATAAACCATTCCTAATACTAATATGGGCAAGTCATATACCGGAAGTCAAAGCACATATCCAAAAATAAACACAAAGAAAGTCCTTTGAAATTCCCCTCAATGGGATTCTGTAGAAACACATGCATGTGGGAAGGTGGTAAAGAATGTGGATTATGAATTTAGAATTGCAAAGGGCACCAACAAGGTCAAAAAAATTCCCCAATCCATGACAAGTTTAAAATGCATATTCATGATAAAGTTTAGAACTACCTCATGGTAGTCATTACATACACAAGGTCAATCCATATGCCCAAGGCATTTTCAATAAACCCATTCTATGCACTATTTTAAATCATGGCATTCCATACCACCACATTTATTTAAGGCATGTTGTCAAATTGTCAACCTACCTTATCTAAGGTTCTAGATTTTACATACCTATTTCCCAAATCGTTTAGCCACACAACCACTTGTTTTTTTCTTCTTTCATATCATCAAGCATCTGTGGGCCTAAGGATAAAAAAAAATGAAAAATGAAACTTACATGTCCTAGGATTGGATATGATGCTCAAAACATAAAAAAAAATACCTACACATGTCCCCACATAACCAACAGTTCCAGGCATCTAGAAAAAACCCAAAATATGAAGTTTGAAACATTTTTTAATGAACCAAAGTCAATTTCAACAAACCCATTTTATATATACCCTAAAAATGGTTGTCTCTGAGCCCAAGAATTTTTTTTTTTATATACATTGACATCATTTTGTGTGGTTGGTGTTTGCATTCACACTTAACCGTGGGCCTATAAAAGAACTTACAACCTCAATGTATAATTAATAGCTAAAGACTTATGCTTTGATGATCACCTCTTACCTGCTAGAAACTTTTATATTGATGAAACTTAGGAGACTATTGGCATAACATAAGGAATATGCTTGAAATCTTGGTAAATTCTTCTACACAAAAAAATAAAAACAACCCAACAACCTCTTCATTCTCCCTAATGGATGCGCATATCCTATTTTCAAAGATCACATTTTGTCACATTTAAAAGAAATATTTTTAGAGTCCCCTCAAGGTTGCAGACACAACCAGGTTCTATCCACCTTCCTCCTCTTACCTAACATAGAAAAACAAACCCAAATAAACAAAAAAATTCTTACATAACAAGGACAAGCATATGATACCATCACTCTTTGAGGCATTTTGATGAGAATGTGGGAATTTACTGCTACAACATCTGATAAAATTAGTTCCTCCTTTACATTTTTATGCATGACCATACGCTTCTCCAAAATTCCCATTTTATGGACGCTAGGCAAGACATTGGTAAAGGTAAAATGATTAGTTAAAAACATATTTTTTGCATAGGTAGAAGTGAGTATTTTGTGAGAATATGCATGCCTTTGTATACTACAATAATGGTCTTTCATATGTTTTCTATATTTTTCATTAGGTTAATCACTTTAAGCGTATCCACTAAATTTTAACACTTTCGAGGAAGATTTCACTCATTATCTAGGCACCTTAAGTGGTCTTGTGATCACAGTTCCACATGGAGAGGGGTTTATTTGATCTTTGACAGAACAAAGACAATGGCGAAAATGTTGAATGAATTATTCAAGGAAAAACAAACTAATTTATACAAGAAGGAATGGTTATTGGAGGAGGAACCGTCTCACAGGAGGATGCAATGAAGGCATACCATAACCAACTAGGTAATAATGGATTAGTTCTTCTAACATTCCCCACCCCTTAATACATTATTTTAAACATCATATTTCCCAACATTGGACCCCCTCTTATTTTAAAAATTGTAACATGTTTTTACACTCTCTATGTAGCCTTCTCACCTTTGAGGTGGCATGCCATCTTTGTGGCTTCATGGTCGTGGTGACATATTGGTGTTTCCTTCCAGGATTACCAAAATCCTAGAAGTGACATGAGTACATCTCTCTGCTAACACCTTCGGTGATTTTGGGTTTCATGGATTACCATGAACCCTTATGGTTTTCTATCTACAAGTTAACCAAAAACCTAGAGGAGACAAGACCTCTCAAATGTACACATTGGTGGGTTATTGGATTACCGCAAACCCTTTCCCAAGAACCAAATGCTACTTTAGTGATTTTTCTCCTCACTGATGTTCTTCATTTAGGAGGTACCAAACTAGAAAATGATTTCCATTTTTATTGAAAAACACACTGCACACAAAAAAACATTAGCACATGTACAACATAAAGCAAACATACTAACAGAATTATTAGCATAGTAATGATCCGACCCCATTATAGGTGGATGATGAGAGGATTCCAAGAGTCCTTTAACCTCTATGTATCCTCTAGCCTCTAGTAATTTTCTATTTAGTTAGCAGATATAGCTTTGAGGCTTGTTTGATAAATGATTGAAAACACTTTTACATCTGCTTGTGTATGGTCATGGGAAAATATGTTTGTAAATATTTATAAGGAATATTTTATATGCTTCATGGAAATTCAGGTTCATTGGTCTTTAGGAGGTCTTGTTTCTTCCTCTTTGTTCTCTCACACCAAGAAATCTCAGTTTCTAATCGATATCCAATATATAGGTTCTGCATACCATGCCAATTAAATCCTAATGGAGGGATAACAAATTTTTTGAGACAACAGGGGTTTCTCTCTCTGCTAGTAGGATTTGTCAGATGCATTTAAACTTTCTCTTTAAATACTCAATATAAATATATATGTATCTAAAAATACTGAAACATTTAAATATTTTATTGAAAATCCATTTATGGCCTTTGAATATGGTAGAGTGCAAGGGTTTTTGGCCATCATATGTTATATTTCCCCACTCAAAAGATGTGGAAGGTAACATTTTTTCTGTAGTGATTTCATCGCGACCTTCCTCGCAAGATTTGAATAGAGTGGTTTCACCAACATTGATGAAAATGTTCCCTACATCTTTATTACTTGCCAATAAAAAATCGACATGACAATACAACGTTGTATCTTACTAATTTCCATTTTCCATGGTTGCACCTTCCTAAGGAACCAAAGTTGTGTTGATCTTTCTACCATATACCCCAACATCCACTGCCTAAGCCACCACCAGGTGTGACACCAACAGTAATTCTTGTTGGAAATTAGTAAAGTGAGAGGGGATAAATCAATGTCTATTACATTTTTACCTCATTAATTAGTTCATTCAATTTTCATCATCAACACCAAAACTAGCATTCAGAAAAAGATAAAAAGAGAGATAACACATAGAGATAGATTTAATGTGGGAAACATATACTAGGAAAAACCCACTGAAACAAAGAACTAAGATTAGGACCAAATTGTCTTGTATTTGTTACATTGATTTCATGGTTGAGATTCAACTCACCTTGGAGCCACAACTCAAAAATTTGACCACGTAGCCACTCACTTTTTCAAAAGCTTCAACCTTTGTAGAAGCTTCAACTCCCACGTTTGGTTTCACAACAACTGACCTTTAGTGAGCTTCAACCCATAGGGAAACTAAAACTCCCCACCTGATACGCTGAAACTTAGACTTGATTAGAATTCAGTCACACTTTGTTTATTATCTCACACAACTGATGATGACCTCTAAATTTGTTCAAAACACATTTTTTTTCTATCCTCTCTTCTTATCTTATTATCACCTAATCAACATTTCAGATTTGTCTCACATGGTTCAATTGAAATAGTATGTTGCAACCAAGAATACTTTCACCAATTCATTATATTCAACTCCTTTATGTATTCACCATATTCTCTCTCATCATGTATTGATCATCCTAGTATTTACAACCACTATCAATAAATTCCTCCTTATACACACACGTCAGACTCTTCACTAGATTATCATGTCTCTATGTACACCTCAAGACATATTTCATATACCTATAAGTAAAAAAATATGCAAACCTCCTAAATGAGTACTATAAGCTCATGAATGGATATATGTCTATCAAATTATCACTCCATCAACAAAAATTACTTATCTATTCGCAACAAGAACATTTAAGATTTTTCATAGTTTCAACATGTCCCTTCCACACTATGTGGATCAACAATTATCTCTTCAATGTTCAACAAGGCTTCATCAAGACTTTTTCATACTCCTTCAACATAACTAATTCATACTCAAACAAACTAGATGAGATTCTTTCATACATTGAAACCATCTCTCTCACCACTTTTTCAAGCTTGTATATTCATAGGTTCTTCACTATGCCAAATAAAACTATCTGATTTTCCAACAACCTTCAGTATCTACACACTAGATTTCTTTCTAGACAAGACAAAACCATCACTTGATCTTTTAACTTCACAAGACTCCTCATAATTCGAGAAAATAGGATTAAGATCCATTTTATGTAACTCCAATATACTTCAATCTTGATAGTTAGTATTTTGTTTTGGACCTATGTTCTTTCTTGTAATGTATATTGAGCGTCTTACGTAGTCTCACTTCAGTAACTCCCTTTTTAGCTTAAGGGAATCTTCTCCACATATGATCAAAGTATAATGTTATATAATCTTATTAAAAAGCTCCTACTAACCTTTAACTTGCTAAAGCACTGATATGAATCCTTAAAAGAACTATCATAAACTTTGAGCATTTTCAGAGATGTTTGAGAGTTTTAATCTACAAAAATTTATCACAATCATAGTCTTGAGTTCAGGGAAGAATCATCATATCTCGAAGATTTTTTCTTAACTGATGTGGTTTTTGAATGCATAGAAGTAAAATTTTTAGTCCACAGTCAAAATTTTCCATTATGAATTTTGTAAGTTTGAGCACATATAGCCCAGACAGAGAAATATTTGTTGATGCATACACTTACTTGGGAGTCCTCACATCTTAGGGATTAGATTTGGGGAAACCACCACCATCAAGACAACAACATACTACAATTTATAATCTTTCATGACTAAAATATCACATTTTAAACATGTTCTTAGTGATATCCACTTCACTAGGGGTTTTCACTTCATTCTATAAGCCTTCTCTTACATTGTTGAAGGTGGAACTTCATGGATTTATCTTATAACCATATTTTGATGTGATTGTCATAGAGGAATTATCCCACTCTTCGAGAAGAATTTATTTTACTTGTTCAAGCTTCATCTCATGATTTTAAAATATTGTTCTAAGTAGGATACCTTTTTTTGTGTGTTTTCTTTCTATATTGATGTAACCATTCATTTAATAATTGTGGATGTGTTAATAGTCATTTGTAAGATTTCATATTGTGAGGGTTTGAATGTAATTATATCTTTTGCACAACACCATGCTTATATGGACAACTAAGTGAAAGAGTTCGCAATTGATTCCAAGATCATATTTTCAATAAATATTATGGTATTGAGTGATAAAGTATCATCCTTTGATGACAATCAGAAGACACAGTCCCTTTTTTATAGCATAACCCAATTTGTTCAGGATAAGCACTATTTTGGTACTCATAATGTTTGTTGGGAATAAAATTTGATCCAAGCATCTCACTTGATCAGCTTATAAAGGCACCCCTCAAAAAAATGATTTTCATTTCTTAGTAAGCACCTGTGGAGAGAACAATGTAAATTCTAACATAGGTCAATATTCTTATCAAGTACATGGCAGAACAGTCTAGACATAATGAGATTTAATATTCACCCCTTCCAAGATCATACCCAAAATATATAGCATGAAAAACTTGACCTATAGTGATAGAATATATTTATTTTTCTCCTCAACTGTACTAGGGCATACTCCAACCATCTTGCACCCCATCAAAATAGGGTATAGTCAGTACTCTACCTATATACTTGACTAGCACAAATATCATCATGAGGACCTAGAGAGAGTCTTATATAGTCCTAATATGTTCTACAATATTTCACAAGTCAATTTGTGTAAAAAAACTCAATTTTTGCCTATTGCTTCGAGAAGGTCTGGAAGAGGAAAAACCTTGTTAAAAAAATGCTCATAACTTCTTTATCTCTCACCCAATTTACCTAAAAAAAAATTGAAAAAATTCAGGAATAGATTATCTTAAATAATTATACTTATGATTTATTCTAATAATTCTTGAAAAAAAAATTGGGTGCTAAGAAGAAAGGGTTCTCAATTTGCATTTCTTCAGTAGACAATTTTAGAAAAACTTGTATAGCTTCCACATACCTCTTCAAAACTTAATTAAATTTTTCATGAAGCACCAAAAAACATCCCTATGCACTCTCCATATATTTTTTATACATAAATTTACCTTTATATCTTAGACCTATCTCACTTTCCTCAATGTTCACTGATAGTCCTCAAGGTCAATTCTGGTGAAATTTTGAATTTTACCTCTAGGAGCTAAAATAGGTCTTGATATTTCTCATACATAACCTATGAAATATTATAAGGATATAACCAATATTACCTCATCTTTACAATCCCTCCAATGAGCTCTTACGCTTCATTAGGCTCAAGAATTAGGCCTAAATGAGCCAGTTACAATTATTACTCCAAAAATTTGACATGTCACTCACTCCAGGAGATCTTTTCCATGCTATGAACATTATGTATGACATATAAAAAACCAAATCAAAGCATGCTAGCCACATCCATGCTTGCATTGGACTCCTACCTCACCACCTAAGCTTGCAACATCCTATAACAACCTAAGCTCTCTTTTTAAGCTTCAACCCTCATTAGAAGGAATTATCAATCAAACTTCATGTCCCTTATAGAGCCTCACTTCACCACCTACTCATTTGTTATCAATGCCACTTGACATAAATGACAACACCAATGACCAGGGTTCAACCTCTCTACTTCTATGGGGGATTTTTCCTTTCTTCCATGATTTAATGATGGTCAATCAGCTAGAGAAGAGCATGGATTTTTCAGAGTCAATATCCATATGAAAAAAATTTCACTACTTCCAGGAAGATGGACCATGCTAAGAAATTTGGGGATGACCTACCTTGTGGATCTGCACAGTTGTTTCCTTCACTTGGATGCTAGTGAAAAATTTGGGAAGCTCAAGGTATCAAGGATATGAATTTTTTTCTGAGAATGAAATCATTCTCTGATAGCAATGACAGAACAAAGACAATACACAAAATGTTGAATGAATTAGGAAAAAAAGACTAATTTATACTAGAAGAAAGAGTTCATGGAGGACGAACTGTCTCACAGGAGGATGTCACGAAGACATCATAACCAACTTGGTAACATTTGATTAGTTATTCCAACAATACGTAATTTAGCTTAAGAACTCCATTAACCCTACTCACCTTTCATGCTTTATTATTTTAATCAATTTATTATTTTATTTTTTATTTTTTATTTCACATTCCAAAATAAACGAACAAGTCAACACTTCACTCATAGTTATACATTAACTAAAATTGTTTAAAAAAACTCAACCATAACATGGGACCAAGTCAAGTTATTGCAAGTAAATTTTACAACATAAAGATGGGAGGGATGTTACAATAAGCATACCAAAAAAATCTCTGTTGAACCTAAAAGACGTTACTTATCAATGAATTTGTATTTTTTTAGCATAATAGTATCTAATTAGTATGTTTTAAATAACATAATCATAAAATTACAATAATATAAAAACATATAAACAAAATGAAAATACAAATACGTTGGAATAGAAAAATATTGTATATTAAGAATAAATTTCAATACTTATTATATAGATGTAGCATAAAAATTGATAATTTCAAATATTGTTAGTAAAATGTAGATTAAATACGTCAAAATATAACAAACATTTCGTCTAAGACTATCCATATTAGCATAACTATTATAAATAAAATAATAATAAATGAATTTTCAAAAATAATAAAAACCCATATTTTTCCTACCAGGGAAATTGAAACTTGTATTAACATTATATTTTATAATTATATTTTAATGATCAAACCTTTACCTTGTGACATGTAAGTCCTTAATTTAAAAAAAAAACATATTCTTATATAAAATCCTCTTAAACCATCATCGAACACCCTTTTCCTAAAGCTTGAAGAGTATCTTCTTCTCTCAGTTATGGGATGGGAGGAGGAATATGGAAAACTCAGCCTCATTGTCGGATTCAACCATCCATGGAAAAATATTTCTTAGCTAAAAGAATGGATCTCAGAAAATTGGATTTTTAAAATTAGTGGTAAGGTTGAAATTTATCCCTGCTCGAAAGAAATTTTTATTGTTGTTTTTAAATCTTGTGGAGATTGGGATGATATCAATAAAATATATTGGGCATGGGGAGATTATGGTCTTATGAATAAATCATAATACCAATTCTTTTATCCTTTCGAAGATTCTTTCAAATTGATTCATGTTTAGGTTAGGCTTTAAGGTATACCCTTGCAACTATGGATAGAATTATGTCTCAAATCCATCGGTAACATGTTGGGAGTTTATGTAAAATCTGATGATGTAACTTCTCAACTAGTGCATCCCTATAATGCCTAAATAATGGTGGATATGGATGTTCCCCTTGATCTACCTGACAAGATTGGACTACAAATAGGAAATAGGGTTTGGACTCAAAGACTAGATTACAAAATATTTTCTTTTCACTACCAAAGATGTTTTCAAACGAGACAATTTATAGAAGAGTGTGGTATACCCAAACATAAAAGCAGAGATAATTCATCTTAGTAGAAGGATTATCTTCCTTCTGACTATATCATCAAAGCTCCTTTGGTACATGAGGATGATTTATCTTCTGAAAAGAGAACCTCTAGGGTTGAAGCTACTCTTGTGGTTGAGTATTCTTCTCAAGTTCCTAAACATGGCTCTCATTCCTTGATGGAAATTCCCCATCTTTTATCATGCTTGGGTAAGGAAATATATTGCAGTGCCCAATCCTCTTTGACATTATTTCATTAGATGTTATTACTATTGGATTGATACTTAGACATTTTGATTATTAAATCTTGATCAATAAATGATAAACTATGCAGATATTTGGACTATTGACATGTTGTGATTTAAGTTTTGATTATGATGCACTAGATGACACTGATGGATAGTTATATATGTTGATTTTTAGTATTCTGATTTTATACTAACATGTCATATTTTGGATGCATTGCCTATGTTGGATGTTTTGAGTAGAATTATAATTTTATGAATGTTAGAATTGAATTAATTAATATGATGACAGATGATAGAATTACTAATTTTGGATGATGATTATTGATTTCTATATATAAATTATTATTTATGTTGTTGATGGCTTCGTAAGGCTAGAGAAGTATTTTGTTTGTGTTGTATGGAAAATATATCATATACATCGAAAGTGGATAGTGGACCAACCATAGAAGGATATAGGGTGTTGTGCAACATGGCCAAATTTGACAACTTGTGTATAATGTTATGTTGTGTTTTTGCTTGCTTTGTTATGAGGTTACCATTGGGGGGTTGACATCGTTTATGTAGCCAAGGGTGTAATGTGTTCCATTTCTTTTAATTTTTTTTTAATTTGTTTTGCATGTATTTAATTAATTGGGAAATTTTAGTTACTTTATTACTTTATTAGCTATTGTTAACGTGTTTTAATTAACTAATTTAACTTAACATGTAAACAACAGAAGGATGCAACATTTGTGTAATTAATATGGTAGATGTTGCTTGAAATCTTGTGGATGAAATTTTATTTTTTAGGTTTTGTGTTGTGTACTCTATCCCAACTTCAAAATTATAATTTTGACTGGGGAGGGTTTTTAGAGGCTTGTGGGACAAGCTAAAATTTTCCCATGCCTCTTAAATTCACCCAACAATCATACCTATGGTATGAGAGTTAGTTTTTGGCTTATTTGTGTTTTTGGGATCGTAAAAAGGTGAAATTATTACACTTTCTTGCATGATTTTGTAATTGTGTCCTTTATAAGAGTGGAGTGAGGGTTAGTGTGTGTAAGAAGCTTGTCATTACCTCAACCACCAATTTATTAGCCTTGGGTTAAAGGTTTACTTGGTGATGTGGAGTTTAGGAGAAGTGATGTGGATCCTATATGGAGCCACATCACCATGCTCTTCTCTTTTTATATATATGTAAATTAATTTGTTGGTTATGGGGTTACTTCATTTTGTTGTGCACTTGTATTTTGAGAGTTAGAGTTTGGAATTCCTTGGTTGGAGTGTTGGAGCTTCTTGGAATTGTGATTGAGCTTAAAATGATCTTTTTGTTGTGAATTTTTATGAAAGTCTTGCAATAGCAAGGTGCGAGCTTCACCCATGTATTTTTATTATTATAGTGTGTGTGTGTGTGTGTGTGTGTGTGTGTGTGTGTGTGTGTGTGTTTTGAGGGATTGGGTAGATTTCCTTAGAATTTGGTGTAGGAGAAATAAATGGAGATTCTTTGTGGAGGAAGAAGGGATATTATGAGGAAATGTGGAGGGATATTTTAAGAGGTAATCCACCTATGGGGAGATAAAAGATATTTATGTGTTTCTTTCCATAGGAAAAAGGGATAAATAAATGTGTGTCCGTTTTGATGATAGTGCACTTCGAGGACCTTAGGTGGACCCTCTTTCCACATGCGAGGCATAAGGAGAGAACTCCATGTTGTTGTCTCCATTTGGGGTTTCTATCAATCCCAGGGATAATTTTAGTGGTTAATATTCGTAATATGGCAAATATTCCATTTTTGAAAAATTTGAAAAGGAAAATTTTCTAGCACGGGTCAATGACTTGTTCACCTAAAAATCACAGTTTAATTTTTTTATGGGTCAACTTCACCTACCCTTGAAATTGTCCCCTATATAATCCTAGATTATTCGCCAGGTAGAACACTACTTGCTCACTTATACCACATGGGGGCATATGTATTATCAAGTACACTAAACATGTGACAGGAGGATAGAGGCTGTAAACATGTGACAGGGAGAGTTTTTTGATGGACGAAGGGAGAGTTTATTGATGCGCGACAAGGGGAGTTTGTTGACGCGTGACATGGAGACTTTGTTGATATGTGACAAGGTGAATTTTTTGACACATGACAGGAGTTGGGAGGAAGCAGACGTATGATAGAAATTTTGTTAACGCATGACACAGAGAGTTTTTTACACACAACCAGAGGGTGGAGGCTGCAGATGCCTATCACACATTTGCAGCCTTCTGTCACACCACTAGAAAATCAGGTGAAAATTTTCCATACAACGCCCAAAAAAAATTCCTTCACACGAAACTGGTTCTGGGGATATTCACTAGGTATTTTCCACCTCTGATTTCCAAGAGGTCTCTTAAAATGAACCTTGATCAAGCCTTTGTGTTTTGATTAAATTTTTATATTTTACTTGTTTTGATTTGGAAAATGTTGCAAAATTCTCTTGCTTGTCTTGCTTGGAAAAGAATGTTGGAATGTTGATACATTGTATGAATATGGAAATGTTGCATGAGTGTTTGTGGAAGCCATTTTGTAAAAGTTGTAAAATGTTGCATAATACCCCTTATTGTTCTTTAGTTGGGACTCGAGGGTCAATAGGGAGGATGACTTATCCTCCTATTGGATTCAAGGTTGGGCGGAGAGTGTCACCTATCCACCTTTCTTTCTTGGTGATTAAAGTTTTGAAGAGTTGAAGAAGGAAAAATGAAAGCTATGAAGTTGGGAGATGACTTGGAAAGAAGGCTTGTATTTTGACCTTTTTGGAAGAATCCTCTATGTTGAAAGTTTGCTTATTATTCCCACTTAGAGTGGAAGATTGTAACTTTTCTATGTTTGAAATTAACCCTTCTATATCTTATTTATTCCAAATTTGTAGTGACATATTTGAATGGAGAAAAATAAACTTTAGTTGTATACTTTGTTGGAAAGGACAATTTAATTGTAATAAATGGATTAGAATTCTTGTATTACAAAATAATGTTCCTGCAATTTTCATTTATCATATTTGTATTGTATATTTGGAGAGATAAATCTAAAAGTTATATTTTTAAAAAATGGACTTACGTTTCACCTTGTTGTAAGTTGTATGATTGGATGGAAAGTGAATGTTAATTCTTTTTGCATTATCGGAAAGTTTGTTTTAAATGTAAAATGGATAAATTTCATTTGTGTGTTTTATTCTCTCCTAATTAAATGATTATGTAAAAATAAATATTGAGTTAATTTTATATCCAATTTTACTTGGTTGCAAAAGAAACGATGTTCAAATACCCACATATTTTATTCGAAATGAAATTTATCAAATTTCCTATACCATTAAAGTTGTTATACAAATAAATATGAAAGATATAATTTTTTTGAAACTTATCTAGGCATAAATTTTACAATATTATAACACCTAAGTGCATATAAATTTATAATTACAAAAAATGTTCTTTTAACATCAATTTGCAATCTTCTCATGAAATGGGAAAACATAATTAATATACAATATATAATATTAATAATATGTAATATTATATCTCAAATTTAAATATTAAAATATATATCTTATACATATATATAAGAAAAAAAAAAGGGCAACAAAATATGAATCGGGATTCATTTATTTTAATTGGGAAAAACCCTTTTTTTAAAAATGCATTGGGGTTTAGTTGTGGACCAACCCCTGTTGTAATTTTATTGTGAGTTGAGGAGGTGGGCACCTCCCCACCCTAACCCATTGGGAATAGGTGGTGCCCACCCCCCCCATTATTAAATGCATACCTTGTAATATATATAGCAGCGGCTATATTCAAACAATTTGGCTGCAATACTACAAACAAGCTGTTTACTGTATACACTGACATATAATATATTATATAATATTTTATAAATGTGTGTGTGTGTGGGGGGGAGGGGTAAAATAATTTTTATTTAAATAAAATAAATATATAAATACATATATGTATATACATATGTTTACATATATAAATATACATCTAGGGTTTTAAATATTATCACTGAAATAGGCATATACACAATGTATATACACTCAACCCCCAACTAAAATTTTACAATAAACATAAATAGGGTAAATAATACCCAAAAATAAAAATAAGGAGATATCTCATTTTAAGAAAACTTAAAAAAAGGTGTATATCCTCGCAAAATACATTGGCCTCCATGGCTTCTCCTCTTTCTCCTCCTCCAAACCTCCAAAATAATAATGAACAAATGAATGAGAATTTAGGGAAATGGGAATAAAAATAAATCTATAAGGATATTGAGGCCAACCTAAATCTAATGGCTAGGATAGATTTGATCTAATGGTTCAAATAAAACCCTAAATCACTTAAGTGGGTGGCATTTTGATGGGAATGAGAATTAAATTAAAAATGCATGGATAATGTGGTGAATGGGGACACTTAGTGGCTAGACAATCTAGATAAACTTTTGTAATAGGAAATAAAGTAAACTTGGTGCTTGATAATTAATTAAACTAATGGGACTTGGAAAATGTTTTTAAATCATAAATATTTTGAGGAAGTAAATTAATAATATTAATTACGAATTCAATTCCAACTTCCACAAGATGGTGAAGAAACCTTAACCAAGAAATTAATTAACTTGTGAATAATGTCTACCCTTGAATTTCTTTAAAACAAAAAAAATGCCCTAAATTTTTTCCTATTAAATTAATAGGATTTATTTTGATTTGAGTGTATAATTTTTTGGGTGTTACACTTGGTATCAGAGTCATAGTTTAAACGCTTGGACCTAAACATGTAAACCTAGTACAAACTACACCTAGAACACAAAACATTGAATGATATTTTAAAACTTAGAAAAACATAGAACTGAAATAACTTAGATGAAGGTAAACTAAATCTCTCTTTGGACTGTGACGGAGGCACACACTAGACGAGGGGTTCATACATGTTGATATATATCTACCACCCCTAGATCATGTGGTAGCCACCATATTGCCTCAGATACTACAGACACTATAGGATGTTAATGCCGCTATAAGCAGAGGATATTTGGGAGGGAAACCTAGCATACATGACAGAGAGCCATCAGTGGAGGTTTGTGAACCTTCATGTCATAATGATGAGGATAGAGTAGAGAACTCCCACGTGGAGTTGGCTAGACATGAGTCACCACCTAGAGAGCACAGAGATAGAGCTATGGGACATAAATAAATGTCTAGGGATCCTAGGCTGAGGCATGTTTATGCGAAGAGACCTAGGGACCGACAATCGACATTGCAAGATCACATCAGAGAGATACTTAAGTTACACCTGCCTCATTTTACTAGAGACATAGGAGGATATTAGGCTGAGGCATGGATGTTTATCCTTAGTGTATGCTTCAAGATATGTACTTGTACCAGCAACATGAAAGATCATGTTGTCATCCACCTTCTAAGAGATGGAGCTAGAGTTTTATGGATGACTAAGAAGTAGAAGCTCCATGTGGATCCAGAGAAACTTACTTCGGAGATCTTCAAGGAGTGTTTCAAGAGTAGATACATATCAAGGAGATTCATCCAACATCGAATTGATGAGTTTCATGATCTTTGATTGGCATCCATGACGGTAGCAGAGTATAAGGGTCAGTTTTTTGATCTACTTCAGTATGTAGACTACATGCAGGATGAGAAGGTTACGGTTCATAGTTTCATCAGGGGCCTGAACTTAGACTTGGGATGGGTAGTTCGTATTCATTATCTACAGAAAATATTAGAGGTTTTAGAGAAGCCATACATTGAAGAGGAAACCAGGGGGAAGACTCATTATGTTAGAGAAAGAGTGAGGAGATGTATACAACTGATGCATGATAGTAGCTCGAGGGGAGAAAATCCTCCTCCTCATGGAGGACACACTTCACCACACTCTTCTTTCAGGAATTCTCAATAGCAGTAGTAGACTCAACCACCATTTTGACCTTTATAATGCCATGATGCTCAAAGAGGGCGTAGTATGGGGGCCCTAGCTAGGGTATCCATTAGGAAACAGGCTCCACCTCGAGCATAGTTAGCCAGAGTATGTCCACCATAGTAGAAACAATCAGTAAAAAGATCATTAGGATCTACCTCACGCATGGTTAGGGGACTTGGAGGGGTTTCTTCCCATTGGAGGGGACCTGGTAGTTGTTATAGATGCAATGTACTTGGACATCATTGGAGAGAGTACCCTCAAAACCCTGTTAATCAAGGTAAGGAACCTATTTATGAGCCTACGGTTGGTGATATGGGTAGTAGCCATAGGATTTATGTAGTGGTCGAGAACTGTCATGTAGAGCAATAAGGCATGGTGATTGAGAAAATGAGTAGCATTGGTGTTATTTCTACCCCTATCTTATTTGATTTTTTCCCTTTAGATTCTTTCATTTCTCCATCATTTGTAGAGCGATGCATGATGGTGGTAGTTAGGCAGGGCCTTATTTAGGATATTGAGATGGATTCTGGAGCCAAAATCTCAATGGAATCTATAATTATGGAGTTTGTAGTGGACCTAGGACCCTTCACCATGACTTTATATCTTCATATCCTTCCCTTTGGTTCATATGGATTTATGTTGTGCATGGATTGGTTTTTTGCACACAGAGCTAGGGTTGATTGTTAAAGCAAGGTTATATCTTATGTATATGATTTAGGAGTTGAGTTAGTGATAGTCAGATTTACAAGACCCATCTATATTCACACCATATCTGCTATGCAAATGAAGCAGTGTGCACGATGGGGTTTGTAATTCTATGCCATCATAGTTAGTTGAAAATCAGAGGATGAGACTCATGGACCGTCACTTGATGACCACCCCATTTTGCAAGATTTTTTAGATGTTTTTCGTAGCGATTTTCCAAGGTTACCTCCCCCACGTGAAATAAACTTTCATATTGCTTTAGTTCCTGGATCAGAGACTAACTCACCCGTGTCATATAGGATGACCACCCCTCATCTATCTGAGCTCAAGTTGCAGTTAGAGGGCCTTCTTGAGAAAGGCCTAATCTGTATTAGTGTATCTCCATGGGGTGCACCTATGTTTTTTGTGAAGAAGAAGAATATTTGTGTTTGTGTGTGGACAACAAACAACTGAATAAAGAAATGATTAAGAATCATTTCCCCCTACCTCGCATAGATGATTTATTATATTAGATAAAGGGGGCTAATATGTTTTCAAATATAAATCTTAAGTCCAGTTACCATCATCTGAGGATTGTGGATGCGGATATCCACAAGACAACTTTCCACATGATATATGGCATCTACAAGTTCATAGTAGAGGCATTTGTTCTTACAAATGCCCTTGTAGTATTTATGAGTTTGATGAATGGGGTGTTCAGGATGTTTTTTGGATCACTTTGTGATAGCATTTCTTGATGAAATTTTTATATACTCACATACACGTGAGGAACACAAGGATAACCTTTGATAGGTTCTATAGTGTCTTTGAGACTAGTAGCTATACGAGAACCTAGAGAAGTGTGCTTTTTTCTAGGAAGAGCTTCAGTATTTAGGTCACATTATTTTTGGGGAAGG
Source organism: Taxus chinensis (assembly GCA_019776745.2). Classification (NCBI taxonomy): domain Eukaryota; kingdom Viridiplantae; phylum Streptophyta; class Pinopsida; order Cupressales; family Taxaceae; genus Taxus; species Taxus chinensis. Next base: position 180,534,575 of record CM034152.1, on the reverse strand, counting down.
TATCATAGTCGATCCTTCCAAGATTAGAACTATTACTGATTCACCAGTGCCAACCAATGTGACCAGGGTGCTCAATTTCATGGGATATGTAGGATATTATAGGATATTTGTTTAGGACTTCTCTCGTATTTTTCATCCAATCACTTCCCTTCAACGAAAAGGTAAGAAGTTTGTTTGGTCAGATAGATGTGACTAGGCCTTCAGTACTTTAAAGGGATGCCTTACAAAAACACCTATCATTATAGTGCCATATCCTCAAAGGGATTTCTTCATGTGTATAGATGCTTCTTTATAGGATGAGGAGGTTTTCTAATGTAGGATGGCCATGTTGTATCCTTTAAGTCCCACAAATGCAAGGATTATGAGATCAATTATCTGACTCATGACCTTAAGCTTGCAGTAGTGGTGCATAATTTGGTGTGTTGACATCATTTACTTCTAGGTACGAGGTTCATTTTCAGGAAAAACCATTTGAGCTTACATCATCTCTTCACATAGCCTAATCTCAAAACTCGTCAATGGTGTTGTATGGAGTTTTTATGTGATTAGGACATGGAGATAGAGCATGTGAAGGGGAAAGAGAATGAGGTTGAAAACACTTTGACTAATCAAAGGCATTTGGCTATGGCTACTTTAATTGTTATAAATTTATGGAGTAGGATCTTGCGACAACTTCCACATGATAGTTTCTACCTTTTATATCAAGCTGAGATTGAGTATCAGAAGCATCTCGAGTGGAAGTTTGATGGATTCACATTGGATTTAGATGGAATTATCATACACATAGGTCAGATCTATGTACCTAAGGATGGAGGTTTCAAACTTGATATATTGGCCAAGGCTCATCATGTACCTTATTTAGTGCATCCAGGGGTGAAAAATATGCACGCTACTTTGAAACATTTGTATCATTGGAGAGGGCTTCAGAGATATGTAGTTCAATTTGTGTCTCATTGTTTGATCTGTCAAAGGGTGAAGGTCGAGCATCAGCATCCAACTAGCCTTATTTACCCACATGCCATATTGGAGTGGAAATGGGACACCATTTCCATGGATTTCATAGTAGGGATACCGACGTCAAGATACTATCACAATGCCATCATGGTTACAGTGGATAGATTGATGAAAGTGACTCATTTTTATCCTTTGAACACCACCTATAAAGCTAGTGCAGTAGTGTGAGTGTACTTAGATGAGAGTTTTAGAGTGTACAAGATTTAGCAAAAGATTATTTGTGACCACTATCCCTTATACACCTCATATTTTAGGACTATAATGCAGCATACCCTTAGGAAAAGTACCAACTTCAGTACATCCTATCATCCAAAGATAGAAGGTCAGATAGAGTGGGTTAACCATATTTTAGAGGACATGCTTTAGATGTACGTTATGGATCATCTAACGAGATGGGAGGAGTATTTTTACTTAGTGGATTTTTCTTATAACAATATCTTTCAGATTTGTATTGGTATGGGTCCATTTAAGGATTTGTACGGAAAAGAGTGCAAGACACCACTGAGTTAGGACAGGTTAGAGGATAGGGTATCTCTTGGGCCACCTTTGTTACAGAACATTGAGTAGTAGGTTTTTTTAGTTAGATAGAGACTACAAGAGGCACATGATAGAAAAAATAAATATGCATATCAGAAGAGATTTGACCACAGTTATGAGGTGGCAATGAAGGTGTTTCTTTATGTCAGACCTCATAAGAGCCCTATCCATTATGGAGAAGGATTTAAGTTAGCTCCTATATTCATGGGTCCATTCGATATCATGGAGTAGATCGGTCCCTTAGCTTATTATCTAGCCTTGCCACCCAACTTGTCTTACGCTCATGATGTATTTCATGTTTTTGTTCTTACCAAATACATTCTAGATCCATCTCATGTATTAGATTGGACCACATTATAGGTGTAGGAGAAGGGGAAGGTGACTAAGAATCTTGTGTGCATCATAGAGTGCAGAACCCTGGGCATTTGAGGATGAGAGATTTAACAGGTATGAGTGTAGTGGAATAGGTTTGATGAGACCACAGCCACATTGGATGATGCTACTTTGTTACGGGCCCAAATTTCACACCTATTTCAGTGACATCCATGAGGAATTAGAGTCTAACGGGAGGGGGATATAGTGCCCACTTCTATTTGACACTATTTCATTATGATGTTATTACTGTTTGATTGATACTTAGAAATTTTGATTATTATATCTTGATCAGTAGATGATAGACTACGTATATATTTAGACTACTGACATGTTGTGATTTATGTTTTGATTATGATGCACTGTATGACACTAATGGATAGTTATATATGTTGATTTGTAGTATTTTTATTTTATACTAGCATGTCATAATTTGGATGCATTTCCTATGTTGGATGTTTTGAGTAGAATTATAATTTTATGGATGTTAGAATCAGATTAATTGATATGATGATAGATGATAGAATTGCTAATTTTTTATGACGATTATTGATTTCTATATGTATATTATTCTCTATATTGTTGATGTGGACGTAAGGCCAAAGAGGTATTTGGTTTGTGTTGCAAGGAAATTATATCATATACATCGAAAGGGGATAGTGGACCAACCACAGAAGGATGTCGGATGTTGTGCAACATGGCCAAATTTGACAACTTGTGTATAATTGCATGTTGTGTAGTTGCATGCTTTGTTAGGAGGTTCCCATAGGGGGGTGACGTAATTTATGTGGGAAAGGGTGTAATGGGTTGCATTTCTTTAAATTTTATTTATTTTAAATTTGTTGTGCATGAATTTAATTAATTGAGAAATTTTAGTTACTTTATTAGCTATTGTTAATGTGTTTTAATTAACTAATTTAACTTAACTTGTAAAAGAAAGAAAGATGTGACATTTGGGTAATTAATATGGTAGATGGTCCTTGAAATCTTGTGGATGTAAATTAGATTTTTGTTGAGTTTTGTGTTGTGTACTCTTTCCCAACTTCAAAATTACAATTTTTACTTGGGATACTTTTTTGGAGGCTTGTGGGACACGCTAAGCTTATCACATGCCTCTTAAATTCACCCAACAACTATACCTATGGTATGCGGAGTTAATTTTAGCCCTATTTATGTTTTTGGGATGGTAAAAAGGTGAAATTATTACACTTTATTGAATGAGTTTTTTATTTTTTCCTTTAGAAGAATAGACTAATGGTTAGTGTGTGTAATAGGCTTGTCATTACATCAACAACAAATTTATTAGCCTTGGGATTGATGGTTGACTTGGTGATGGAGTTTAGGAGAAGTGATGTGGATCATACATGGAGCCACATCACCCTCTTCTTCTCTTTTTCTATATATGTAAGTTAATTTTTTTGTTATGGGGTTTCTTCATTTGGTTGTGCACTTGTATTTTGGGAGTTATAGTTTAGATATGCTTGGTTGGAGTCTTGGAGCTTATTGGATTTGTGCTTGAGCATGGAAGGAGCTTTGTGTTGTAACTTTGGATCACATTCTTGCAATGGCAAGGTAGGAGGTGTGTGTGTGTGTGTGTGTGTGTGTGTGTGTGTGTGTGTGTGTGTGTGTGTGTGTGTGTGTGTGTGTGTGTGTGTGTGTGTGTGTGTGTGTGTGTGTGTGTGTGTGTGTGTGAATGAAAGCATGTTTGTGTGTGTGCATAAAGCATGTTTGTGTCTGTGCATATTTTTAGGAATTGGGTAGATTACATTTATAGTTGGTGTAGGAGAAATAAATAGAGATTCTTTATGGAGGAAAAAGGGATATTGTGAGGAAATTTTGAGGGAGAGTGGAAGAGGTGCTCCACCTATGTGGAGATAAAAATGATTTATGTGTTTATTTGCATAGGAAAAAAGGGTGAAATAAGTTTGTGTGTATGTGTTTTGATGATATTGCACTTGGATGACCTTGGGTGGACCCTCTTTCCAAATGGGAGGCATAAGGAGAGAAATCCATGTTCTTACATCCATTTGGGATTGCTATCAAGCCCTTTTGTTTTGATTAAATTTGTATACTTTAATTGTTTTGATTTGGTAAATGTTACAGATTTCTCTTGATTTTCTTTCTTGGAAAAGAATGTTGGAATGTTGATACATTGTATGAATATAGAAATGTTTCATGAGAGTTTATGGAAACCATTTTGTAAAAGTTGTGAAATGTTGTATAATAGCCGTCATTGTTCCTTGGTTGGGGCTCGGGGGCCAATAGGGAGGATGACTCCTCCTCCTATATGATTGAAGGTTGGGTGGAAAGCATCGCCTACCTACCTTTATTTTTTGGTGATTCAAGTTTTGAAGAGTTTAAGAAGTGCAAAATGAAAGCTATGAAGCTGGGAGATGAATTGGAAAGAAGACTTGTGTTTTAACCTTGTTGGAAGAATCCTCCATGTTGAAATTTTTCTTATTGTTCCCACTTAGAGTGGAAGATTGTAAATTTTTAATGTTAAAAACAAAGCCTTGTATATCTCATTTATTTCAAAAAAAATTAGTGACATAGTTGAATGGAGAAAAAAAAAATTTAGTTCTATACTTTGTTCGAAATGAATATTTCACTATAAGAAATGGATTAGAAGTCTTGTATTACAAAAGAATGTTCTTGAAATTTTCATTTATCATATTTGTATTGTATGGTTGGAAAGAGAAATATCAAAGTTATATTTTCTTAAAAAGGACATACATTTCACCTTGTTGTAAGTTGTATGATTGAATGGAAAGTGAATGTTAATCCTTTTTTCATTATTTGAAAGTTTATTTGAAATAGAAAATGGAAAAATTTCATTTAAGTGTGTTTTATTTTCTCCTATTCAAATTATTATGTAAGAAGGAATATTGAGTTAATTTTATATCCAAATTTTACTTGGTTGCAAAGGAAACTTTCTTCAAATACCCACATATTTGATTTGAAATAAAATTTATCAATTTTCCTATACCATTACAGTTGTTATACAAATGAATATGAAAGAGATAATTTGTTTAGAATTTCTCTAGGCACAAATTTTACAATATTATAACTACCTAAGTGCATAAAAATATATAGTTACAAAAATTGTTCTTTTAACATCATTTTGCAATCTTCTCATGAAATGGGAAAACTTAAGTAATATACAATATATACTATTAATATATAAAAGACATATATTTATAATATATAATATTATATATCAACTTTAAATATTAATAAATCAAATGAATATAAGAAAAAAAAGTGACCAACTATGAATTGGGCCATATTTATTTTAATTGGGGAAACCTTTAAAAAAATGAATTGGGGTTGGGTCCATACCCAAGCCGTGCTATAATTTTATTGTGGCTTGGGGGAAGTGGTTACCTCCCCACCCCAAACCATATATGGTATGAGGTGGGGCGGTCCCCCCCCCATTTTTAAATGTAGATCCTATAATAGATATAGTTGTGGCAATATTCAAACGGTTAACCTACAATTCTATACACATGCCACTTATTGTATACGCAGAAAAATAATATATTATACCCACACACACACACACACACACACAAGGTTTTAAATATTATCACCCGAATAGGTATAAACAACATGTATATACACTTTGTTGGTGCTCATTTTAAACTTTCTCCGTTTGTCATTGAAATTATTCATTTTGCGGGCTCTGTTGTCTTTTCTTTCTCCCTGTATTGATGCATAAAAACTTTTTCCTCCATTTGGTTGCCATGATCAATCCCTTCCTTGGTTGAGGATCACTTAAAAGCCCAAAATTTGTGTTTTTGTTCCTCTGTCTATGTGAAAGAGTCTATAACTTGGGCGTAAAAATCACGTGTTCTCTTTCCTTCCATTTTCCACAGTCACGTCTTGTTGTCCCTATCATTTTTGTACCAAATATATGTGGAAATGTGATTGAATACAGATCAAAAGATCATATTTGGGCCTTATATCATTTTCAAATTCTCCGTCTTGAAAGAAATATTCATTTTCGAGCTCAAGTGGTGATTTTCCTGCATTTTACGATTTGACGAGTGTGTTTTTCCAAGTCAAATTTACATCTCAACATTTGTGGAAACGTGGCCCTTTCTGTTTGGATGCATCTTGGTGGGGCACTTTGAAACTCTAAGATTCACTTCGATTCAAAGCTTGTCCATGTGGAGGGCCGGCGCTCATTTAAAAATTCACCTTTTGGTTTGGCCTTGGAGTTGCGCTAGGAAGATACGTGGAGGTTTCCTCTGCCTTACCAAGACTTAGACAAATTTTTCATGTGGCTGGTACAGTTTTGGAGGACATTGGACATGTGGAGGGTCGACATTGATTTGAGGATCATCCTGTTAGGTTTCAAAATGGAAAATGGGTTGAAACCACAATTAATGGAAAACAAGTCACTCCTCTTTAATGGGAGAGGTTCCCTTATTGAAAGTGGGAAAAACAAATGTACAAATATATAACTCTCAATGTTTGGACCCTGATATAATGGAATAATATCACCTAGAAGGAATAGAAGAATGGAGAGATGGGAGAAGGAAGAAAACAACAATTCTTATAGAAAATATCGATAGCAGAGTATCTCCCTACTTACATTGAACCAAAAAAATATAGAAAAGGATCAATTACTTCACCACCGACACAAATCTACAGACACAATGTTCTAAAGATTAACACAGACCAGAACACAAAGTTTCTAATGAATTCAAAACAAATTATACCTTGAATTGAGAAAGGAGAGAGAAAAATATATCATAAGAAAATAATAAGAGAAAGAACTTGTGTATTGAATTACTTTAGAATTTACAACATTCACCAGAAAACTAGAATCCCTAATCCATAGCCAAAACCATGTTCTTATAACAATTCATATAGATCCCTACTTTGTCCCCAAGAAAAGAATATCCAAAAGGAATAAGGTTTTTTGCAGATCCACTTTTGGAAAGCGACATGAAACAAACGTACTCATGAAAACTAGAGGTTCAAAAGGTGAATATTTCACTAGTTAGAGCATCATTACTTTATCAGGGGATATTTCATGATTTTCTTCTTCATCTAGTCCTGACATATCCACCTTTTAACCATTTCCATAGCACTCAAGTGCTCACTGGTAATTTTTCTCCCCTTTTATCGTGTATGCCTGATAAACTCTATTTTCTGATGATTAAACTTTACATCCCTTTAAAGTTATCAATTTGGCTCCATAATAAACCAAAAAAGCATCTCATGGAGAAAAAACAAGGATATAGAGAAAAATAAATGAAGAATGATCCATTTCTATCGTTTTGTAGATATCTAGTTCACTAATGGCGTCAAAAACCATATTACTATATTTGGCTATCTTTTCCCCCTTTTACCTTCAAATTTGGGCCCTACATGTGGCAAGATCCAAGCAATAACGGCTATGGGGAACAAATTTATATTTCCTGACATTTGGGAGAAAAAACATGATTTCCCATTTTGCTCCGCCCTCATACAACTCCACCCAAAGCTAGACACATGGCACTATCTGAGCGGCTAAGGAAATGTGGTCCAAATTTTCCATTTAAAGTCTTTTTAACAAAAATCTCAAATTCTCAAAAATCTCCGTCGACCCGCTTTGACTTTTCAATGTGAACACGTGGCACGCCACGATTGGAAAATTGGGGCATGGCCCAATTTACAACATTTTAACCCTTTGGTAAAAAAATATTAAATTCTCAATTTTCCCCGCAGGCCCACCACTTCGAGTTCATCCTTAAACATATGGCATCGCTTGATTGGGTGCATGAATGTGCATTAGTTTTAAACTTTATCTATTTTGAGAAAGGGTGAAAATTCCAACTTTTTTCCCGAAATTCTATGCCACTGCCATTAAATTTTCAACGTAGAACATGTGTCCCTTCATGATTTTTTGTAGACTTTAACTCCGAAATTTTCCCTTCGCATGAGCGGGACCACGGAATTTTTTAGAACTTTTCACCCTTTGTGGAAACAAGGCTAAAATTCCTAAAGCCTTTTGTTGGTTTGCCAAAGCACCTATGAACTGAAAAATAACAACCACATATCATTATTTCATTTTTCAACACATGGCATCACCTAATTGGTTGCGGGGATGTGATTCACTTTTTATCTATTTTTTTGGAAAGGGAAAAATTCCAAATTTTTCCATCAAAGTCCATGCCTTAGAGAATAAACTGGATCCGTCACCCCAAACTTCCGCCAAAACTAATCCAACCAATCAGGGACCAAAAGGGATGTGGGGAAAATCTGGCATTTTTTCCAAAATCACCAAAAGTGATAAGTTTAAAAAGATACCTACCCAGCAACATCCAATGGCAAACAAATGTGTAGCTTCACCTTTCTGAGCAATAATTTGATGGTGACAAGAAAGTAGGAAGTTGCATGAAATAGGAAAACATTATTTTTACTACCGATAAAGGATTTCTTTCTCTGCAAAAGGTTAAAACGAAAGATGTAAGGTCCCACGCATAAAAGGAGAACTAAAATCAATTCCTATCAATTGTAAATAGGTAAAACATTTTAATGGCAGTAGACTGAGGAAATTATTATTAAAAACATTGTGGGAAAAGAAAATGAACATCTTAGGAGTTTAAAACACAAATGTCTTCTATGGTAGAGCTCCAATTTTCATGAAATTAGATTCGAAGGGTAGGGAAAATTGAGAGGACAACAACTGGCTCCTTTTGGGGATGATTTGGCAGAGGAAAGAGGAAAAATCAAGAACCTTAGAAAATTCTGTGTAATCAGATCAAATTGGTGTCTAAGCCTATGGGCAATGGATTCAAGAAGTAATACCAACATAGAAGAGAACATAGAAAGGAAACCAACCAAAACAAATACAAGGAAAGAAAAACGCTATACAAAATGTACAGAGGGACCACTAAAACTGTTAGGTTTTGAAAAACTTCAAAAATTTCCCGCTATAAGGAAGTGGGAGAGGAGAACCATCCATGTAATCTACATAAAAAAAAATTCTCACCTACAAAATGTGTAATTTTAAAAGGACCAAGCTAAAGGTAATCAAATTTACAATGGCTTCCTTAAGGTTCATGCCTCTTGTCCCAAAGAAGAACACTATCTCCCACTTGAAAAAGTTCTGGGTTTAGCCTTTTTATCAAACAAAGCTTTTACCTTGAGTTGATGAGCTTTTATTCTGTCAACCGCTTGTAATCTATCTTCATCCAACTTCTGGAGGTACATAATTATTTTTTCCAATGAACTTTTAAAGCTGACATCCTCAATGATCTTCATAAAACGTAAGGCTGGCAGTTCTAATGTCACTGACAGCTAAGCTTCAAATCCATATACCACTTGGAAAGGAAACATTCCAATGGATATTTTAGGTGTAATCCTATCTGCCCATAAAGCATTCTTATGCCAATTCCTCTGAGATTCATTAACAAGCTTCTGAACAATGGTGACCAAGTTCTTGTTAGTCGATTCTGCTTGCCCATTCCCTTGGGGATAGTAATCTAGAGAGTGCACAATAGAAATGCCATATCCATAGCAGAAATCCATCATCTCAGCAAAAGAAAAGTTGGAATCATTTTCAGTGACAATCTTGTTTTGTATCCCAAACCTAATTAAGATGTGCTCCTTGATGAAGTTGCATACTACTTCTAAAGTAGTACGCTTAACTGGAATGGCTTCCACCCACTTGGTGAAATAATCAGTGGCAATCAAAACATGAGTATGCCCTACACTTGAATGTGTATTAAGTATCCCAATGAAGTCCAAACCCCTTTGTTGAAATGTCTCCTCAATCACCACTAGTTTGAGAGGTAAAGTAGCCAATTTCAGTCTTCCAACAAAGGTTTAACATGCTTCATACTTACCTACCCACTTTGATGCATCACTGAATAGGGTAGGCCAATAATATCCATCACGAAGGATTTTGTGGGTTGTGACAAAAGAAGAGAAATAACCTCCATAGGCCTGGTCATGAAAGGCTAAGAACAATTTCTTTTTCTGCTCTTTGTGAACACATTTCAAAAACCTTCCATCTATGCCTTGTTTGAACAACGCATTTTCCCACAAAAAATATTATACGGACCTTAATTTGATGGCTCTCTTATCCTTGGCACTCAAATGAGATGGACATTCCCCATAAGTGAGAAAGATTTCAATGTTAGCCTACCATTCATCAGTTGAGATGAGGTAAAGAACAACAAGGATATCAACTTCTTCCTTGGGTGATTTGGCATCAACTCCTTTGGCAATGAGTTCACATAAGCTCTTTCCTTGAACTAGCTTAGTGGGTTTGATGTCAAGATCATACTCTTGAACTTTAGCTACCCAATTTCCTCTCTTGTTTCCAAATTCTCGTTGTATAAGATTTGATTTTATAGTTATATCAGATACAAGCACAATAAAATGAGAGTTAAGGATGTAAAAATGAAACTGCTTCACATCTTTGACCACTGCAAAAGCATGTGTCTCCATCATGATTTAATTCAGCTCATGGGATTTTAAAATATAACTCATGAATGCTATGGGGAGTTCATGACTTTCAACATTCTCCTGAGTTAACACAACAGCTAGAGTACTTTTAGTAGCATAACAATAAATAATGAAGCCTTTCTTGTAATCAGAGCATGCCAAGATTGGATTCTTTGCTATATCTTTCTTGATGTCTTCAAATGTAACCTTCCCTTCAGAGGACCAACCAAAACTTTTCTTCTGTTTCATCATGCAGGTTATATTTCAAAGTAAGTTCAGCAAAATCAGGTATGAACCTTCTTGAGAAGTTAATCTTGCCAAAGAAAGAGTGCAAAACCTTCTTACTTGTGTGGAGAGGGATCTACTGAATCATCTGGACTCTTTCTGGATCAATTTTGATTCCCTCCTTTGAGATAATGTGTCCTAATAATTTTCCCTCAATGACACAAATGTCATATTTCTTGGGATTTAAGAAGATGCCATGCTCTCTGCACATTTGGAGGATAGTTTCAAGTTGTTGGAAATGATCAGCTCTATTTTTTTAAAACACCATCATATCATCAAGGTTTACAACTATGCATTTCCCCTTGAGGGTGCCAAAGGCTAGGTCCACTACCCTTTGAAATGTGGTACCAACATTGATGAGGCCAAAAGGCATCTTCCTGTAAGTAAAGGTGCCCTAAGGAGTGGTAAAGGATGTTTTATGCTGATCTGTAGCACTTACTTCTACTTGATTATATCCTGAGAATCCATCAAGCATGGATAGCATTTATGAACCCATAAACACCTACAACACTTGATCCATTACTGGGAGATGATAATTATCCTTCAAAGAGGCTTGATTCAAATTCCTAAAATCAACACAAATCCGGATCTCACCATTCTCCTTTTTGACAAGCACAATATTAGCAATCCACATTGAATGGTGATTGGGGAAAATATTCTTAGTCTTTAATAACTTTTGGATCTCTTGAAAGATTATATCATCAATTTTAGGATTATAGTGCCTCTGCATTTTCCGGAAGGGCTTGATCCCATGTTTTACATGAATGAAATGTTGCATCTCTTTTAGCTGAAAAGCCTTGAGATCATTATCAGAATATGCAAGAACATCATCGTACATTTTCAACATATTTTCTTCCCTTTTATCTCATCTTGTGTGCATAAATTTCCAATGTTTACCAGTATGGGTTTATTAAGACTTCTAATGTTTATCTTTTCATAGTCATCAAACAACTAAGCTCCTTTGGAAGTTTTGGACTTGATGTGCATATTATGTTTATCAAATAAATATTCCAAACTTACCAGCCGTTTAGGTATCTTATTACCTTTTAATTTTATGCAGTGATCATGATCTATTTATTCTTTTTTATCTTCTTCATCTAAAGGCACACACTCTCTATGCAGATTATCAGCTGATCAAAATTATCTTTGAGTTCAAGAAAGAAAAGTAAGTGTTGATCATCATTAAAGGCCTACCAATTGTTTGCATTGTCAGGAACACTAGACCTATGAACCATCTCAATGGTGAATTTATCTTGAGATAAATCTAGATGAGGGATCCGTACAGACCCAGAGAAAGCCAAGGAATCAGCCTTGGTGTTTATTTCCCTTGGCATGGCTTCAATAAAAAAAGCATCAAGGATCTTAATGGAATCCGAAACTAGATTCCTGTAACGTTTCAACCTTCTATTTTTAACTTGAAAAAGATCTCTGACTTGTTTTATAATCAGCTTTTCATCTCCACGAGTAAGGAGATTCTTGATTTCCATCTCTTTTTCCCTGCTGAAATCGAGGATGAAGGCCTCATAATCAGCTATATTATTTGTGTTTTTGAATCAGATATTGAAGGTGAAAGGATGAATTCTTCCTTCAAGAGAAATAAGCACCACACCAGATCCAAAACTAGATGAGGATCAGCTTCCATCAAATTCCAAAATCCAGACACCATTAGGATCAAGAAGCGCTTCCTTAGGATTATTAGCCTCATCTTGTAACATGATCATGTAATTACCATGCTCGATGTCCTCATAAATTATTTGTGCCTTTTAGTCATCTGTTTTTTGCGCAATATATTCAGTTTGTTTCTCAGGCAATAGTTTCTTTCATTTTCCCATTCACTGGAATAAGAGCATGTGACCAATCCATCATGATTTCTCCTCCAAGATTTTTGTAAAAAAATCTACTTAGCAGCATACCGTAGGAAGGGGGAATATCAACTACCAAAATGGTGGCTAAAATTTTCTTCTCTAGCAAAGTAGCAAAGGCTACTTGTGCATCTTTGAACCTCCCAACCAATGACACTTCTCTAGTTTCCATTGAGTAACATGAACCCAAATCATGAGTTAGGGTTAAGCCTAGGGAATGAGCTACCTTAGTAGGCATCAAATTATCTGAAGCACTAGAATCAATAACAAAATTATTGAGTTTGTGGCCGGCTATGAGGAGAGTGACATAAAATGGTTCGATCTTCCCATCAGATGAAGTGAATTCTGCCACAAGGCTTGGTTGACATGAAGGAGAAGGAGTGGTCAAGATGCCTTTAGAGATGGGGGATGAAGGCTTTGATTTGGAGTTTACAAAGTATACTAGTATCTTATAAAAGGCCTTGGGATGGGTTTGGTAGAATTTAGCTTCTGAGATTTGGATCTTAGTTTTCTTAAGATGGTCAATAATGTCAAAAGAACCAAAGGCAGATGGAGCATCATTGATAGGAGTAGGTGAAACTTTTGATTTATCAACTCTAATATTTGAAGGGTAAGAAGTTTGAGGAGAAGAAACAGAGGAGGAAGGAACAAAAAAACCTACCTTGGATGTGGAAGAAGTTGGAATAGGAGATCCTTTCCTTGCAATCATTAGAATGGTTGTAGGAGGTTCCTTAGATATTTTAGTAGGTTGTACCACTTTCTCCTTCTTGTTGGCTTGCTTGAGAGTCATGACATCATATGATTCATTGTTAGTCTCTACAACTCTTTCTTCATAATCATCCTCTTCATCTATACCTTCAATGGTGAGAAAATGGAAATGATATCCACTCAACTCTTCTAATTATTCATCAGCTTCCTCTTCATGTTCTTCACAGATTTCATCTTCCTCCTCATCATCAGGCTCCAAAACTTTACATGTTGCATTGACTAGAACTTTAACAGGTGGGCCTTCAATTACCAGCCTGGTATGAGTAGAGGGCAACTGATTCCTGGGTTGAAAATTCTTCCTAGGAACATCTTGATAAGGAGCATGTTGGGTAAACTGATTCTTGAGGGTGATAAGATCATTAGTGAGTTTTTGTACCGACTGATTTACATCAGCTCCAGGAGAAGATGTGGAAGAGGGAGATGATTTGGATCTGAATGAATCTCTCCTTAGCTTCCCAGACATGATCAGATCATCTTCAACACTGATAGCAAATATTTGATCAATTTTTAAAGTGGCAAGGCTGGATCTCCTAACTGCATAGCTCACTTCAAGTAGTTCGCCATTAAGGAAGAAAAGTTTCTAAATATGATCCATAGGGCGTGTGTTTTGTGGGGTGCTCTTAACCATCCTATTGAGTTTGGCCACAAATTCCCTCATGGGTTCATGTGATTATTTCTTGATTTGAGAAATTTGGGCCAAGAGGGCATGTACATCCTTAGCAGGTTTTAAACATTGTTCAAACCAGGTCATCATGGTGTCCCAACTGGTGATGGATCCAGCAGAGAGATGGTAAAACCAATCAGTGGAATTTTCTTGCAATGTCTCCACAAAATTCTAATGGAGATATCTTCATGTTCATCTCTGAGAACCAAAAACAACAATGAAAGCTGCAATATGCTCATTTGGATGACCCTACCCATCACCTCTAAATTTATGGAAACTATTTCTATCACCTCTATGTAATTCATATAATGGTTGGGGAAGAGAAAGAGGCCCAACCCTTTGGACCCAAGGTAGAGGACCTGCCATCCTTGGAAAGATTGTTTGGAGAGGAACTTAAACACCAGTGAGAATCAAAGCATGCAAATTAGGACTGATTTGATCATGAGGGATGTCACTCCTAGAATTTTTGTCTCTAGTAGGAGTGGTTATAAATCTTGTTCCTCTTATTTTTCTTGTTGATGAAGGGAGAGAGAAATCTTGATGATCCAAAAGTTGGAAATGACGGTCTTCTTCCCCAAGGGTTATTCTACCCCGAGCGTACCTTGGAGTCACGAGATCAAAGATGATCAAGAAGTTATTATTAAAAAATGGAATCCATTTGCTAAGAATTCCCTAGCAGAGTCACCAAAAACTATTAGGTTTCAGAATGGAACATGGGTTGAAACCATAGTCAGGGGACAACAACTACCTCCTCTTTAATGGGTGAGGTTCCCTTATTGAAAGAGGGAAAAACAAATGTACAAATATTAAACTCTCAATGTTTGGACCCTAATATTCTAAGATGTTTTCATACTTAAAATATTATCAACCAGAAGGAATAGAAGAATGGAGAGATGGGAGAAGGAAGAAAACAACAATGCTTTTGGGAAATATAGATAACAGAGTATCTCCTTACTTACATTGAACCAAGAAAATAAAGAAAAGGATCAATTACTTCACCACAGACATAAATCTACAGATACAAATTTCTAAAGATTCACACAGACCAGAACAAAAAGTTTCTATTGAATGCAAAACAAATGATCCCTTGAATCAAGCAAAGAGAGAGAAAAATATATCAAAAGAAAATAAGAAAAGAAAGAACTTCTATATTGAATTACTTCAGAATTTACAACATTCCCCAGAAAACCATAATCCCCAATCCATGGCCAAAGCCATGTTCTTATAACAATTTGTATACATCCATAATTTTTCCCTAAGAAAAGAATATGCAAAAGGAATAATCTTTGTTGCGGATCCGGTTTTGGAAAATGACATGAAACAAACGCACTCATAAAAACTAGAGGTTCAAAAGGTGAATATTTCATTAGTTACAACATGATTACTTTAGCAGGGGATATCTGATGATTTTCTTCTTCATGTGGTCCTGCCATTTCCAAATTTTAACCATTTCATTGGTAAGTTTTCTCCCTTTTTTATCGCGTATACCTGATAAATTCCATTTTCTAATGATTAAACTTTACATCCCTTTAAAATTACCAATTTGGCTCTATAATAAACCAAAAAAGCATCTCATAGAGAAATGACAAGGATACAAAGAAAAATAAATGAAGAATGATCCATTTCTTGTGTTTTGCAGAGCTCTGGTTCATTAATGGCGTCAAAAACTAGATGATTGTATTTGGCTATCTTTTCCCAATTTTACCTTAAAATTTGGACCCTACATGTGGAAAGATCCAAGAAATAATGGCCATGGGGAAGAAAGCTACATTTTGTGACATTTAGGAGAAAAATCGTGATTTCCCATTTTGCTTTGCCCTCCTGTAGCTCCACCCAAAGCCGAACACATGGCACTATCTGAGTGGCTAAGGAAATGTGGTCCAAATCTACCATTTAAACTCTTTTTAACAAAAAGCTCAAAAAAATCTTCATCGACCTGCTTTGACATTTCAACGTGAACACGTGGCACGCCACAATTGGAAAACGGGGGCGTGGCCCAATTTACAACATTTTAACCCTTTGGTGAAAAATGCTCAAATTCTTAATTTTTCTTGCAGGCCCGCCACTTTGATTTCATCCTTCAACACGTGGCATCACCTGATTAGGTGTGGGAATGTGCATCAATTTTAAACTTTATCTCTTTTGAGAAAGGGGGAAAATTCTAACTTTTTTCCTAAAAGTCTGTGCCTCTGCCATTAAATTTTCAACATAGACCATGTGTCCCTTCCTGATTTTCCGTGGACTTTAACTTAGAAAGTTTCCCTTCGCATGAGCGGGGCTGTGAACCATTTTAAAACTTTTTCCCTTTGTGGAAACAAGGCTAAAATTCCCAAAGCCTTTCACCAATCCGCCAAAGTGCCTATGAACTTAAAAATAGCCACGTGTCCTTATTTCATTCTTCAACATATGGCATCACCTAATTGGTTGTGGAGATGCGCTTTCATTTTTATCTGTTTTTGGAAAGGGAAAAATTCCAACTTTTTCCCCCAAATTCCATGCCTCTGCCATTGAATTTTTAACGTGAACACGTGCCTCATTCTAATTTGCTATGGATTTGAACTTAGAAATTTATCCTTTCACTTGGGTGGGACCAGGGGTCATTTTAAAACTTTTTTCCCTTTCACCGTAATGCCTTAGAGAATAATGTGGATCTGTCACCCTGAACTTCTACCCAAACTACTTCAACCAATCAAGGACTGACGAGGATGTGGGGAAAGTCTTGCTTTTTTTCCAAAATCACCAAAAGTGATAAGTTCAAAAAGAAACCCGCCCGGCCGTAGCTTCACCGTTTCGAGCAAGAATTTGACAGGGAAAATAAAGTAGGAAGTTGCTGAAAACAAGAAAACACCATTTTTAATCTTGATGAAGGATTTTTTTCTCTGCAAAAGGTTAAAATTAAAGATGTAAGGTCCCACACATTCCAAACGCATAAAAGGAGAACTAAAATCAATTCCCATCAATTGTAAATAGCTAAAATGTTTTAACGATAGTAGCCTAAGGAAATTTTGATTAAAAACGTCGTGGGAAAAGAAAATGAACATCTGAGGATTTTAAAACATAAATTTCTTCAATGGGAGAGCTCTAATTTTCAGGAAATTAGATTTGAAAGGGTGGGAAAAATTGAGAGGACAACACTGCCTCAGGGTGTCACCTTAACAGAAGCACCAGGAGGACACGTGGAGGCTTATATCAACTCGGCTCTATACTTAAGATTTTCAAGCAAATTTCTAAGGGCCTGGGACACGTGGTGAGCTTGAGTTTCTTTGGGGACCGGCCCCTAAATTTAATTTTGAAGAAGTTCCAGGAGGATACTTGGAGGCTTTGTCTCACTCTAACCCTTACTTGGACTTCTCAATGGCCAAGGAAAACTATCTTGGACCCTGGACACATGGTGCCTTCCACTGATCCTTCAACTTTTTAAAACAACTATGTCAGACAAAGACACGTGAAGGGACCGCGCCTGTTTGGGGTCTCCTCTTTTGAGGACCATACCGAAGGTGTGCCAAGGTGACACGTGGAGGCTTTTGGTGGCTCCTTTTTTACTGAGACTTTTCAAAGGGAAAAATGTGTTTTTTCTTGGGCCCAAAGCATGTTGAAGGCCCGTGCTTGTTTAGAAACATGCCCCTGTACTTCTCCTTTGTAGTTGCACAAAGGAAACACATCGATGGATATAATATAAAGTAAAGAAGGGGAAGAATCAATTTTTGTTGTGTATCATGTCTATTTTTAATCCATTTTTACTCCAACACTCTTGGAGATTCAAATACACATTGTTTTTTCATCATTTTTTAATGAAATTCCTTGTCATCTCTATCTGTAAAGTGCCATTGAATGGATTTGGAAATTAATTTGTAAGTCTAAGAATTTTTATGATTGATATTTTGAAATTGGAATTGCTTGGGAACATGCAAAAATGTGAATTACTAGATAAGATGAATGTGAGGAAGAATTAAAGAGGAAAAAAGAGGGAAAAGGATGAAATGATGGAGGTTGTAGGCACAAAATGTGAAAAAGGCATTACCTCAAGAGTAAAAAGGATGACTTGTCAGGTTCAGATTTGCAGAGCCTCTGGAAAAATGATTAAAATAGGGATTTCTTGCATGATAGAACTAGAATGATCAAAGGGACTATCAGAAAGGTTGTGGCGTGGCATCCTAGTCATTAGTCAATGGTGTGAGAAATGTGATCAATTCATAATTGGTCAACCTAGAAGCTTTCGGATGTGAATTTTTTAAATGTCTCTTTCTGAGGAACATTGGTAACAAGAAAAGTTCGCTTAGATATTGTTCTCTTTTGGGGGAAAAATTGAGTAAGTAAAATGTATAAATGCAATGAGAATACTCTTGCAAAGGGTCAGGGGTTGAATTCTGTATAGAAAATTTGAGGAATTCATCTTTCCTGATAGACCAATCAAAGATACCTAGTTAATTTCTTCTATGTTAGACTTTCTATCATGTCAATTTTCTTGCAGATGTATAGCCATTGATGAGCACTGAGATTTCTCTGAAAGCTTCCCCCTACTGATGAATCTAAGCAATTTTGAGATTAATTTTTGTTCAATCTATAGGAATTTGTGTCTGCTTTGTTTCAGAATGTCTACAAATGGTTTATTTCGTTCCTATTGCAATATTACATTGAAATCCTTGTGAAATCACAGAGGATCTCATACTTGTGACAATTTAGTGGCATTCATAATTTCATTTCAAGAAGAGCCTTCATCCTGTGATGAGATAAAAAAAATTTAAAATCACTCCATTGTCATTTTTTGATAAAGATTATCTGTAATTCTTTGGATGTACCTTAGGTGTGATTAATCAGATATTTTTGTGAATAATTGAGTCTTTTAACTTGATCCTTCATGTTATATTCTCAAAGATGGTGTGAAAATGTGTTGATCTTGGCCTCCATTGAATAATCAAATTTATCCTGCTTAATCTCCAACAAAACACCTTCTAATAACACCTTCTAGTTAAAGGAATGTCTTAACTATTGTGTAGATTTCATTTGTTGAGTTGTCCATTGTTGTGAAGTTTCTCATAGATATGGTATAATCAAATTTATCCTTCTTAATCTCCAACAAAAATCATTCAAAAACCATGAATCCATCCTAAACTACCCCTGTTTTACCTGTATATCCACAAAGGAACAAAATCTATTTACTAAAATATGTAGAACAATAAGGATTTCTTAATTTCTTCAATAACCTTAGGCCTTGTGTTGAAAGTATGTCCATATTTTACAAGTGACAACTCTTAAGAGTTAAATTATGGAGTATTGACCATATTTTCCCAAGGTTTTCTTCATAAAAATTGTGCAAAGGAATAATATCTCCATCTCCTTCATCAAACAAAGGTTACACTAAGGGTCCTCTCACCCTGGTTACAGATGAAAAACTTAAAGTAGTGACCATCTCTCCACAAATTTGAGTGACAAAGGGCCAGTTAGATGTCATCCCTGGATACAAAAATTCACACACTATGATCTATCTTTCTCTAAGTTCCATGTCCAATATGTGTTTCTTCTCAGCTTGAAAAGGAGAACAAATTTGGATACCAACACCAGTGGCACCATTTTCGGGGACTCTTTGAAGTATTTTACAAATACAGTACATACAGACCCTGGTAATACTTCTTACACATGTTGTGTGCTAATACATTGCTGAAACATCATTCTCTATTCAAATCTGTAAGAATTTTTCTAAGTTGTAAGTTCTGAGTGCAATATTTCAAGCTTATACAGTTATTGCACTAAAGTTTGTATCATCATTGATAAATTTTGGTAAAAGAAGAGCAGATCTTGTAAGTTTTTGCATGAATCTAGTACTGAAAGACATTTGATAAGTCTTTCATAGTGCATTTTCACAAACTAAGGTTAAAATCCTTTATTGCCAGACTCCGTGCTATTTAAATTCTTTATAAATACTAGTCTTAACATATATCAAGTAAGATTTGTATTAATATTTGCAAAGCTTGAAGGAAGAAGATCTTTCTTCACAAGGGACCCTAGTAGAAGGTTGTTTCAAGAGTTGGGAAAGTCTAATTCAGAAGGAAGAGAAATTGGAAGGTTTTTTGAGATCAAGCATAAAGAAAAGAGATCTCCATTGGTAAATCTGATCACCCTATGATTGAAGATTGCAATACTTCCTCAAGTGCTTATGAATCAGGTAGTCTCTTTGTTGAATTGAATTCTCCATCTAGAGATGGTCATTCTTTTGTATTTGAAAAATTTGCTTCTCAATCTGCCACTGTATTTCCCGAATCTGATAGAATTTTCCAAGAAACAGAGCCTTTAGAGGGCATTCATTCTAAGAATTGTATCTCTGTACCACACAGACCCCTCACTCCTCATCTTTTCATTTCTCCTGTAAGATCACCCACTCAAAATAATATGGCTTAGCCCTCTACCCAAACCTCCATTTATTGTTAATACTTTTGGTCACATCAATTTTAGAGGTATGGTTGGCTATCCAAATGTTGTGTGACCAGATGTAAGAAATAGATTGCCTAAGTTTCAAGGAAATAATGCAATCACTGGTGATCAAAACTTGAAGCTCTTTGTCAATATGATTGAGGAATTTGAAATTAAATTTAAAGATGTGTACATTAAATTGTTTATCCATACTCTAGAAGAAGATGCAAGGGACCGGTATATATCTTTGACAGATAAATTAATTGATTCTTGGATAGAAATGAAGAACGCTTTTAGAATACAGTATGGAGATAAAACAGACCCTAGGTTTCTTTTATTAGAATTTGAAAATATAAAAAATAATCCTGATGAGTTTGTGTATGACTTCAATACAAGGTTCAATAAGACCCTAAATAGGCTTCATGTGATCCGTTTGACAAAATACTCTGATGCGTTTGATAAGAAAGTTGCGCTACTATTTAAGAGACAACAACCTAGCAATATTGAGGTAGGATTTTTCCATGGCTCTGCAAATTGAGAACAAAATTAAAGTAGTTGGAAACCCTCTAAGAGGGAGGGTGTTTAACTGATTAACCTATAGATTCCTCAATCAAGTAAGGCTATGGATCTTGAGGAAGTTGTAAAGAATTTAGTCGGGGCTGTTAAAAAAATCTCTTACAAGCTAGCCAGGGTAGAGAAAGGAATTGGACAAAGTTCTCAAGGTCAATATAGGAAACAAGGACAAGATAGATTTACAAATCATCCTAGAAATGATCAAAGATTTGATGACAGAGGTAAAGGAAACATGGGAGCTAAAAAAAACCCCAAACTAGGGAAAATAGAGTACTGTCTGATCCTCTAAATGTCAGAGTTGGTGTTATAGAAGAGACAAATGAAATTGATTGGTGTGAAAAAAATTTCTTACCTCACCCACCATGTGAATTAGATCAGAAAGTTGAAGAAGTTGATGATGATGATAACACAGATGATAAGGCATGCATGGTGGACTGATCTACAAGCTCATAGAAAGGAGAAACTTCAAGTAAAGTAATAAGTGCAAGAACTACTGCAAATTTTTTGGAATGCATTCACTGGGTACCTCTTCTTCCTCCCTCTCATGCTTTAGAAATAGATATGGTACAATATTTTGAACTTCCTAATAATGATTTTGAGTACCTAAGAGCTCTAATGATTAATAAGTATGATGGAGGAATCCCATCAGAAGAGGATAGACAACTATTAATGAATGTTGTTATTGCCCATGAAAAAGAGTATAACACAAGAAGTAAAGTTGTCAAGTTGCCAAGGATTCAAGCCAAACCAAATATTCTAGTGCTTACCAGTATCCTTAATGAATCCCCTAAAAAGGATGCATCTAGAAAAGGATTTGTCACCCCTAATAAAACTTGTGTCCCTTCCCATGCTCAGACTATAAAAAATCATGTGTCATTAGATGAATTTGTAAACCTTCCTCCTAACACTGCATTACGCAAATATGTTCCTTGTGACATAGCCTAAATCTTGAGTCAGATCAAGATTTCTATTCCTATTTTTGAATTACTTAGAATCCCTAAGCATAGGAACAAAGATTTCAAATATTTGGGACTTAAAGAAGAAAAGGTCACCTATTGTAAAAATGTAAACACTATAGAGGTTCCTCCTACCATTGTAGAGTTGAAAAAATACCAAGTACTGGAAGAATTAGGTGAACCACCTAAATTTTACATGGGAACATTTTTGGTTGAGTCTCAATTAAATGTTGATCCATTTTTTACAACGCTGATTATTAAGGACAAACTGCTGCACAATTATATGTTTGATTCTAGAGCATCATGCAATGTGATGACTCGATAGGTTATTAATGAATTGAACATTAAAGTGACATCAGCTTATGGCAAGTGTACTGCAATGGATTCTAGAGAGGTGCCAAATGTAGGGTGTGTAAGAGGTTGGTGGTACAAATTTCAATTTATCCGGGTAAGAACTTAAAACTTGATGTTGTTATTGTTGATTTCCCTACCAAATGGGGCATGCTGTTATCAAGAAAGTGGGCTGCAAGTTTTGGTGGAAGTGTTTAGATGGATATGTATTTTACCACCATTATAATTGAAGGTAGCTTTGTGAAGTTACATGGTGAAAAGAAAATGTTATATGTTATTGAGGACCCCAACAATGCTTCTTATTAAGTATTGCATGCAAATATTGATATTGATAACTCTATGAGCTATGGTGCTTTCAAGGAATATGAAATTGATCAATTCAGGTATCATGAGCAGGATGATTTTCCTGAGACTTTGATGTTTGATGCAGCCTCAAAAGATGTTAAAAAAATTGACCCGGGCACAAAGGATAAGACTAAAAAAATGTGGTCAGATAGCAACTTGGATGGAAAAGAGAGACAATCATATGACCAGCTGTTAAAGACATAGCAGAACTACTTAGCATGGTCATATCCAGAAAGGCACGCACTTGATGATTTTCCTTGATTATTTTCTTTGAATCAGGATGCTCACCATTGTATAGCTTATAGTCTTTTGGTTTCTTTCTAGTTTCATTTTTTCGTGTTTTGTTGGTTTCTCAGTTTTTCCTTGGGGGAGTTGGTTATTATTGTTCTGCTCTGCAAGCCTATTCTTTGACTTCGTTACCTAATGGTTTGTTTTTAGCACTTGGTCTACTCTATTTTTTATTGTGGCACTCACATGGAGTACCAATCCACGATTCGGATCCGATGTTGGTGCTCATTCTGATCTCACCCCATTTATCATTGAAATTCTTCATTTTTCAGGCTCTATTGTCTTTTCTATCTCCTCGTATTGATGCATAAAAACTCTATCCTCAATTTGGTTTCCATGATCAGTCCCTTCCTTGGTCCAAGATAACTTAAATGTCCAAAATTTATTTTCATTCCTTTGTCTATGTGAAAGAGTCTGTAACTTAGGCATAAAACTTGGGTTTTCTTCTTCCTTCCGTTTTTCACAATCACGTTTTGTTGTCCCTGTCATTTTTGTCCCAAATATATGTTGAAACGTGATTGAATGTGGCTAAAAAGATCATATTCAGGCCTTATATCATTTCCAAATTCTTTTTCTTGAAAGAAAGATTCATTTCCGAGCTCAAATGGTGATTATTTTGCATTTTATGGTTTTATGAGTGTGTTTTTCCCTGTCAAATTTACAACTCAACATCTGTGGAAACATGGCCCTTTCTAGTTGGATGCGGCTTGGTGGGGAACTTTGAAACTCTAAGACTTTCTTCGACTCAAAGTTTTTCCATGTGGAGGGCCGACGCTCATTTGAAAATTCACCTTTTGGTCTAGCCTTGGAGTTACGCCGGGAAGACACGTGGAGGTTTCCACTGCCTTGCCTAGACTTAGAAAAAAAATTATGCTGCCTGAATAGTTTTGGCACACCATGAACACGTGGAGGATCGACACTCATTTAAGGATCTACCTCAGGATATCACCTTAAAAGAAATGCCAGGAGGACATGTGGAGGCTTCTATTGGCTCTGCTCTATACTTAAGCTTTTCAAGTAACTTTCTAAAGGCCTGGGACACGTGGTGAGCCCATGTTTGTTTGAGGACCAACCCCTAAATTTTATTTTGAAGAAGCGCTAAGAGGAAACTTGGAGGCTTCTTCTCACTCTACGCCTACTTAGACTTCTCAATAGCCAAGGAAAACTATCTCAGACACTAGACACATGTCACCCTCCATTGATCCTTCAACTTTTTTAAACAACTCTTTAGGATTGAGACACGTGGTGGGACCGTGCCTGTTTGGGGTCTCCACGTTTGAGGACCATACCAAAGGTGTGCCAAGCCAACACATCGAGGCTTCTGGTGGCTCCTTTTTTACTAAGACTTTTTAAAGGCCAAAATGATGTTTTTTCTTGGGTCTAGGGCATATGGAAGGCTCACACTTGTTTGGAAACTTGACCCTGTAATTATCCTTTGTAGTTTCTCCAAGGAAACACATGGATGGCTATAATATAATGTAGAGAAGGGGCGTAATTAATTGTTGTTGTGCATCACCTCTGTTTTTCTGCCATTTTTTCTCTAAGACTCCTGGAGATGTAAATACGCACTTTTTTTTATCATTTTTTGATGAAATTCTTTGTCATCTCTATCTATAAAGTGTCATTGAATGGATTCAAAACTTAATTTGTGATTCCAAGGATTGTTAAGATCGATATTTTGAAGTTGGAATTACTCAGGCACTTGTAAGAACATGAATTACTAGAGAAGATGGATGTGGGGCAGAATTGTAGAGGAAAAAGAGGGAAAAGGATGAAATGATGGAGGTTGTAGGTGTAAAAGGTGAAAAAGGTGTTGCCTTGAGAGAAAAAAGGATGACCTGTCAGGTCCAACAATGCAGAGCCTCCAGAAAATGATTAAAACAAGGATTACTTGCATGACAGAATAAGAATGATTAAAGGGACTATCAAAAATAGTGTGGAATCGCATCCTAGTCATTAGTCAAGGGTCTAAGAAATATGATCAACTCACAATTGGTCCACCTGGCACCTTTTAGATGTGAATTTGTTAAATGTCACTTTTTGAAGCAAATTGGTAACAAGCAAAGGTCCCTCGAATATTATTATCTTTTGGGGGGGAAATTGAGTGATTAAAATGTATAAATGCAATGAGAATACTCTTACAAAGGGTCGAGGGATGATTTCTGAAGAGAAAATCTTAGAAAGTTGTCTTTCCTAAGAGACCAATCTGATATATTTGGTTAATTCCTTCTGTGTTAGATTTTATGTCATGTCAAGTTGGTTGGAGATGTATAGCCATTGACGAGCACTGAGATTGAAATCCCTGTGACAATTTAGTGGCATTTACAATTTGATTTCAGGAAAAGCCTTCATCCTATGATGAGATAAACAAATTTAAAATCACTCCACTATCATTTGTTGATAAAGATTGTCTACAAGTCTTTGTGTGTACCTTAGGCATGATTAATCAGAGATGTTAGTGTTTAATTGAGTCTTTTAACTCAAGCCTTCGTGCTAGATTCTGAAATATTGTGTGAAAACATGTTGATCTAGGCCTCCATTGAAGGACGCCTTCTAGTTGAAGGAGTGTCTTAACTATTCTGAAACTTTATGTCGTTGAGTTGTCCATTGTTGTGAAGTTTCTCAAAGATCTGGTATAATCAGCTTTATCTTGCTTATTCTCCCACTGAAATCATTCAAAAACCATGAATCCATCCTAAACTACCCCTGTTTGCTGAATATATCCATAAAGGAACAAAATCTATTTACTAAAATATGCAGAACAATCATGATTTCTTAATGTCTTCAGTAACCTTAGACTTGTGTTGAAAGTATCTCCATCTTTTAGAAGTGACAACTCTTAAGAGTTAAATTATGGAGTATTGACCATATTTTCCAAAGGTTTTCTTCATAAAAATTGAGTAAAGAAAGGATATCTCCATCTCCTTCATCAAACAGAGGTTACATTAAGGGTCATCTCACCCTAGTTAAAGAGGTACAACCTAAAGTAGTGAGGATAGGTCAAATCCTCTTGAAGGTGTTATCCATCTCTCCACAAATGTAAGTGAAAAAAAGACACACAGTACAAAACGACACACACTATGATCTATCTGTCTCTAAGCTCCATGTCCAATCTTTATTGCTGCTTGGCTTGAAAAGGAGAACAAATTTGTATACTAACACACTCAACCTATAATTAATTTTTTTAAATAAATGTAAGCACAATAGGGTGAATAATACCCATAAAGAAAAATGAGGAGATATCTCATTTTAACAAAACTACAAAAAAATGGAGGTGTAAATCCTCCAAAACTTCATTAGCCTACATGAACTCTCCTCTTTCTCTCCTCTAAACCTCCAAAATAAGAATGAACAAATGAATGAGAAATTAGGGCAATGGGAATAAAAAAGAAATCTATAAGGATATTTAGGGCAACTTAAATCCAATCGCAAGGACATATTTGATCTAATTGCTCATATTAAACATTACGTCACTTAAGTGGATGTCATTTTGATGGGAATGAGAATTAAATTTAAAATGCAAGGGTAAATATGGGGTGAATCAGTCCACTTAGTGGCTAGAAACACTATATAAACTTTTGTAATACGAAATAAATTATACTTGGTGCTTGGTAATTAAATAAACTAATGGGATTTGAAAAATGTTTTTAAACTATAATTATTTTTAGGAAGTAAATTAATAATATTTAATTATTAATTTAATTCCAACTTCCACAATATTGTGAAGAAACCTTAAGCGAGAAATTAACTAACTTGTGAATAATTTCTACCCTTGCATCCATTTTGAACAGAAAAAAAATTACCGTAAATTTTTTCCTATTAAATTAATAGGATTTATTTTTATTTGAGCATGGAATTTTGTGGGAGTTATAGATATCTTTCTTCTCCTACCAAATTATTGTTTCAACCTATTTCCTCTCTTGATGTTCTCCTGTTGTGTGGACCTAATGATGATGATTCTAATAGGGGGGAATGGACAGTGGTCTAGAATAAACAATTACTTCTTCAAAGCGGATTTTAGTTCCAAGACATATGATTCGAAGATCTCACTCCTCTTCTTTGGAATGAGTTTTTTTCATGTCATAAGGGTTTATTCCCTTTTCTGTCTGTTTCTTGATAAAAGTATGTTTGGCTCCTTTTTTTTGTTTTCCTATTCAATGTGAGCTTCATTGTAATATATTTATTGTAATGGTCAATTACCAATCCAAAAATATATATACCTTTGGAGCTTCATTTAATTTTTTTTCATTTTTAAACGAATGCAAACTTGGCCACATTGTCTAAGTGTAAACTCTATGTCAACTATCATTTTCTTTTTGTTCTCTTTCTTGAAGATCATGTTGTATAAAAGATTAAAGTATATAATTGTGTCCCACATTTTTACAATTTTAGATCCTAACGCATAAACTTCAAATATATATATAAATTTATTTTTTTTCCTTTTTTGCACTTTTGGATCATAATTTAAGATTGACAAGAAAAGAAAATTGTGGCATAAGGAGATGAGTTCCAATAAATAAGTTCCTAACTTGAACCACCAATCAATACACATATGAATACAATAGCACCATACAAATTCATTAGTCCCATACCATAATTAGGTGTCTACATGACTAGTATAGAAACTAATTTTTAAATCTATGATTTCCCAATGTCCTCTTGGTAGCCAAATCCTTCCACATAATATAATGTTTAAAATAGATTACTTGTAGTTAGCAACAATTCATCAATTATTCTAACAAGTTAAATGTAAAATGGAAGGTTCTAATTATGAGATTCAGTGTTATATAATGAATGTAGCATTCACTAGAGTTTTAGTAAATGTTTAATTTTTTCCTTCTCTACAATTTCTTGAATAAATGTTCAATATTTTTCTTTTTTATCTTTTACTTCAAAGCATCTCGATTACCTTGAAACAGAATTGATAATTTCTTAATTTCGAAATTCCTAGATGATCTTAGGAGCTTGTGTATTTTTACATAAATGAAATTCAAATTAAGAGTAAAATGACATGTTAGTTGATATAATTAAGGGTTCAAATGAGGAAAAGATAGGAGCATGATGGCACATTAATCAAACCAATAATTGACCCCTTAAACAATACCTTAGAGGAATGCAATTTAATCCTCACGAGATTTTTCTTTCATTGAGAATTTATTGAAAATTTATAAAATCTTATATGTGTAATAGAATTTAAAGTTAATTTTACACAATTGCACACCTATATAAATATTATTTGTCTTGAATGAAAATAAAATGATAGAAAAGAGAATGAACCTTAAGATTGCTAGTTTACACTTAAATTTTATGTACGAATTTGTAGATTTATTTTTTATACCTTATAAAGTCATTTTAGTGAGAGTGAAAATACACTAGCACACGTATTTGTGAAATGACACTATAGTTTAAAATCAAAATATAAGCTTTAAATTAAGGACTGCGAGATTGTGTTTGTGTACAGTTAATGGTGCTCCATAATGAAGAAAACCTCGTGGAAAAGGAACTCCTATAATTCAAAGAATGACAAGGAGGTGCTGATAAACAAAGCTAAAACATGAGAAATCAGAAAATTTTACTCAGAATTAATGAAAAGAAGTGTGGAACATTTTCTCCCCACCAATCAACGGATTACAGAGAGGGTGCATTTTGCGTCGACCAATTCTATTTTTAAGCAGTTTCCTTATATACATAATGCCCCATATCATACACATCAGTTCATTCTCCTGCAGTTTTTGCATACCTCTCCCTGCGTTCCTATAAGAGGTTTGATGTTTCCCATCTTCAGCATTGCAGCAACAAAATCATTAAAGAAAGTTGTTTGATGAATTCACTAGAGTTTTAGTAAATGTTTAATTTTTTCCTTCTTGACAATTTCTTGAATAAATGTTCAATATTTTTCTTCTTTATCTTTTACTTGAAAGCATCTCGATTACCTTGAAACAGAATTCATAATTTCTTAATTTCTAAATTCCTAGATGATTTTAGGAGCTTGTGTATTTTTACATAAATGAAATTCAAATTAAGAGTAAAATGACATGTTAGTTGATATAATTAAGGGTTCAAATGAGGAAAAGATAGGAGCGTGGTGGCACATTAATCAAACCAATAATTGACCCCTTAAACAATACCTTAGATGAATGCAATTTAATCCTCACAAGATTTTTCCTTTCCTTGAAAATTTATTGAAAAATCATAAAATCTTAGGGGAAAGATACCGTTTGTGGTGCGGGGCCCAAATATTGAGATAGTACTGGACAAAATATATCACTTTACAAAAAATGTTTCCACACCAAAAGTAACTCTTAAAATATTCCATTCTAACATATGATAGTACTATTATTTAAACATTGCCTCCTTTGAAATTATCCAACCTCATCGTAGTCATTGACATACCTTGAAATTCACAATTATATATATATATATATATATATATATATATATATATATATATATATATATATATAATTGTACAGGTTTCAATCACTTTTTGCAACAACAAAAATTCATAAATTCATCCTCTAAGCTTTAAAACACTCATTAATACGCATCATACTCTAACCACTAGTTTAATATTATAAAAAGTTTACATGGAGAATATATTTAAAACAACCACTTCAGCCAGACACTTCACAAGACTTTGTACACCAAACTGCAATAATAGTATGCCTCTTCATTGATATAGGAGTGTTCAATTTCCAGTGTCCACCTGCATAAAAATCAATCACATAATGGTTAGACTCACCTTCTCTAGCATTTAAAAACTCAGTACCAAGGAAGAAATAACTTGTACAATAGATTTAGTCGAAATACTGAATTTTTTTTATATTTAGAAATAAGTCAAAAAGAAACTATCCATTGGATTAAATTTCAAATCATTCTAGTGCATTCAATTTAAATTCATGTTTGGATCCATGTCTACAAAAATCAACCAATCAAATTTCAAGATCATGTTATAAAATGTTAGTGACCTATTACAACTCCAATGGTTCTCTTAGATTGACCTTGCATATTCATAGTAGAAGTGGCATACAACTCAAGTAAGGAGATTATGCTGAAATCAATAAATTTTCTGGTTTTATGCTATTTGGACCATGATTTTTTGGTTTTTGCAATTCATAGATGTATTCATTTTACTAAATTTGAAATATTCTGCAAAAACTTTATTTTTCTAGATTTAAATTTCTGCAAAATACTAAGTGATGCATATGTATTTTAGAGTTTAATTAAAGGCAGATATATTTCCTTTGATTCACATCATTAAGTCATTCACATCTTAATATTGAGCCTCAAAGGAGACCTAAACCAACAACAATTTTTTGTATTTTTTACAATTCATTTCTAACAAATCATCTTCCTTTCATTTCTAACCTATCCATTTATTTTATTTTTCTTTGATTATCCCTCTATGCACTTCAAGTTATCCAAATGTAAACATATAATATGTTAGATAATTTCTTGGCATACTTTGTATATAAATAATTAATAAATGAGTTGGTAACCATGAAGTAGTCTCATATTTTTCATTTCCTGTTGTGAAATAGGTCTTTCATTTTAGTCATGAGAAAGGTTGGTGTTACTAGGAGGTCGAAGAGGTCTAAAGTGAGAGGTACACAATTATCACATAATGTAATTGATGAAGAGGATGTTCTTGCACATGTTGATGTTCCTACACATGTCTCTATTCAAAGAACTTTGGTGAAAAAGAAGCTCAATATCATCAAAGGCTGGACAAAAGAAGATATAGAAAAAGCCATAGATGATTTCAATTTTAATGGGTTCTTAGTTAAAGCAGCAAAAAAGAAGTATTCAATTCCTCCCACATCATTACATTATTTGTTAAATGGTCTCACCCACACAAAGAGAAGGGGTCCTCCAACAATTCTAATAGGGGAAGAAGAGGAAGAAATTGTTGAATAGTGTAAATAAATGGATGAGATGGGTCATGGTTTAGAGCTAATACATTTGAAGTTGAATGTTGCTCATATTTATGAAAATTCTTCCTGAGTAGAGGGAAACTGATTCCTGGGTTGAAAATTCTTCCTAGGAACATCCTGATAAGGAGCATGTTGGGTGAACTACTTCTTGAGGGTGATAAGATAATTAGCAATTTTTTCTACCAACTGATCTGCATCAGCGCCAAGAGAAGATGTAGAAGAGGGTGATGCTTTGGATCTGAACGAATCTCTCCTTAGCTTGCCAGACATGATCAGATCATCTTTAACACTGATAGCGAATCTCTGATCAACATCCAAAGTGGCAAGGTTGGCTCTCCTAAGTGCATAGCTTAGTTCAGGTTGTTCAGCATTAAGGAAGAACCATTTCTAAATATGATCCACAAGGTGTGTGTTTTGTGGGGTTCTATTAACTAGCATGTTGAATCTAGCAACAAATTCCCTCATGTGATCATGTGATTCTTTCTTGATTTGAGAAATCTAGGCCAAGAGGGCATGTACATCCTCAGCAGGTTTGAAACGCTGTTCAACTCAATTGTCATGGTGTCCCAACTGGTGATGGATCTAGCAGGGAGATGGTAAAACCAATCAGAAACATTATCTTGCAATGTCTCCACAAAAACTCTAACGGAGATATCTTCATCTTCAACTCTGAGAACACCACAAACAATAATGAAAGCTGCAATATGCTCATCTAGATGAACCTTCCCATCACCTCTAAATTTAGGGAAATTCTTTCTATCGCCTCTAGGTAATTCATACAATGGTTGGGGAAGAGCAAGAGGCATAACCCTTTGGCCCCAAGGTAGAGGACCTGCCATCTTTGGAAAGTTTTTTTTTAGAAGAACTGAAACACCAATGAGAATCAAAGCATGAAAATTAGGACTGATTTGATAATGAGGGATGTCACTCCTAGAAGTTTTGTCTTTAGTAGGAGGAGCGGTCACAGATCTTTTTCCTCTTCATTTTCTTGTTGATGAAGGGAGAGAGAAACCTTGATGATCCAAAAGATGGAAATAAGGGTCTTCTTCCCCAAGGGTTATTCTACCCTGAGTGTATCTTGGAGTCGCTAGATCAAAGATGATAAAGAAGTTATTATTAAAAATTGGAATCCATTTGCTAATAATTCCCCAGCGGAGTCGCCAAAAACTGTTAGGTTTTAGAATGGAACATGGGTTGAAACCATAGTCAGGGAACAACAAGTACCTCCTTCTTTAATGGGAGAGGTTCCCATATT
Source organism: Taxus chinensis (assembly GCA_019776745.2). Taxonomy (NCBI): domain Eukaryota; kingdom Viridiplantae; phylum Streptophyta; class Pinopsida; order Cupressales; family Taxaceae; genus Taxus; species Taxus chinensis. The sequence continues at coordinate 180,502,518 of CM034152.1, read as the reverse complement.
GAAAGTGGGAAAAACAAATGTACAAATATAAAAATATCAATGTTTGGACCCTAATATTTTGAGATGTTTTCATACTTAAAATATTATCAACCAGAAGGAATAGAAGAATAGAGAGATGGAAGAAGGAATAAAACAACAATGCTTTTGGGAAATATAGATAACAAATTATCTCCCTACTTACATTGAACAAGGAAAATAAAGAAAAGGATCAATTACTTCAACACCAACACAAATCTACAGATACAAAGTTCTAAATATTCACACAGACCAAAACAAAAAGTTTATATTGAACGCAAAACAAATGATCCCTTGAATCAAGCAAAGAGAGAGGAAACTATATCAAAAGAAAATAAGAAGAGAAAAAACTTCTGTATTGAATTAATTCATAATTTACAACATTCCCTAGAAAACCATAGTCCTCGATCCATGGCCAAAACCATGTTCTTATAACAATTCATATACATCCATACTTTTTCCCAAAGAAAAGAATATCCAAAAGGAATAATGTTTGTTACAGATACAATTTTGGAAAACGAAATGAAACAAATGTACTCATGAAAACTAGAGGTTCAAAAGGTAAATATTTCATTAGTTACAACATGATTACTTTAGCAGGGGATATCTCATGATTTTCTTCTTCATGTTGTCCTACCATTTCCACCTTTTAACAATTTCACTTGTAATTTTCTCCCTTTTTTATCACATATGCCCGATAAACTCCATTTTTTATGATTAAACATTACATCCCTTTGAACTTATAAATTCAGCTCCATAATAAACCAAAAAAGCATCTCATCGAGAAACAACAAGGATACAAAGAAAAATAAATGAAGAATGATCCATTTCTTGCATTTTATAGAGCTTTGGTTCATTAATGGTGTCAAAAACTAGATGACTGTATTTGGCTATCTTTTCCCCATTTTACCTTAAAATTTGGAACCTACATGTGGCAAAATCCAAGCAATAACAGCCCTGGGGAAGAAAGCCACATTTCATGACATTTGGGAGAAAAAGTGTGATTTCCCATTTTTCTCCGCTCTCCTGCAGCTCCGCTCAAAGCTGGACATGTAGCGATATCTGAGTGGCTGAGGAAATGCAGTCCAAATATGTCATTTAAACTCTTTTTAACAAAAAGCTCAAATTCTCAAAAATCTTCATCAACCCGGTTTGACTTTTCATTGTGAACACGTGGCAAAATGGGGGCGTGGCCCAATTTGCAACATTTTAACCCTCTAGTGAAAAATGCTCAAATTCTTAATTCTCTCTAGAGGCCCGCCGCATCGATTCTATCCTTCAACACGTGGCATCACCTAATTGCGTGCGGGAATGTGCATCAGTTTTCAACTTTATCTATTTTGAGAAAGGGGGAAAATTCCAACTTTTTTCCCGAAAGTCTGTACCTCTACCATTAACTTTCCAATGTAGAAAACGTGTCCGTTTCTGATTTTCCGTGGACTTTAGCTTAGAAATTTTACCTTCGCATGAATGGGGCCACGGACTTTTTCAGAAATTTTTTCCCTTTGTGGAAACAAGGCTAAAATTCCCAAAGCCTTCTGCTGGTCTGCCAAAGTGCCTATGAACTAAATAATAGCCACGTGTCCTTATTTCATTCTTCAAAATATGGCATCACCTGATTGATTGTGGGGATTTGCTTTGCTTTTTATCTATTTTTTTGGAAAGAGAAAAATTCCAACTTTTTCCCCCAAAGCCCATGCCTCTGCCATTGACTTTTCAATGTGAACACATGCCTTATTTTGATTTACTATAGATTTGAACTTAGAAATTTATCCTTTCGCTTGGGTGGGGCCGAGTGTCATTTTAAAACTTTTTTCCCTTTCACCATAATGCCTTAGAGAATAACGTGGATCCGTCACCCCGAACTTCCACCTAAACTACTCCAGCCAATTAGAGACCGACGGTTATGCGGGGCAAATCTAGCATTTTTTCTAAAATCACCAAAAGTGATAAGTTAAAAAAAAAACATACCTGGTCGTAACTTCACCTTTCTGAGCAAGAATTTGATGGGGAAAAGTGTGAAGCCGCGAAAGCGATGACGATCCAAGGACTTGCTTCCACAACATATAACCCGATAATGCGACAATTTTTTTATTTTTTTTGTGTATAATTAGAAATCAATTATTTTATACTAAACTAAGTGTACTAAGCGTTAGTGAAAAGGAATAGAAAAATCTTAATTTATACTTACTCATATAGGTGTATGAAGTTTTAGCTAAAATACCTATTTCATTGTTAATTATGAAGTTCGAAATCCATCTTTCATACTAGGTTACATGTACTAAGAATGTGAAAATGTTTATAATACTGTAATCATTCAAAATTTCTTTCTTTAATTACAGATAAAGATGACATGTAAAGGCATATACTAGAAGTTGCTTATTTTTCACAGTTCAATAGAACGGATAATTTTAAAGAGACCATTGCTATGAAATTTACAAAGGCATCATCATTTTCAAAATTTATTAGTGAAAGAAGAAACAAAAATCATTTAAAAAAAAAAAGAAACACATTATATATAAAAAAAGAAGAAGGGATTTATCAGCTACAAGATTTAGAACAGCGGGAGCAAAACTATAAAGAGAGGAGTAGCTGCTTGGAAAATTATTGCGCCTAATGGATCAGATAAAGATGACAATAGTTTTATTAGAGGAAAAAAATTCAAATTTATGCTTGAATTTATGGTGGTGGGTGGGTGGCTACTGCCATAGCATTAAAACCTCTATCCCCTTACGTGCTGGAGTCTTCTTACTGATCTGCGCATCTCCCATTAATTTCTCCTTACATGCTGGAGCTACTCTTACTGGCCGCATATCTACATTCAGTGACTTTTAGATCTGTAGATCTTATGCGCCCCCCTTGTATTTTACAAATCTTGATCCCTTTTGAGTTGGCCTGCCATGAATACCCTTCCCTGTGCTGCGTGGAATGCAGAGTTGGTTCAAGATGAAGCTACAAGCTAGAGAGCAGGTGAGTTAACTGATTGATTCGGCCCTGGCCGCGCGAGTAGACAAGATGTTAAAGATGGAGCTACGGGTGAGTGGAATAGGCGTGTAACCTCCCTTGTTCGGTGCTGCGAGGTGCATTCATGGCGGGGGTCCACAGCCACGGCCTGCCAATACAGTTGGCCAGGCAGCAGGTAGGTCACAGCAATAAAACCAAGCCTCTTTTTTTTTTGAGCGCTTAAATAAGCAGGTTGTCCAAATATGTTGTTATCTGTTCAGTATCGAATGCATCCTCAAAAATCCAGGATCCGCCTTCAATATATTTAATCAAATCGATCAAGGGACAGTGAGAGTATTACCAGAAGACCTGGTGGGATCTATTGCACAGATCTTCTACTTAGATCCTATCGAATTTATGGTAGCCCGTGGAAGAGAGTCTCATAGAGTCGTATCTGTTCCATATCAGAAAATACAGAAGCATAATTTGCTTTGCAATTGTATGGACGCCTCATTCGTAGAGGTGGGTCTGTTTCAAATCAGAATATTCATGAAGCATGATTTGTTTTGCAATTATTTGAAATGGGAAGCGCATTAGTTACTTGTACCTACGTAGGTTTAATTGCATATATAACTTAATATTATTTCCTTGGCAACATTTTATTAGTACACTTGGTTAATATAAGGGAAATATTAATAGTATTTTAATATTAATATAATTTAATAATAATAAATCCATTAATTTTAATGTTACTTAAATGTGAATATTAATCAAAATATTAGTACCTTTATTAGGCATTAAGGACATGTGGGTAATAAACTTAAAAAGTTTAGAGATTTAACATTAAAATCTCTTTCATTGTATGGGATTTCAAGAAGATTCGATTTCATTTCCCCTTCACAATTTGCAAATGGATTTACAAGAAATTCTTAAATGAGGAAAAACTCATAATAGAGCTAGGACATAAATTACTTTATTGGCATATTGGAAATTATTTAAAACTTAAGTCCTTCCATTAACAATACAAGAAGAGATAATGCACTAATATTCTCACTTTTCAATACATCTCTTCTAAGCAACAAAATGAAATCTAACATGTATATTTTTTTTGTAATTTTCCTAACATTCCACAAAAGAGTCCTACAATATTTCCATTAAATTTTAAACAAGATCTACCAACATTTCAACAAGATCAACTTATTCTTAAGAGGTTCCAAGCCAAGTAAGGAGAATGAATGGATTGTCTTTCTTGCAACTTTTAATTCGATCCCCAATACAAGCTTGCTAATGAAGTTCAAACAACATTCCTTCAACATCTTGTTACAATACTTTTCTACTTCATGTGGAAACAAATTTACAATAATGGAAACTACAATACAAAGTGATATTACATTTTTCCTCCACTCAAGGTGGGTAAATACATGGTGGTTTTACATTGTCAACAACAAGGTTCCAAAAGCTCCAATTATCAACAAGGTGGCTCCTCCATAGTTGGCTTGATTCACAACAAAATAAGGGGAGAGGCAACGCTCTCCTCCCAACCAAAATACCCAATGGAGAAGAGAAGCCATCCTCTCCATTGGCCCCTGAGCCCCAACCACATCACAATGGGAGAGAATCCAACTCATGGCAACTACAAGCTTCCACATAACTAAACATAACATTTCACATGCATTCCACAATCCTTCAAAACAATAGAATCAACAACACAACAAGAGGGGAAACAATCACAACAACAAGTCACAAGGATTCTCAAGAAAACCACAAGAGTAAGGACATATGGGGAGGGCCACTTATGCCTCCCAATGGGAATGGGTGCCACCTAAAAGCATCCAATGCAAAACACAATACCCCTAACAACTCTTATGCCTCCCTCAAGTACCCCTTATCCCTCCATTCACTCTTATGCCTCCCTCAACTCTTATGGCTCCCTCAAAGTAAAGCAAGAAGAAAATGCAAGCATTTCTCTTACAAGGTGGGCACCCAACCCAAACTCCCTCCTCAAGAACATGATCTCTTATGCCTCCCTCAAATAAACTCCCCCATAGTCTCCTCCCACTCCAAACTTAGGCATTCTATAACCCATTCCCAACAAGTATTTCAACAACAAAATTCAACACAACATATGTTACTCAATCATATAACAAAAAGAGGAAAACATAATACAACAAAGGTGAAGCTCCTACCTTTCCATGGTAGAGCTTGCTCCAAGTATGAAGTCTCAAATCCCTCCAAGATCAAGCAAGCATCCACAAGCCTCTCACAAAATTTCCACAAGTATCAACAAGCTCCAAAAATCCCACAAACTCCTTCAAAATCCTCTCTTTTCCAAAATACAAAAGACTAAAAATGAAACTTCCAACCCCCAAAACAAACAAGAGGATCAAATAAATAGATAAAGTAGAGGGAGGGATGATGTGGCTCCAAGTAGGATGCCACCTCCTTTTCCCTCCACTCCACATCATTTGGTCAACATCAAATCCCAAAGCACCATTAATAAGTGGTTGAAAGAAAAGCAAGCACCTTACACACTCCAACTAAGCCTACTTCCCCAAAGGAAAAAATTAAATTTTGAAAGAATGTGCAATTAATATTTTTACCCTTTCATCCCCCCAAAACACCTAAAAGACCCCCCTAAATTTGGCCTTCCAACCCATAGGTAGGGTTGGCATGGGGTTTTAAGAGGTGTGGGACAAGTTTGACTTGTCCCACAAGCTTTGAAATTTGGCCTCTAAGGCAAAATTCGAGTTTCCCATGTGGGGTAGAGTGTGCTACATTCAAACTCATACACACATCAATACACACAAAATCCCAATCAAATCAAAATCCTAATAAATGAACTCTCTTAGGTCACATCTTTTAATTAGTTTAGGACAATTTCACACTAACTTAATTAACCCACTACAACCCATGGCTAACAAAGGGGTAAACTCCAAATCCAAGGAAAATGAATAACAACATAAGTAAAATTTCACTTACTAAGAGCAACACATACTAACATAATAAAAGGAAAAAATTGAAACAAAACAACACATGATCCCTAGGTCACAACTTTTCCCTTTACCAGATAATTCTAACAACACACACAATTACTTGTTGCCATGGTGACCTTAGCTAGATTCCTCTCAAATCCCGATGGTCGTTGGTCTCCACTCCCCCAATGTTGTTGTGAATATAGTATACCTGCAGAACAGAGAATACCTCCTTCGGCCTGTTGGCCACATTAAAACATTCATGCCAATTATACAATATAATCTAAAATAAACGACACATGATTTACTATCATCTATGCAAGTACGATATCACTAACACTTTATAACACATTTCTATTCCATATTTCATTTATGTCAAAATGATCATCACATTAGTCCAATTATCAAGTTCTACTCAAAATGATTAAACATATCACATGCCATAATTAAGATAAATAACCCTGTCAAAATATACAAATATCGTCATCAAATGTCCACTAGTAAACCATTTGCATCATATAAAGATCGAATCAATAACAGTCCCAATGTTTATGATATCTACTAGCATGCTAAAACAAGAAGTCATAATAATCCATAAGTGAAGTAATCAGTCTTGAAAACAACAAAACAAAATGAGGTCGAAAGGAAGTGGGCACTACAAAAAGTGTGAGGGTTTTAGACGTATGAAACCTTCCTTTAATTTAGAGACAATGTAGAAGAAGACTATCTAGATACATTCACATGGTCCCCTTATATTGTGAACACCAACGTGGAAAATACAATATTTTAATTTAGAGATAATAGTGAAGAATACTATCTAGATACATTCACATGGTCGCCTTATATTCTGAACACCAACGTGAGAAAATACAATATTTTCTATTCTAATAGGCATTGCTACCATGGTCAACATATGTCAAACTTTGTGGTGCTCCTTATGAAAAGTTTTGACATTTATTTTTAATATTTCATTTTTTTTTGTTTTTTAGCATTTCCATATTCCTCCACCCCCGCCCCCCCCCCGCCCCCCCCCCCCAATTGTGTTCAACACGTATGTTATTAAAACATATAATAATATAGGACACTATTCAAGAATAACCAACTAGAGAAAAAATCTCCTGTGGTGGAAAAGGGAAAAATACATGATATTGTTAGGATCCCATTACGATCTAAACATGATTTTTTAATATCTATTTTATAATTATTTCTTAGTTGCAGTGAACAATTTTGTTTATTGTTTATATACTTTTTTTTTTCAATACTGGATATTTTCAATTGTTATATACTTTTTTTTTTCAATACTGGATATTTTCAATTGTTATAACTATGCATATGGTTAGGTGCCTATAAAAATAAAATGTATATTTAATTTTTTACTAAATGACTAAGACAATATAATGATGAAGCAATGTTAACCAATAAGGCCATTTTGTTTGTCTAGATTATGATTAGATTGACTTTTTATTATTGGTTTGGTGAAGAATCCATGAATTTATTATTAATATATACCTTTTGTTGATTCGATGTGTTTGTGTCTTCATCTTTAGTGTTTTTCAAAAATTAATTATTTCCATTAAATTTAATTTTTTTACAATTAAATGAAACTAAAATTGTATTTCTTAACAAATTTTCATTTTTTTAATTGTTAAGTTTACATATGTCTAAATAGTCACACAGTTCTCTTATTTATATGTTTAGCCATTAATGTATTCTCTTGACAATATGTGTTTATGGGGCCTTGAGAGATGTGGCGGAGGGATTTGAGTTATTAGCGGTTTTCAATTGTATTCTCTTGACAATTATGTGTTTATGGGGGCCTTGGAGATGTGGCGGAGGGATTTGAGTTATTAGCGGTTTCAATTGGGCTAACTGCATCCCTTGGCTTTGCATGTTTGATTCCATTTGAATCCACCGACATTGTACATGTTTCGTACCATGTGTGAGGCTTCATTAGAAATATAATGTAAGAAACACATTCTTAACCCTCTCACCAAAAAATATATCACCACCTGATGGTGAATGCTTTGACTAGTTTATGCTTCTTTCTACACCAGGTTCAGTGAATTCATGTGTGTGGTTGAAGATGATTCCTAGAGCCTATTGTGTTCTCGTATGACAAAAGAATATGTTAAAACATCCATGTTATTTTATAGGTAGAAAATGTTAGTCTATAAAATTCTTGTCATGTGATTTGAGGTTCCACATTGCAATGCTAGCTACATACAATTTCAATTCCTATATTGAAAACAAATCCATGAAATTTTAGGCTTCAAATTTAACTGATACTTGGCATCATGAATTTTCGTGCAATAATAATCCATGAAATTTTAGGCTTCAATTTAACTGATACTTGTCATCATGAATTTTCGTGCAATAATAATGAGTTCATTTTTTCCATTTCTTATCGTAAGGAAAAATAATGGTGTACATGATATTGGACTGTCGAACTCAAGGTCAATAGCCTTAACTATAAATAGAGTTCATGCATTTTCCATTTTCCTATGTAACCAATTCCTCATTACAATGATGACATAAATGTGAGAGAGAAGAATAGTTTGTGAAATTGAAGAAACAAGTAAATCTTTCTTCTACATCCACTTTCTCTTTTGTTTCACACAACATAGTACCCTTTGGTGTGATTTAAGTTCCCAAGAAAATTGCTCAACCATTAGGAAGGTGAGAAAAGTCATGAATTTTACCTTAAAATGAGAAAATAATAAGAGTAATGATAGCATCCATGCTCAAACCATAACAGTTCTAGAGTTGGCAAAAAAGTGTTTGCCTTAACATGGCAATTGTGAAAATCTCGCAAGATATACAGAAATTTGTAGACATTAATCCTTCATGTCATCGGTTGAATTTCCATAAGGAAAAATGTATTCAATTAACAATATTTGCCTTAACATGGCAATTGTGAAAATCTCGCAAGATATAAGAAATTTGTAGACATTAATCCTTCATGTCATCGGTTGAGTCTTCCATAGGAAAAAGTATTCAATTAACAATATTAACATAATCATATTCAAATAGGTTCTTCGTTGGAGTCTTTAGTAAAACCTTCTTAGAGTATAATGATGATATTTATCAACTACCCTTTCTATCATTGTGTTTGTGTTTGTGTTTGAAAATTTTCACATTTTGCAAATGCATTGTAAATGTCTTACATGGAATTCTGACAATCCAATTAGACCGAAGAAAAAGAACTAAATTTTTTTAATATCGTTCACGCCGCTAGTCACTCCCGTTGACAAGAATGTTGAGTGGGACATATGGTAGCATAGATACATCAGTTGATTTAAAAGAGTTGAATTTTTAAATAATATTAATTGATTAAGAATAAAATAATAATGCATTGGCTAATTGCAGTTTGGTCTATCGGGGAAGTTGATAGGTTCTTTAATAGTCATCCAGGGATCAATTCTTGTCAAGTGTAAGGGCCTAAATCCAGACTGTCATTTGTGAATAAGTACTACTACTAGGGGGGGGAGGGGACTATCATTTGTGAATAAGTAATAGAGACAAGGGGGGGGAGGGGCATTTGAGACATTAATAGAGACAAAATTTGACTAAATTGTCTCAAATAGAGACAATAAAAAAGTTGTATATCATCTCTATTATTGTCTCAAAGCAGGTGTCCTCTAGTATTGTCTATAATTATTGTCTCTCAAGAGACAATATAGATTGATACATATTTTATCTCCTTGAGAGACCAATATAATTTTTGTCTCCTTAGAGACAATATCATTATTGTCTCCTTAGAGACAATACCGAATGCTAACATTTTGTCTCTCTGGAGACAATACTAATTTCAATTTTTATTGTCTCTCTAGAGATGATACGAAATTAAAGAATGAAAAATATGAATTTTAAAACTACATAATAACCAAATATCATATAGTGCAATCAATGAAGTTACATATCATCTATGATGTCAGAGTGGTCTGGTAATTAAAATTATAAATTAACAACAATTCAAATTTAAATCTTGTTCCCAATAATGGGCCCACAAATATTTATTTTATTATTATCAAATAAGATAAAAATACAAAAGGGTTTCCTAACTTCTTTTAGCCCTTGAAATACAATGATAAAATACAAAATGGTGTCTAAATTTTGTTTAACCCTTGATATACAATATTAACACCTTCTCTCCACCACCAACTTCAAGTGATCCATATGATTCCCTAGTGCTACTTTGAGGTTATTTTTCTGAACTTTATTTTTGAGCAACTTCCTTTTTGAGAAATTGCCTCTCCATCGGCCAACAGTCATCTTCATGTTCTTTACTTTTATTGTCTCAACTTTGATGCAATTCTCTACTATCGTTAGCAGCGAAGGTGCATTGGATTCTAAGAAATTATGATTACATTTTTTAATCCCATTTTGCCAAAAGTATTCACAAATTACATTTAAATTAGGACAATTAATTAGTTTTAACTAAATTGACCTGATCTTTACATTTTGTTTCTAAAATATTAGTTATCACTAACTCATTACTATCAATCCATTTTCATAACTATATCAAAGACTAACCTCAAACATTATAATCCCTGGAATTCCACACATGCCTAGTGAAAATGTTATGATATAAGCCTGTACAAAAAAACCAAAAAAAAAATCCATTATTCATATATTTTTTCTTTAGTGGATATTCTACACTACATGCATGAAAATTGAGGTAAAAACGTACAAAGCATTATATACAAACAATGCCTAGTGAAACCATTGAGGCACAAGGCAATTTTTTCAAACAGTACACATGCCTTGTGCTTTTGCATACATTTCACACAGAAAATAGAAGCATACCTATTTACACAGGAAATCAGTCCAAAATGACAAAACACAAAGACGTACTCAGTATTATCACATGTATAAAAGCTTCTATTAGATCATTCAAGTAATTACATAGCTTCTATTCGATCTGTGATGTTCGCAAAAACACTTGAAGAAGCAAAAGTATTCTACCATGAAGTATCTAATCCAAATAAATTAGTTAACTTAAAAATGCCAATATTCTCGACATTGATTCAAACTCGTTAGAGGAGTAATTCTAAACAGATCTTATTTTATTGAAAGTTTGAAAAGTGAGGACTTAGTAGGTTCTACAAAGGAAACATATTGTCCTTTATCTTTCCATTGAGTAATAGTAACAAATTTATGCAAATGTTGTTTTATATTTTAATTTGTTTCATTAAGCTTAAAACATGTGTAATAGTAATGAATTTAAGAAAATCCAAACCTGAAAATCCAAACCAAGCTCACAAGGTCCTCTGTAAACTGAATGCTACGTTGTAGAACAAGTATGGTTTCCCAAGGTGTCTTACAAGCAGCTGTCGATGCCAGAGAGAAAGCCTACAAAAAAAATAATTGTTCAAGCTCTCAATTAAAGACAAAATGGGATTTCAAAGGGTAGCAAAAAAAAAATAAGAATACAAAGAAACAAAGCATTGCTAGATAAGAAGGAGCAAAATGAGAGGGTTCTTGTAAAAATTAGCAAAGTATCATAACCTGCAAGCGTAAATATGTGCATAAGAATATTATATAATTGCTAAACTTTCAACAAATTACTCTCAAATATGAAATTGAATCACATGAAGTGTTTAAATTAATGGGTACAAGATACCCCTAAACACACAACATGGAATGAAAAAAAAACTAATATAGTTGATGAAAGTTTGATGACCTACAAGAGATGTCAGGTGGCCCTTTGCATCACAATTTGTACCATCCTTTTCATTAATAAAATAAACAAAGTCATCCAGTTCACGATCCAACATCATAATCTTCACAGTAAACCTCATAGGCACTATAAAGCAATATTTTAAAATTTTCCCTAAAAATCAAACCTCAATTGTCTAGCAACAAGTCTGTACCAACATAATGAATACTCTTGAGTACAAAACATAGAATCAAACTTCCTATAAACTTTGATCCAAGGACTTGCTTCCACAACATATAACCCAAAAATGTGACTAAATTTTTATTTATTTTTGTGTATAATTAGAAATCAATTCTTTTATACTAAACTAAGTGTAGTAAGCGTTAGTGAAAAGGAATAGAAAAATCTTAATTTATACTTAATCATATAGGTGTATGAAGTTTTAGCTAAAATAGTTATTTCATTGTTAATTAATAAGTTCGAAATCCATCTTTCATACTAGGTTACATGTACTAAGAATGTGAAAATGTTTATAATACTGTAATCATTCAAATTTTCTTTCTTTAATTACAAATAAAGATGACATGTAAAGGCATATACTAGAAGCTGCTTATTTTTCACAGTTCAACAGAACGGATAATTTTAAAGGGACCATTGCTATGAACTTTACAAAGGCGTCATCATTTTAAAAATTTATTAGTGAAAGAAGAAACAAAAATCATTTTTAAAAACAAAGAAACACATCATATATAAAAAAAGAAGAAGGGATTTATCTGTTACAAGATTTAGAACAGTGGGAGCAAAGCTATAAAGAGAGGAGTAGCTACTTGGAAAATTATTGCGCCTAATGGATCAGATAAAGATGATAATAGTTTTATTAGAGAAAAAACATTCAAATTTATGCTTGAATTTACGGTGGTGGGTGGGTGGCTACTGCCATAGCATTAAAAACTCTATCCCCTTGCGTGTTGGAGTCTTCTTACTGAGCCGCACATCTCCCATTAATTCCTCCTTACGTGCTGGAGCTACTCTTACTGGCCACATATCTGCATTCATTGACTTTTAGATCTGCAGATCTTATGCGCTCCCCCTGTATTTTGCAAATCTTGATCCCTTTTGAGTCGGCCTGCCATGAATACCCTGACCTGTGCTGCGTGGAATGCAAAGTTGGTTCAAGATGAAGCTACAGGCTAGAGAGCAGGTGAGTTAACTGATTGATTCGGCCCTGGCCGCGTGAGTAGACAGGAGGTTAAAGATGGAGCTACGGGCAAGTGGAACAGGTGTGTTACCTCCCTTGTTCGGTGCTGCGAGGTGCACTAATGGCGGGGGTCCACAGGCATGCCCTGCCATAGCAGTCGGCCAGGCAGCAGGCAGGTCACAGCAATAAAACCAAGCCTCTTTTTTTTTTTAGCGCTTAGACAAGCAGGTTGTCAAACTATGTTGTTATCTGTTTAGTATCGAATGCATCCTCAAAAATCTGGGATCCGCCTTCAAGATATTTAATCAAATCGATCAAGGGACAGTGAGAGTATTACCAGAAGACCTGGTGGGATCTATTGCACAGATCTTCTACTTAGATCCTATCGAATTTATGGTAGCTCGTGGAAGAGATTCTCATAAAGGCGGATCTGTTCCATATCAGAAAATACATAAGCACAGTTTGCTTTGCAATTATATGGATGCCTCATTCATAGAGGTGGGTCTGTTTCAAATCAGAATATTCATGAAGCACGATTTGTTTTGCAATTATTCGAAATGTGAAGCGCATTAGTTACTTGTACCTACGTAGGTTTAATTGCATATATAACTTAATATTATTTCCTTGGCAACATTTTATTAGTATACTTGGTTAATATAAGGGAAATATTAATAGTATTTTAATATTAATATAATTTAATAATAATAAATCCATTAATTTTAATGTTACTTAAATGTGAATATTATTCAAAACATTAGTACCTTTATTAGGCATTAAGGACATGTGGGTAATAAACTTAATAAGTTTAGAGCTTTAACATTAAAATCTCTTTCATTGTATGGGATTTCAAGAAGATTCGATTGCATTTCCCCTTTACAATTTTCAAATGGATTTACAAGAAATTCTTAAATGAGGAAAAACACATAATAGAGCTAGGACATAAATTACTTTATTGGCATATTGGAAACTATTTAAAACTTAAGTCCTTCCATTAACAATACAAGAAGAGAATGCACTAATATTCTCACTTTTCAATACATCTTTTCTAAGCAACAAAATGAAATTTAATGTATATATTTTTCTAAATATAGATTTCCCAACATTCCTCAAGAGGTTTTCAACCATATTTCCATTAATTTTTAGAGTAATAACTACTAACTTTTCAACAAGATCAACACATTCACAAGAGGTTCCAAGCCAAGTTAAAGGAGAATAATTAGATTGTATTTCTTTCAAATTTTAATTCCATCCACATTGCAACCTTACTAATGAAGTTCAATACAATTTTCCTTCAACATCTTGTTACAACATTTTCCACTTAATGTGGGAACAAATTTACAATAATGGAAACTAAAATAAAAAGCAATATTACATTTTTCCTCCACTCAAGGTGGGTAAACATACAAGGTGGTTTCACATTGTCATCAACAAGGCTACAATGCTACAACATCAACAAGGTAGCTCCTCCAATAGTTTGCTTGATTCACAACAAAATAAGGGGAGAGGCAACACTCTCCTCCCAACCAAGATACCCAATGGAGAAGAGAAGCCATCCTCTCCATTGGCCCCCGAGCCCCAACCACATTACAATGAGAGAAAATCCAACTCATGGCAACTACTAGCTTCCACATAACTCAACATAATATTTCACATTCATTCCATAATCCTTCAAAACAAAATCAACAACACAAAAAGAGGGAAAACAATCACAACATCAAGTCACAAGGCTTATCAAGAAAGCCATAAGAGTAAGACCTATGGGGAGGCCACTTATGCCTCCCAATGGGAATGGGTTCCACCTAAAAGCCTCCAATAAAAAACACAATACCCCTAACAACTCTTATGCCTCCCTCAAGTACCCCTTATCCCTCCATCCACTCTTATGCCTCCCTCAACTCTTATGGCTCCCTCAAAGTAAAAATAAGAAAAAATGCAAGCATTTCTCTTACTAGGTTGGCACCCAACCCAAACTCCCTCCTCAAGAAAATGATCTCTTATGCCTCCCTCAAATAAACTCCCCATAGTCTCCTCCCACTCCCAACTTTAGCATTCTACCCATTCCCAACAAGCATTACAAACAATAATATTCAACACAACATATGTATACATTCATATAACAAAAAAGAAACATAATGTAAACAAAGGTGAAGCTCCTACCTTTCCATGGTAGAGCTTGTTCCAAGTATGAAGTCTCAAATCCCTCCAAAGATCAAGCAAGCATCCACAAGCTCCAACAAAATTCCCACAAGTATCAACAAGCTCCAAAAATCCACAAACTCCTTCAAAATCCTCTCCTCTCCAAAATACAAAAGACTAAAAAAAATGAAACTTCCAACCCCCAAAACAAACAAGAGGATCAAATAAATAGAGAAAAGAGAGGGAGGGATGATGTGGCTCCATGTAGTATGCCACCTTCTTTCCTTCCACTCCACATCATTTGGTCAACTTCATATTCCAATGCACCATTAATAAGTGGTTGAAAGAAAGGCAAGCACCTTACACACTCCATCTAAGCCCACTCCCCCAAAGGAAAAAATTAAATTTGAAAGAAAGTGCAATTAATATTTTACCCTTTTATCCCCCCAAAACACCTAAAAGACCTTAAATTTGGCCATCCAACCCATAGGTAGGGTTGGCATGGGGTTTTAAGAGGTGTGGGACAAGTTTGACTTGTCCCACAAGCTTTGAAATTTGGCCTTTAAGGCCAAATTCTAGTTTCCCATGTAGGGTAGAGTGTGCTACACTCAAAACTCAAACACACATCAATCCACACAAAATCCAAAGTAAATCAAGACTAATCAATGAACTCTCTTTGGTCATATCCTTTAATTAGTTTAGGACAAATTCAAATTATCTTAATTAAGACACTACAACCCATGACTAATAAAGGGGTAAACTCCAATCCAAAGAATATGAATAATAACACACTTGTAAAATTTTACTTACTAAGAACAAAACTTACTAACATAATAGAAAGGGAAAATTAAAACAAAACAACACATGACCCCTAGGTCACAATTTTCCCCTAACCAAATAATTCAGACACACACACAATTACTTGTTGTCATGGTGACCTTAGCTGGATTCTTCTCGAATTCCGATGTGGTTGGTCTCCACTCCCCAATATTTTTGTGAATATAATATACCTGCAGAACAGAGAATATCTCTTTCAGCCTGTTGGCCGCATTAATAATTTCATGCCAAATATACAATATAATCTAAAATAAATGGCACATGATTTACTATCATCTATGCAAGAACGATATCACTTACACTTTCTAGCACATTTCTATTCCACATTTCATTTATGTCAAAACGATCATCACATTAGTCCAATTATCAAGTTCTACTCAATATGATTAAATATATCACATGTCATAATTAAAGATAAATAACCCTGTCAAAAGTATACAAATATCGTCATCAAATGTCCACCAGTAAACCATATGCATCATATAAAGATCAAATCAATAACAGTCCAATGTCTATGATATCTACTAGCATGCTAAATCAAGAAGCCATAATAATCCATAAGTGAAGTAATCAGTCTCGAAAACAACAACAAAAATGGTGTCGAAGGGAAGTGGGCACTACAAAAAGAAAGTAGGAAGTTGCAGGAAACAAGAAAACTCCTATTTTGCTCCCGATGAAGGATTTCTTTCTCTGTAAAAGGTTAAAACAAAATATGTAAGGTCCCACACATTCAAAACTCATAAAAGGAGAACTAAAATCAATTCCCATCAATTGTAAATAGGTAAAACATTTTAACGGTAGCAGACTGAGGAAATTTTGATTAAAAACATCATGGGAAAAGAAAATGAACATCTAAGGAGTTTAAAACATGAATTTCTTCTATGGGAGAGCTCCAATTTTCACGAAAACTAGATTCAAAAGGGTGGGGAAAATTGAGAGGACAACACCGCCTCAGGGTCTCACCTTAACATAAGTGCTAGGAGGACACGTGGAGGATTCTACTAGCTCCGCTCTATACATAAGATTTTCAAGCAACTTTCTAAAGGCCTTGGACACGTGGTGAGCTTGAGCTTCTTTGGGGACTGGCCACTAAATTTTATTTTGAAGAAGTGCCAGGAGGATACCTGGAGGCTTCTACTTAATCTGCCCTTTCTTGGACTTCTCAATGGCCAAGGAAAACTATCTCGGACCCTGGACACATGGCGCCTTCCGCAGATCCTTCAACTTCTTTAAACAACTCTATCGGACTAAGACATGTGAAGGGACCATGCCTATTTGGGGTCTCCTCTTTTGAGCACCATACCAAAGGGTTTGCCAAGGCGACACGTGGAGGCTTCCGTTGGCTCCTTTTTTACTAAGACATTTCAAAGGCCAAAATGTATTTTTTCTTGGGCCCAGGGCATGTCGAAGGCCCGCTCTTGTTTGGAAACTTGCCCCTATACTTCTCCTTTGTAGTTACACCAAGGAAACACATGGATGGTTATAATATAAAGTAGAGAAGGGGCAGAATCAATGGTTGTTGTGTATCACATCTATTTTTTAGCCATTTTTGCTCCAACACTCCTGAAGATTCAAATACACATTCTTTTTAATCATTTTTTGATGAAATTCCTTGTCGTCTCTATCTGTAAAGTTCCATTGAATGGATTTGGAACTTAATTTATGAGTCCAAGGATTTTTAAGATCGATATTTTGAAGTTATAATTGCTCAAAACTTGCAAAAATGTGAATTACCAGAGAAGATGGATACAGGGAAGAATTAAAGAGAAAAAAGAGGGAAAAGGATGAAATGATGGAGGTTGCAGGCACAAAATTTGAAAAAGGCGTTGTCTCGAGAGTTAAATGGATGACCTGTCAGGTCCAGCTATGCAGAGCCTCTGGAAAATGATTAAAATAGTGATTTCTTATATGACAGAATTAGAATGATTAAAGGGACTGTCAAAAAGGTTGTGGTGTGGCATCCTAGTCATTAGTCGAGGGTCTGAGAAATGTGATCAATTCAGAATTGGTCCACCTGGCAGCTTTTGGATGTGAATTTGTTAAATGTCTCTTTCTAAGGAACATTGGTAACAAGCAAAGGTCTCTTAGATATTGCTCTCTTTTGGGGGAAAATTTGAGTGAGTTAAATGTATAAATGCGATGAGAATACTCTTGCAAAGGGTTGGGGGTTGAATTCTGAATACAAAATTTGAGAAACTCATCTTTCCTGATAGACCAATCCAAGATACCTGGTTAATTCCTTCCGTGTTAGATTTTTATCATGTCAATTTTCTTGCAGGTGTATAGGCATTGACGGGCATTGAGATTTCTCTAGAAGCTTCCCCCTGCTGATGAATCTAAGCAATTTTGAGAATAATTTGTGTTCAATATCTAGCAATTTGTGTCTACTTTGTTTCAGAATGTCTGCAAATGGCTTATTACATTCCTATTGCAATATTACATTAAAATCCTTGTGAAATCACACAGGATCTTGTCCTTGTGACAATTTATTGGCATTCACAATTTCATTTCAAGAAGAGCCTTCATCCTGTGAAGAGATAAACAAATTTAAAATCACTCCAGTGTCATTTTTTGATAAAGATTATCTATAATTCTTTGGGTGTACCTTAGGCATGATTAATCAAATATTTTGGTGTTTAATTGAGTCATTAACTCGAGCCTTCATGTTATATTCTCAAACACTGTGTGAAAATGTGTTGATCTGGGCCTCCATTGAAGAACACCTTCTAGTTGAAGGAACGTCTTAACTATTGTGTAGCTTTCTGTTGTTGAGTTTTCCATTGTTTTGAAGTTTCTCAGAGGTATGTTATAATCAACTTTATCCTACTTAATCTCCCATAAAAATCATTCAAAAACCATGAATCCGTCCTAAACTACCCCTGTTTACCCTGTATATACACAAAGGAACAAAATCTATTTGCTAAAATATGTAGAATAATAAGTATTTCTTAATGTCTTCAATAACCTTAGCCTTGTTTTGAAAGTATGTCCATATTTTAGAAGTGAAGACTTTTACGAGTTAAATTATGGAGTATTGATTGTATTTCCCCAAGTGTTTCTTCATAAAAATTGTGTAAAGGAAGGATATCTCCATCTCCTTCATCAAACAAAGGTTACACTAAGGGTCCACTCACCCTGGTTGAAGAGGCACAACCTAAAGTAGTGAGAACAGGTCAAATCCTCTTAAAGGTGTTATCCATCTCTCCACAAAGTTGAGTGACAAAGGGCCATTTAGATCTCATCCCCATATACAAAAAGTCACACACTATGATCTATCTGTCTCTAAGCTCCATGTCCAATATGTGTTGCTTCTTGGCTTGAAAAGGAGAACAAATTTGGATACCAACACTAGTGGCATCGTTGTCGGGGACTCTTTGAAGTATTTTACAAATAAAGTACATACAGACCCTGGTAATACTTCTTACACATGTTGTGTGCTAATACATTGCTGAAACATCATTCTCTATTAAAATCTGTAAGAATTGTTTTAAGTTGTAAGTTCTGAGTGCAATATTTCAAGCTTATACAGTTATTGCACTAAAGTTTGTATCATCATTGATAAATTTGGGTGAAAGAAGAGCAAATATTGTAAGCTTTCATAGTGCATTTGCACAAACTAAGGCTAAAATCCTTTGTGGAAACTTCGTGCTATTTAAATTCTTTATAAATACCATTGTCTTAACATATATCAAGTAAGATTTGTTATTAATATCTGCAAAGCTTGAATGAAGAAGATCTATCTTCGCTAGGGACCCTAGTAGAAGGTTTTTTCAAGATTAGGGAAAGTCTAATTCAGAAGGAAGAAAAATTTGGAAGGTTTTTGGACATCAAGCATTAAGAAAATAGATCTCCTTTGGTAAAACTGATCACCCTATGATTGAAGATTGCAATACTTCCTCAAGTGCTTATGAATCAGGTAGTCTCTTTGTTGAATTGAATTCTCCATCTAGAGATGGTCATTCTTTTGTATTTGAAAAATTTGCTTCTCAATCTGCCACTGTATTTCCCGAATTTGATAGAGTTTTCCAAGAAACAAAGCCTTTAGATGGCATTCATTCTAAGAATTGTATCTCTGTACCACACAGACCCCTCACTCCTCATCTTTTCATTTCTCCTGTAAGATAACCTGCTCAAAATAATATGGCCCAGCCTCCAGCTAGACCTCCATTTATTGTTAATACTTTTGGTCACATCGATTTTAGAGGTATGGCTAGCTATCCAAATGTTGTGCCACGAGATGTGAGAAATAGATTGCATAAGTTTCAAGGAAATAATGCAATCATTGGTGATCAAAACTTGAAGCTCTTTGTCAATATGATGGAGGACTTTGAAATAGAATTTAAAGATGTGTACATTAAATTGTTTATCCAAACTCTAGAAGAAGATGCAAGGGACTGGTATATATCTTTGCCAAATAATTCCATTGATTCTTAGACAAAAACGTAGAATGCTTTTAGATTACAGTATGGAGGTAAAACAGATGCTAGGTTTCTTTTATCAGAATTTGAAAATATATAAAAAAATCCTATTGAGTTTGTGCATGACTTCAATACAAGGTTCAATAAGACCCTAAATAGGCTTCATGTGATCCTAAGGCCAAGTGATGTTTCTTGTTTGATAAAATACTCTGATGTTTTTTATAAGAAAGTTTCCTACTATTTAGGAGACAAGAACCGAGCAACATTGAGCCACGATTTTTCCATGGCTCTGCAAATTGAGAACAAAATTAAAGTAGTTGGAAACCCTCTAAAGAGGGAGGGTGTTTAACTGATTAACCTATAGATTCCTCAATCAAGTAAGGCTGTGGATCTTGAGGAAGTTGTAAAAAATTTAGCTGGGGCTATTAAAGAAATATCTTACAAGCTAGCCATGGAAGAGAAAGGAATTGGACAAGCTTCTCAAGGTCAATATAGGCAAAAAGGACAAGATAGATTTACAAATCATCCTATAAATGATCAGAGATTTGATGAAAGAGGTAAAGGACGCATGGGAGCAAGACAACCCCAAGCTAGGGAAAATAGAGTAGTGTTTGTTGCTGTAAATGTCAGAGTTGGTGTTATAGAAGAGACAAATGAAATTGATTGGTGTGACAAATTTTTCTTACCTCACTTGCCATGTGAAGTATATCAGCAAGTTGAAGAAGCTGATGATGATGATAACATTTATGATGAGGCATGCATCGTGGACTGCTCTACAAGCTCATAGCAAGGAGCAACTTCAATTGAAGTAATAAGTGCAAGAACTGCTGCAAGTTTTTTGGAATGCATTTACTGGGTACCTCTTCTTCCTCCCTCTCATGATTTAGAAATAGATATGGTACACGATTTTGAACTTCCTAATAATGATTTTGAGTACCTAAGAGCTCTGATGATTAAGAACTATGATGGAGGAATCCCATCAAAAGAAGATATACAGTTGTTAATGAGCATTGTTGTTGCACAACAAAAGGAGTATGTCACAAGAAGTAAAGTTGTCAAGGGGGTAGGGCCTCAAGACAAACAAAAAATTCCAATGCTTACTAGTATCCTTAAGGAAACCCCTAAAAAGGATGCATTTGGAGAAGGGTTTTTCAGCACAAATAAAACTTTTGTCCCTCCCCATGCTCAGACTATAAAAAATCCTATGTCATTAGATGAATTTGTAAACCTTCCTCCTGACACTGCATTACCCAAATATGTTCCTTGTGACATAGCCCAAATCTTGAGTCAGATAAATATTTCTGTTTCTATTGTTGAATTACTTAGAATCTTGAGCATAGGAACAGAGAATTCAAATATTTGGGATTCAAAGAAGAAAAGGTCACCCAAGGTAAAAATGTAAATAATGTAGAGGTTCCTCCTACCATTGCAGAGTTGAAAAAACCCCAAGTACTGGAAGAACTAGGTGAACCACCTGAAGTTTACTTGGGATTTGGGTGAGTCTCAATTAAATTTTTATCCATTTTTTACAACGTTGATTATTAATGACAGACTGCTGCACAATTGTATGTTTTATTCCAGAGCATCATGTAATGTTATGCCTCCATAGATTATGAATAAATTGAACATTAAAGTGACAACAACTTATGGCAAGTGTACTGCAATGGATTCTAGAGAGGTGCCAATTTTAGGGTGTGTAAGAGGTTGGTGGGATAAATTTCAGCTTATCTAGGTAAGAACTTGAAACTTGATGTTGTTATTGTTGATTGCCCTGCCAAATGGAGCATGTTGTTATCAAGAAAGTGGGTTACAAGTGTTGGTGGAAGTGTTCAGATGGATATGTCTTTTACCACCATTCTAATTGAAGGTAGCCTTGTGAAGTTACGTGGTGAAAATAAAATGTTATATCTTATTGAGGACCCCAACAATGCTTCTTATGAAGTATTGCATGTAGATATTGATATTGATAACTCTGTGAGCTATGTTGCTTTCAAGGAATATGAAATTGATCAATGTAGGTATCATGAGCAGGATGATTTTCCTGAGACTTTGATGTTTGATGTAGCCTCAAAAGATGTTAGAAAACTTGACCCAGACACAAAGGATAAGCCTAAAAAAATATGGTCAGATAACAACTTGGCACGAAAAGAGAGACAATCATATGACCAGCTGTTAAAGACATAGCAGAACTGCTTAGCATGGTCATAACCAGAATGGAACGCACTTGATGATTTTCCTTGATTATTTTCTTTGAATCAGGATGCTCGCCATTATACATTCTGTAGTCTTTTGGTTTCTTTCTACTTTCATGTTTTCCTATTTTGTTTCATCCTGGTCCTTGGCGGCTGCTTTGTTGGTTTCTCAGTTCTTCTTTGGGGGAGTTGGTTATTATTGTTCTTCTCTTAAAGCTTATTCTTTGACTCCATTACCTAATGGTTTGTTTTTAGCACTTGGTAAGCTCTATTTTTTCTTGTGGAACTCACACAGAGTGCCAATCCCCAAGTCAGATCCGATGTTGGTGCTCATTTTGATCTTGCCCCATTTGTCACTGAAATTCTTCATTTTACAAGCTCTGTTGTCTTTTCTATCTCCCCGTATTGATGCATAAAAACTCTTTTGTCCATTTTGTTGCCATGATCAGTCCCTTCCTTGGTCGAGGATCACTTAAAAGTCCAAAATTTGTTTTCCTTCCTCTATCTATGTGAAACAGTCTGTAACTTGGGCATAAAACTTGGGTTTTCTTCTTCCTTCCATTTTCCATAGTCACGTTTTATTGTCCCTATCATTTTTGTCCCACATATATGTGGAAACATGATAAAATGTGGCTCGAAAGATCATATTCAAACCTTATATCATTTCCAAAAAAAAATTCTTGAAAGAAAGATTCATTTCTGGGCTCAAATGGTGATTTTCTTGCATTTTACAGTTTGACGGGTGTGTTTTTCCCCTTCAAATTTACATCTTAGCATCTTTGG
Source organism: Taxus chinensis (assembly GCA_019776745.2). Taxonomy (NCBI): domain Eukaryota; kingdom Viridiplantae; phylum Streptophyta; class Pinopsida; order Cupressales; family Taxaceae; genus Taxus; species Taxus chinensis. The sequence continues at coordinate 180,479,365 of CM034152.1, read as the reverse complement.
AAATGTGGTCATTTCTTGTTGGATGCGGCTCGGTGGGGCACTTTGAAACTCTATTACATGATATGACTCAAAGTTTGTCCACATGGAGGGCTGACCCTCATTTGAAAAATCACCTTTTGGTTTGGCCTTAGAGTTACGCTGGGAACACACGTCGAGGTTTCCGCTGCCTTGTCTAGACTTAGACAAATTTTTCATGCTGCCTGAATAGTTTTGGCACACCATGGACAAGTGGAGGGTCAATGCTCATTTGAGGATCCATTTCAGGGTCTCACCTTAAAAGAAGCGCCAAGAGGACACATAGAGGCTTCTACCGGCTCTGCTCTATACTTAAGCTTTTCAAGTAACTTTCTAAATTCCTAGGACATGTGTTGAGCCCACGTTTGTTTGGGGACCAACCCCTAAATTTAATTTTGAAGAAGCACTAGGAGGAAACTTGGAGGCTTTTGCTCACTCTGCCCCTACTTGGACTTCTTAATGGCCAAGGAAAACTATCTCAGACACTGGACATATGTCACCTTCTATTGATCCTTCAACTTTTTAAAACAACTCTACTGGATTGAGACACGTGGAAGGACCATGCCTATTTTGGGTCTCCACTTTTGAGGACCATACCAAAGGTGTGCCAAGGTGACATGTGGAGGCTTTCGGTGGCTCCTTTTTTACTGAGACTTTTCAAAGGCCAGACTGAGTTTTTTCTTGGACCCAGGGCACATCGAAGGGTCACGCTTCTTTGGAAACTCGACCCTGTACTTCTCCTTTGCATTTTCTCTAAGGAAACATGTGGATGGCTATAGTATAATGTAGAGAAGGGGCTGAATCAATGGTTGTTGTGCATTGCATCTGTTTTTTTCACCATGTTTACTCCAAGACTCTTGGAGATGTAAATACGCACTTTTTTAATCATTTTTTGATGAAATTCCTTGTCGTCTCTATCTTTAAAGTGCCATTGAATGGATTTAGAACTTAATTTGTGATTCCAAGGATTGTTAAGATCAACATTTTTAATTTGGAATTGCTCGAGCACTTATAAAAACATAAATTACTAGAGAAGATGGATGCGGGGTAGAATTACAGAGGAAAAAGGGGGAAAAGGATGAAATGATGGAAGTTACAGGTGTTAAAGGTGAAAAAGGCATTGCCTCGAGAGAAAAAAGGATGACTTGTCAGGTCCAGCTATGCAGAGCCTTCAGAAAATGATTAAAACATGGATTTCTTACATGACAGAATAAGAATGATTAAAGGGACTGTCAAAAAGGTCATGGCATGGCATCCTAGTCCTTAGTCGATAGTGGTTGTGGCATGGCATCATAACTAGCAAATGTCACTCGAATATTCTTCTCTTTTGGAGGGGTGGAAATTGAATGAGTAAAATGTATAAATGCAATGAGAATACTCTTGCAAAGGGTCAGGAGTTGAATTCTGAAGAGAAAATTTAAGAAAGTAGTCTTTCCTAAGAGACCAATATGAGATATCTTATTAATTCCTTCTGTGTTATATTTTCTATCATGTCAATTTGGTTGCAGATTTATAGCCATTGACGAGCACTGAGGTTGCTATGGAAGATTTCCCCTACAGATAAATCCAAGCAATTTTTAGATTAATTTATGTTCAATCTCTAGCAATTTGTGCCTGCAAATGGTTTCTTTCATTCCTATTTCTATCTTCAATTGAAATCCTTGTGAAATCACACAGGATCTCATCCCTGTGATGATTTAGGGGCATTTACAATTTGATTATAGGAAGAGCCTTCATCCTGTGATGAGATAAACAAATTTAAAATCACTCCACTATCATTTGTTGATAAAGATTGTCTGCAAGTCTTTGTGTGTACCTTAGGCATGATTAATCAAAGATTTTGGTGTTTAATTTAATCTTTTAACTCGAGCCTTCGTGCTAGATTCTCAAATATTTTATGAAAAAGTGCTGATCTAGGCCTCCATTGAAACACACCATCTGGTTGAAGGAGCGTCTTAACTATTTTGAAACTTTATGTCATTGAGTTTTCCATTGTTTTGAAGTTTCTCAAAGATCTGGTATAATCAACTTTATCATGCTTAATCTCCCACCAAAATCATTCAAAAACCATGAATCCATCCTAAAATACCCTTGTTTTCCCTGTATATCCACAAAGGAACAAAATCTATTTACTAAAATATGCTAAACAATCATGATTTATTAATGTCTTCAGTAACCTTAGCCTTGTGTTGAAAGTATCTCCATCTTTTAGAAGTGACAACTCTTAAGAGTTAAATTATGGAGTATTGACCGTATTTTCTGAAGGTTTTCTTCATAAAAATTGATGTAAAGGAATGATATCTCCATCTCCTTCATCAAATAGAGGTTACATTAAGGGTCATCTCACCCTGGTTGAAGAGGCACAACCTAAAGTAGTGAGGACAGGTAAAATCCTGTTGAAGGTTTTATCCATCTCTCCACAAATGTAAGTGACCAAACGACACACACTACAAAACGACACACACTATGATCTATTTGTCTCTAAGCTCCATATACAATTTGTGTTGCTGCTCATCTTGAAAAGGAGAACAAATTTGGATACCAATACACTCAACCTACAATTAATTTTTGTAAATAAATGTAAACACAATAGGGTGAATAATACCCATAAAGAAAAATGAGGAGATATCTCATTTTAACAAAACTACAAAAAAAATGGAGGTGTAAATCCTCCCAAACTTCATTGGCCTGCATGACTTCTCCTCTTTCTCTCCTCCAAACCTCCAAAATAAGAATGAACAAATGAATTAGAAATTAGGGCAATGGGAATAAAAAGAAATCTACAAGGATATTTAGGGCAATTTAAATCCAATTGCAAGGATAGATTTGATCTAATTGCTCATATTAAACCCTACATCACTTAAGTGGATGTCATTTTGATGGGAATGAGAATTAAATTAAAAATGTAAGGGTAAATATGGCATGAATCGGTCCACTTAGTGGCTAGAAAAAGTATATAAACTTTTGTAATACGAAATAAATTAAACTCGGTGCTTGGTAATTAAATAAACTAATGGGACTTGGCAAATGTTTTTAAACTGTAATTATTTTTAGGAAATAAATTAATAATATTTAATTATTAATTTAATTCCAACTTCCACAAGATTTTGAAGAAACCTTAAGCGAGAAATTAATTAACTTGTGAATAATGTCTACCCTTGCATCCATTTTAAACAAAATAAAATTACCGTAATTTTTTTCCTGTTAAATTAATAGGATTTATTTTGATTTGAGAGTGGAATTTTTTGGGTGTTACAGATATCTATCTTCTCCTACCAATTTATTGTTTCAACCTAATTCTTCTATTGATGTTCTCCTGTTGTGTGGACCTAATGATGATGATTCTAATAGGGGGGTATGGATAGTGGTCCAGAATAAAAAAATACTTCTTCAAAGCGGATTTCAGTTCCAACACATATGATTCTAAGATCTCACTCCTCTTCTTTGGAATGAGTTTTGTTCATGTCGTAAGGGTTTATTCCCTTTTCTGTCTGCTTCTTGAGTCAAGTATGTTTGGCTCCTTTTTTTTTTTTTCTATTCAATGTGAGCTTCATTGTAATATCTTTATTGTAATGGTCAATTACCAATCCAAAAATAAATATGCCTTGAGAGCTTCATTTTTTAATTTTTTTTTCATTTTTTTAAACGAATGAAAACTTGGCCACACGGTCTAAGTGTAAACTCTATCTCAACTATCATTTTCTTTTTGTTCTCTTTCTTGAATATCATGTTATATAAAAGATTAAAGTATATAATTGTGTCCCACGTTTTTACATTTCTAGATCCTAACGTATAAACTTCAAATATATATATATATATATAAACTTTTTTTTTTCCTTTTTTGTACTTTTGTATCATAATTTAAGATTGACAAGGAAAGAAAATTGTGGCATAAGGAGATGAGTTCCAATAAATAAGTTCCTAACTTGAACGACTAATCAATACACATATATATACAATAGCACCATACAAATTTATTAGTTCCATACCATAATTATGTGCCTACATGACTAGTATATAAACTAATTTTTAAATCTATGATTTCCCAATGTCCTCTTGGTAGCCAAATCCTTCCACATTATATAATGTTTAAAATAGATTCTAACAAGTTAAATGTAAAATGGAAGGTTCTAATTATGAGATTTAGTGTTATAATATTGAATGTAGCATTCACTAGAGTTTTAGTAAATGTTTAATTTTTTCCTTCTTGACAATTTCTTGAATAAATGTTCAATATTTTTCTTCTTTATCTTTTACTTGAAAGCATCTCGATTACCTTGAAACAGAATTGATAATTTCTTAATTTCCAAATTCCTAGATGATCTTAGGAGCTTGTGTATTTTTACATAAATGAAATTCAAATTAAGAGTAAAATGACATGTTAGTTGATATAATTAAGGGTTCAAATGAGTAAAAGATAGTCCAGCGTGATGGCACATTAATCAAACCAATAATTGACCCCTTAAACAATACCTTAGACGAATGCAATTTAAAACTCATGAGATTTTTCCTTTCTTTGAGAATTTATTGAAAAATCATAAAATCTTAGAGCTATAATAAAATTTAAAGTTAATTTTACACAGTTGCACACCTATATAAATATTATTTGTCTTCAATGAAAACAAAATGATAGAAAAGAGAATGAACCTCTCTCTCTCTCTATATATATGGAAAATGTAAATGAACCTTAAGATTGCTTGTTTACACTTAATGTTTATGTACGAATTTGTAGATTTATTTTTTATACCTTGTAAAGTCATTTTAGTGAGAGTGACAATGCACTAGCACACGTATTTGTGAAATGACACTATAGTTTAAAATCAAAATATAAGCTATAAATTAAGGACTGCGAGATTGTGTTTGTGTACAGTTAATGGTGCTCGACAATGAAGAAAACCTCGTGGAAAAGGAATTCCTATAATTCAAAGAATGACAAGGATGTGCTGATAAACAAAGCTAAAACATGAGAAATCAGAAAATTTTACTCAGAATTAATGAAAAGAAGTGTGGAACATTTTTTCCCCACCAATCAACGGATTATAGAGAGGGTGCGTTTTGCGTCGACCAATTCTATTTATTAGGAGTTGGCTTACATACATAATGCCCCATAGCATACACATCAGTTCATTCTCCTGCAGTTTTTGCGTACCTCTCCCTGCGTTCCTGTAAGAGGTTTGATGTTTCCCATCTTCAGCATTGCAGCAACAAAATCATTAAAGAAAGCTGTTTGATTGTTACTGTAGACCGTGACCTTAGCATCTGCAGAGCCCCCATTAAATAGTTCCTGGTCGGAATGAAAAAGTCCTTTCTTAGTAGTAAGACTCTTGTAGTAAGTATTGTCAAAGAAATTGGGAGTGACTGCGTCCAACGGCGAGAGGTTGTTGTCTCCACTACCACTGTTAAACGGACAAGTTTTCTGCAGAGAAGCGGCGAATGACTTGTCTATGTTGGATTCATTGTAGATGCGAGTTCTAAAAAAACGGCAACTCGCCTGGCCTATTGTATGCGCACCTATTTCAAACAACACAAGAAATTCATTAATAATTACAGATAGAAAGTGCCATCTATTACGTCTAACTACTAATGGCTCGATTCCGTTTACCTGAAAGTGCAATCACGTCCTGAGCGGAGAGTCCTTGTGCTGCAAAAGCTGAATTGAGACCGGCGAGACTCGAACCGGGACCTGGAAGGTTTCTATTTGCAGCACTTAAACTTGCACTCCTGGAATCTCGCCTTCCAAGCATTACTGCCCATCTTGGACCGCCCAGCTACACAAATTTATAACGTCAGTAGTGGATTGTGTAGGGAAATTTAAAGCACAAGTGTAAGGAAAATGAATTACTTGGACTACAGCGTCTCGCGTGGCTGTTGTCAAAATATCAGCACAGGAAACAACTCCACTGCAAACCTTCTCGATTTGGGTTTTGATATTGTCTATGACATCGAAACCTCTGGCTGAATTGGCGTTTGCACCCGCTGTCTTTTCTCCGATGAATGTCCCGTTGTCGTCTAACAGTACTGATCCATCGCAACCCTGCAATGGGCAAGAAAAATCCCTATCACAAAATCCGTATAAAAATGATGAAAGAAGAAGAAGTGTGCGAATTAAAAAGTATTACATTGACAAAACAGTCGTGAAAGTGAAGGCGAAGCAAAGATGCGCCCATTCGTGGGTCTCTGGCCAGAACTTGCTTTATTGTAGCGTTCACTATAGACAATGCCTGCGGGCACGTCTTGTCGTAAAAATCTGGCCGAAGCTGGGCGCATACGGCGCTGCAGCAGCACAGGAGAACAACAATCCATGCCAGACTAGTATTATTCACTGTACTAGACGCTGCAGAGGAAGCCATGGTTTTTTCCCAAATTCCAACACTGATCAATTAAAGATAACGCGTGCTGAGTGATGTGGAAGAGCCTAGTTCACAACTTATTTATAAGCTGTAGACTCTAGAGATCAGAGGCCTTGGATTGGTATGGATGGAATCCATTATCCGAGTGAAATGTCAACGGACTCTAGTTGGCTAACGCGTCATTAAACCAGTCAATCATTATCAATCCCGTGGGTATTTTACATGTTGCCGGCCGTCCACGTTGAAACTTGCATTCTTCGAATTAAAAAGGAAATAAAATTATTATTATTATTTCGAAACTGAGCTGTCATATTTCACAGAACCAATTATTTTTGTTTACGCTAATACTAATTTAATGTCGCGCACGTTATGCACATATATTCAGATTCGGTGGTCTGGTAACAAATGTAAACTGATACGTATATCTAAATTGCAGGTTCAATCGTATGTCGGTGGTCTGGTAACAAATGTAAACTGATACGTATTCTTTTTCGGGCGATGTTATATAAAATTATTTACATTTCCACGTTGTTTTATTTAAGAAGCACGATGTTCAAACATTCAAGGTAACAGACTCTGCTTCATTGCCTCACGCATCTGTTCCTTACGATGTATGACTTGTAAATATTAATAAGAATATGATAAGGCAAATCTGGTCGACGAAGATCTTTAAAAAAAAGAGATCAACGAAATCTCAAGATTAAACGGATAACGATTCTGTAACACATAGATTTGAGTGTGTTAGGGAGGAGCATGAAGTTGCGAAAAAAAAAAATGATACATAAGAAATAAATTATTAACAATTGCTCCAACACATGCAATGAACACACTGATAGGGACAAGACTTCAGTTGTCTAGTACAGATCCATCATCTCAAGTGAATGCAGCTTTCTATTGATAATTGATCGAGAGTCTCACTTATTTGACCTACATTAGGTTGGACATAAACTATGTTGTTAGCTATCTTCTATGGGTTATGAGGAACCTAGGACGTGTCACTAGGAAGCAACACTGTGGATTTTGAGACACATATGAGGAACCATGGATTTTGGCCTAGAATACAAGAAGAATGATGAATTCTTCTTAAAATGATATTCAAACTCAGATCATGTAGGTAATATTGACTTCTTGATATGTATTCTTTTTGGGATCTTGTACAATGTCATGGGGGAGAAAGAAACAATACTTTGTATCTCAATATTCCACAAAACCGAGTATCATGATGCGGGAGGAGTTGTCTGCGAAGTAATATGGGTATGTCACATACTTGAATGACTATGATGAAAATGAAGGTCTTCTAAAACTTATTTATATTTCATGTTTCTAGTGAGAACGAAGCACATTGAGATATAAGATTACATTTCATATATAAACATGTTCTACTACACAACCTTTAGCCTCACTTTATGTTGACACTCCAAGAACAAGGTAAAAATATATTCATAATTTTTTTTACACGAGAAAAATTTGAGGCACTATGATAATATCTCTTATGTTGACTTGAGAATAAATGATGATTTAAGGTGCGGGAGGTTAGAAGTAATTACATCATAGTAATTAATGCTAGCGTAAGACGTACTATTACATTGTTCGGTACTTAATCCTATCGGTTTGTTTTTGATTAATCCACGTAACACTTCGGTTACTCAAATGACTTCCCCATTTGTTGTATAAATTCTCCTCTATTATTGTGAAAAATATATGGAATTCTTTTACTATCTTTTGCATCCATCATTGGTATCAGAGCGACTATGGAGCAAGTTTGTGTGGCAGTTCTCTTTTGTCGTTTTGCTATTTTGAAAGAAGTGAGCAGACCATCTGGAGCGACCTCATGAGCTTGGTTGGAAGACCTGTTCTTTGTGTAGCATTTTGGCGTGTAGAGTCCTTGACCTATTTGTAAGCGTTGAGAAATGTTTTGAGACCTACGTGGACCAGTCAAGAACATAGCAGCAACCTATTTTTGTGTGGAAGAAACCCATATCAACCATTATTTTATTTTGGTGGTTGTACAATGTCTATAAAGTTGCAGTTCCCACCGTGTTGTTTGTACTGTAGACTTTATATTAATAAAATACATGCTTTTCCTGATTCTCCATCCACAACCATTTACTGACTGCTTGTCTAATAGCATACAACTCTATTTCAATGGCATGGTAGCTTCAAACCATGTTGTCCATAAATATATTAGTGGTGTGCAACTAAATGTCCATGTTGGATGAGTTGTACACCAAGTTCATAGTAAGATGTATCTTTTTATGTAGTCTAAAGTAGTGATCGAAAGGGAAATATATAAATAATTCTTAGGATGAGCAAATTTTTAAGAATAGATATCTCTACAACAGTGGCACTAAACGAATAAAAAAATGATAGAAAAAATATATCCAACCTACTTACCCAAATTGGAACACAAGGGATGGGATTTTCTATAAATAAAACCTTCTAAAAAATCACTCCTAAGCCATCACAAACACAAACCCTTCCAGTATACTGCAACACTCAATAGAGACATATAGAGTGGAAACACCTAGCGGGGCATTCATTGAAATATTATCCCTATAAAAAAAGGCACTCACAACCACCTTGATTGATATAAAGGCCCGCTAGAGGCCACTGGTAAGGGTATGATCTGCAGAAATCATGATTCGGGTATGAGTGGAAGCTAATTTGAATCTAGGAAAATGACCTTGTGAAATTGGATGTTTTGGTACAAGGCCTTCGTCCTCTTCTTGAAATCATCATACAAAGTGAAGGAGATGGTCTGAACATTCTCCTTCTCATAGCTCATGGGGAATTGTAACTACATCACATAGATTTCTTTGTAGCAGCATTGTATGAGGTTGTGATGAACCTTAAGTGTGTATTGATGCCTTCTTTGCCTTGTTTTTAATGAAGTTAACAGTATCTATATCCTCTTCCATGTTGTGTGCCTCTTTGTAGTGCCCAACAAATCAGAGAAGAAAATAAATAAATAAATAAAAATAAAAGAAGAAATGAATGTGTTTGGTAAGGGGGTTAAATAATTTAAACAAGAATTGATGGAGTTGGCATGTGTAGGGCTCTGTCAGTTGACTGGTCGTGGCAGGGGTCTTGCAGGGTATGGCCACCCTGTATGCCTGCTCAGACCTATCTTCTCCCCCAAAGTAATAATACATTCACTTCATTTGATATCCAGGCACATTTATCACATTGAAACCCAGGTCTACATTGTAAATTTGATAGTTTTTGGATAGTTGCAGTGCTCATGAAACATGGATTCCTCTTGAGATAATCAAACGGTTCTCTATGCAACAAACAGGTCTCTAACCTGAGCGGGTTATATTTTTCCTGCATTCTCTCGGCCTGTGCAAAAATAGTAGCTCTGGGATAGGGTATGGACATCCATCAAAGCATAAAAGAGAGAATTTTTTTCAGATGTTGTAGTTGCAAATCCTCATGTAGATGTGTATGCTAAATGTCAGAACCCTGAAGAAAGAGATCGAGCATCAAAGTTCTGAATGCTCTCAACTACAAATATCATTACAACACATGGAGGATGAGCTTTCTAAATTAAAGAGGCTGGATGAAATGGGGTCAATTCGAGATTATTCCACAAAACAAATCACTGAAGGTACAAATTCTCAAGATGCCTAATTTTTGAAGGAGTTTGAGTCAGGTGCTACCCATATGACCTATAATTCAGAGGAGAAGTTACATGGAAAATAGTCTTATTATCTTGCCGCCCCAACTTCAGGCTCATTTGCATATGGAATGGAAATAGATGTGGAAGCTTTTAATAATCTTAGTGTAGGCAATTCAAGGATGTCAGAAATATCATCAAGAGATCCAATTGGTGAAATCCCAGAATCAGGTTCGCTATTCACTTCTGTCTTTATTTTACGATACCACCCCATGCTCGTAGGACTATTAAACAATGTAGATTTAAAGCAGATAGGACGTGGAGTAACGTTTGACGTTATGATTTTGATCGGGGAGTGGCTAATGCATTTACATATTGATTAAAATGTCTTTTCTTATCCTTGAAATGTTATGCCATTCATCATGTTGATACCATGAACTCAAAAGTTGTAACTGTATGTTTATTCACTGTCCTGTGATTAAGTCTCAATATCTTATAATATTTTTCTTGTGAGATAAGGTTTCTAGATTTATGACACGTGAAAGTATTATCAAAGGCCTTACATATGTGAATTCTTCTAGAAATATGTGAAGAATAGAATGACATATATGCAGTACATGAGGAAATGTGGCTACAGACGCTCTCCTGGCACATCTCTTGCTTAAGTGAGATGCTAAACCGAATCTCGTGGTTTCGACTGACTTTGTTCCTCCAGGCATGGTTCATCTCTCCTTGTCTTTCATAATTATTTTACTTTAGTTTCTCATTTGCGACGAAAGATAATTTTAAAAGCTTAGAATTATCATAAATTTAATTTTGTATATTAACTAGTTATAGATCAATAAATGTCATATCGTAACTCACGTAATCAAAATAACCCTTTTGCATCAAACAATGAACTTTAACCCTAATTCTGAGGTGATTTAGAAAACTTCCTGCTAAAACTATATCTCTACAATATTGTTTGATCGACAAGATAAAATTGACTTCCCAATAAAAATGTTGACCATCTCCATGTTTAAATAGTCAAATTTGCATTTTTCAGAGACTCGTTAAGCACCCTTCGTAACTCTGAAAATGGGATGTTAAGATTCATTCATGTACCTTGTTATGTGGGAGTCACCTTAACCTTTGGTTTGACCTCGAATGAACATTTTTTATTTTTTGACGCCCTACTGGGAGCAATGTTACACCATTTTGTAGTTGTAAGAAGTTACTAAAACTATAAAGTTGGGTTTCATTTTGAACCGCCATTTGAATCTTGCACGATGAAATGTTTATCCATCTTCGCAAACCTCTAGTATTTTTACTCAAAAATTTCCTGGTACTTTTAGTATGAGGACAAAAACATTTCCTGATAGTTTTCCAAATCCATTTTGAAGACTTCCGGTCGTATTTGACTAGGTTAAACGGGACCAATTACAACTAGAGGCTCCAGAAAGCTTATCGCCGTTTGTAAGTCATTAACCAGTTCTGAATTCTGTCACTTCCTGTGAATTATTTATGTATAGGAGGACATGTAGAAACTTATGCAGAGTGTGTTTTCTCACTAGAGGACAATGTTTGAAGTTGGTTTCTTAGCCTCTGAGCATTAATTGAATGTTTTTTGCAGGTAGCACGGAAATGTAAGAAGGAAGTTGTATGACCCATTTCGGGTTTCCTAGACCATCATGGAAAGTTGCTAACACTTATAAATAACTATTGGAAACTTTATTGTGTTATTTTTGGTGTGAAATTGAACTTTTGGCAAAATAGTGTTTCTCTTTCTTCTCTATTTCTTCTCTCTCCTTGGTTAGGAAATGAAGAAAATTGAAAATAAATAAATGTGTCTCTAACCTTTTTCCTTCAAATGAGAAACTAAAAATGTTAATTATGCTAGATTAGGGTGGATGCCATGCCAGTGATTTATCGCTGATTTCATGCTCACATGGTTTTGCAGGATGCAAGAAAGACGATGAAAAGGTGTTGTGTAATTTATTATTTATTTTTGTAATTTAAATAGTTCTTTGTAAAATGTATGTATATATATATATATATATATATATATATATATATATATATAATGTAGTCCCATGTTACAGAAAGGTTGTGTTTGAAATTTCTAATATGTCTGAGATGCTAGTTTTAGGGATACCTTAGGAAATGTGCATTTAATCATAAGTGAAATGGGATTCATAACTTATTTTTGGTAAAAAGGATTGATATATATATATATATATATATAATATATATATATATATATATATATATATATATATATATATATATATATATATATATATATATATAGATATATATATATATATATATATATATATATATATATATATATATATATTTGTGTGTGTGTGTGTGTGTGTAAATAAATTTGAATCAAAGATATTGTAGTATGTTTTAGTGTATAATAGATGATTAAATAATTGGTGTTGTGTTCCTTACCTTAAAAAATGTAGTAGAGAAATCTAAATAAGACAAACAACCTTAATTTAGAACTTGCGCATATTTCTCCATCTCGCATGCTCATCCTTAGCATAAAATGAATTGAAAATGTAGAATGAACTTAAAATTTGCACTCTATGGTACCTTATGGTGTAAGAACTCAAGTTTCCTAGTCTGATTTACCGTCATAGTTGGTATGTTTAGCGACTTTGTCGTGAACCCATCTTTTAGAAATTACATGGACAAACATTAGCTGGAGTATGTGGTTTCCATTTAAGTTTGGTAACCATGAATGGGGTAAGGGGAATGTCTTCTCTTCAGGTCCGACACCATGCTGAGTGTTGAAGACAACTCTGGGAGTCACCTTAAGAGTCCTTGTACAAAGCGATGACTATGTAGTGTAACCTTACCCTAAATGGAGTAAGTAGAGCTATTACTCCTTTAGCATCCTCGTGGACTCCTGAGTCTCATGAAGTTAGATCTAGAATTTGTTTTCTTGTCATTGAATGAATTCCTTTTTGGATCCACATGACACAAATGGAGCCAGGGAAATAGTTGTTCTTTGACTTAAACTCTTGTTAATGATCTCCTTAGTTCCTCACAATAAATGTGTTACCCTGGGTCACTAACAACATAGCGCCTTAGTCTTTCATGAAGGTTTTTTAGCATAAATATTTACTCTCACCCTGAACTCACATATATCACTTGTGGTTCATGTGTAGTTTATAGTACTTCAATTCGTGTCCTTATTTAAGAGGTTAGACAAGTACCTTCGTAATTATTTTGTTATAAAGTGATGATATTATTGAGACCATAGTGCGATGTTAGAGTAAAGCATATAAGAGTAAAACGATATTTGAGGTTAGGGATAATGTCACTCTTGGAGTCCTTGTAACTCAATTAGAAATTTTCTTGTGTTAAAAATAATATGATTTACCTTGTTATGATCAAACTTTGAGAAAACAAAAGATATATATAAATCTAAATAGAATTTCTTAATGTGGAAATGTCGAATAGATTCAACAATTATTTGAACTATGATGGGAAATAAGTGTACAGTGATAGAAGAATGTTTATGGGAAAAAAGGTATCTTGAATCTAAATCTTCCTTAAATCCTCAGATTTCTTTCTTGGTATCACATCCAATTCACTTATGTATGAAGGGTAAAATTTAAATGTTGAATAAACATTTGGGAAGCATAATCTTACCATAAGAATGAGATGATTAGGTACCTTGTATGGAATTTGAAATATGGAAAATAATTAGGTAAGTTATGGAGATTATCGTAAGGGATAAGGAGCCAACTTAAATGGTCAAACTATAAGTTGAATGGGAAATGAATTTAAAAACCTATAGGTGGAAAAATGATAACATTATCCTTGCATAATAATGTTCTTGGAATGTAAATTGTAACTAAGATGTAATCATTGTAATGATTTGTTGTGGGTTTGCCAATCCTTGAGTCCCTTTCTTGTGGTTGGGTTATTGCTATCATTCATTCATTGGGGAAAGTGTGGCATCAACACATATTTGGTGTTATCATGTGTTTATGTGAGTTGATGAATTATGAAAGTGTCTTATGCATTGATGATATTCTCTACTTGGAGCCCTTGGGATGTTGTGTAGTGAGCAATGTAAGTAAAAAAAAATTATCTTGGTTTTTTTATTGTTGTATTTGTGGGTGTAAAATGTGGGTGTTACATTTGGTATTAGAGTGGAGGTTCATGCTCTCAAACCTCTGGGACATATTTGAGTTGTGATGGTGTTTAATGATGGTGGTGGATATTGGAAGAGTAATGTGATATAGGTGTGATGTGAACTATGTCTTAATTGTGAAATTGTGAATGCCTATGTTGTGTATTGTTTGTTGTCAAATAGGACTTTAATGAAAGAAACAGTTAGGGGATAGAAATTCCCTCCTCTTTAATGGGAGAGGTTCCCTTATTTAAAGGGAAAAAGCTATTTACAAATGTACAATGTCTAGTTTCAATGAGGAACTATGGTATCATGAAAGTGTTTGATATAAAAGATCATCAATATAAAAGGATAGAAGAATTAAGGAATGGAAGAAGGTAGAATAGCACTCTCAGGAAATGTAGATAAAAAAATAATTCCTTACGCATGCAAGAATGGAATCATATAGAATAGAATCATCTGCATTAAAACCACAAGATGTTGTTTCATAGACACAAATTTCTAGGGATGACATCCACAAGAATACAAATCTTCTTGAAGTAAAATAGATTAATGATTCAATAACTTTAACAAATAGAAACGAAAGAATAAGAATAGATAGAAATATAAAGAGAGATCTTGTTGTATTGATAGATTTTTACTCCTTTACACTTTCAAAAATAACTAGAGTTCTAACCCTTTAAAATGACGTAAAGAGCCCATTATATAGCTTACAAATTGGTTAAACTTGGTAACCGTTTCTTTTAAGTAAAATATTAATTAAGGGAGTGCTAAACACAATGTTCTTAATTATTTTACAATGACCTCGATTCTAGGAAAAGAAGGAGAAAAGGAGAAACTAGGAGAGAAAACATTTGTTTATTAATGAGGAGGGCCCGCTGACTTGAGAATCTGTTACCTGAATATTTTTAATGCCTCAACTATCTCCCTGCCTCATGGGACTGATGTGTTGGCAGTGGTATGAGACCAAGTTTCTAGAAATTTCTCCATGTTCTTATCAAACTCGATATGTTCTAGGTATTCTTTATTAGCCTCTTCAATGGCAGATTGAAAAGAGTAAATATACTTTAACTTCTCTTTGGTAACCAATTCTTCTTTCAACAGGTCTTCTTTGAAAAATTTCCTGAATCGAGTTTTAATCGCTTGAAGAGAGAAAGGAACACCTGAAGTTTCATCATGAAGATGACAATGAATATCCTTAAAGGTAGATGCAACACAAGTCTTGAAAGATTCTCCCTTCTGCGAACTATTTCTCAATTCTCCCAAGGCTTCTTCCAAAACTTTTATTTTCCATTCAACACTGAACACCCATGACCCTGACAAGTTTTCCTTGGCATCATAAAAAACTTTACTAGCCAACAATATATTTTCATCAGCCTGTCCCATCAGGAAAAGATATATGATGCAACTACTCCAAAGCTTCAATTTTTTGTCCATAGTTCTAATAGAGGAAAAGAGTTTTATTTGCAGGTTGGCCACCCTCTCATTGAGTTTGAAGGCTTCTACAATGAAATTCAAGCCTACAATGGTCATTTCATCAACCAAGGCTTCCATGGCCCTTCCATAAGTGGAATATCTTTGTATATCCTTGATACTCTGAACCTCATCCTGACTAAGAATCATAGGAGGTGGAAGGGTAGCCAGTGGAGCAGGATCCAAAACCTTATCCTTAGCCAATAATGACTTGAAGCTGGAAAGAACTTCATTTTGTTCTTCCAACTATTCTATAGTTTTTTAACCCTTCTCCACTCTCTTAATAACCTTGGTTACTATTTCTTGGAAGTTATGTACCTCACTCTCAGGAGTAGATTCTCGCATTGGAATTCTAGAAAGTTCTAGGTCAGAGGCTAATAGATCTTTCTCTTCCTTATCAATCTTAGGCTTTACAACCTCTAGAAATTGTTGGCCTTGAGCATCTATCACTATTATTGAAGTTGTTTTATCTCTCTTTTCCAAAGGAGGAGGAGTAGTACCTAACAAAGTTGCCACAACATAAAAAAATTTCCCTATCAAATGGGAAGAAGGTTTTCTCTTCCTTCTATCAACCAAGGGTTACACCCATGCAAAAGTAGAAGAAGAAGAAGAAGAAGGGACAAGAGGTCCAAGATCAAGTGAACCCATGGCAAGTAAGGTACTCACCACTGTTGTTTCAAGTAAAGAGGTGAGTGAGGCATCTGGAGCTTCTTGTGTAGAGGAATCTATGGTACTAGGAGGTTCAGTGCTAGGTACCTCCTTCTCATCTTCTACTGTAACTTATGAAGTTCATGCAGGTTTTGGTACTTCGCCATAATCACTTTCACTGAGAACAATAATGTTCTTTGGCCCTGATGGCAACCCTGAATGCTCTAGAAGGGGTTCTTTCTTAATTGGATCTTGTTTAACGTCTTTTATCTTCTTTTGGTACACTTGAGTAGTAGAACAGGGAGTAGATGATTGAGGTTCTTTAATTGAGGAAGAAGTAGGGGTTTGTATGTGTATCTCTATGCTAGGTGTATGTGTTTACTTCCTAGGAGTTGAAGTATCTCTGGAAGAAGATCTGCTCTCATTCGTTTTAAGGTCTTGAACCTTCCTATCAAACCAAACTTTGGTTCTTACAAGGACAGGGGTAAAAATCTCAACCAAGTCATCCTTCTCCTTCTTGTACCATTCCAGATCTTCCAAAGGAGTATGTTTGATTAATGTCTCATATTCATAAGACTCCAAGTCTACATCATCATCCTAGAACCCTTCAAGAATTTGATAGAGATTGAGCTCTTTAATCAGTTACAGAGAGAGTTTGCCATAGTGCCTCCACCTTGCTTCAAAATCATCTGCACAATCAACATAGTAATCCTTAGTATCTAGCCTATGATGATAATTTATCCTGAGGTTCTATTCAATGAACTTCTTCAAGTCAAAGCAAGTCCGAGGCCTGAAAAAGTGGACAGTGATGGGAGCAAGGGCCCTTTCTATATTTTTGGCATCCAAGGTTGTTTTACATGTATAGTTTCCCAAAGAAATAGGGAAGCACAAACCAGATATTTTCTTGTCCCTGCAGGTTCTATGCAATTTATTCAATTTCTTGCATACTTCAATTAGAGCCATCTTGTCATTACAAAACATGGGGAGCTTGAGATGTGTGTTTTCATAACCAGCCAACCTGATATATGAAAACCTCCTAAATTTAATGAGGAAAGCTCCATATTTAGCTATCAGGCACATGGCTTCATCAAAAAACCTCTTGGCAGAATCACCTTCTAAAAGCCTTACAATATACATGGTAAAGGCATCATTAACTCTTCTAAAATTGTGGTTGCTAGTTTCAAAGGTAAATTGAGGTTAGTATGCATAAATGGGCTCATCCTTCTGGCCCTCCATGTATGTGAATCCAAACCACTGCTGGGATGTTTTCAAGGAATACATGAGATAAGAAGTCATATAAAACTTCTTAGTCTGTTGCACATTAGACAATTACTTGGTCAAATTCATGCAAATGATTTCTGCCTAATTTATGTTCCGATTACCTTCACAGATGATGTTGATGAAAGGGCACATCCAGAAGTGAAATTCATTGGTAGAGGGCATTCCATGACACGAGCTAGCAAAATGATGAAATCAGACAGTTCTTCATTGAAATCAGCAATAAATAACACCTTGGAAAGTTGGGACGCTACCTTCTTAGTGTTCTTCAACCATGATTTTGCTATTCTTTCCTTATATTTTTCACTGCCCTGCTTGAATAGGGTTTGAGCTTGAGCTTGAGTGAGAATGATGGAGTCTTCAGTATCTAGAATGCGTAGGGCAGTAGTAATGGCGACAACATCTATTTTGGCAATCAACTCCCCATGCACGTTAGTCAATTCTTTGGTGTCCGAGTTAAAATGAGCTCCACAGGTGAGCACGGTGTCAGCACATTGTACAGAGATAGGGAAACTGGATGCATAAGCAAGTTTTCTTTCATTGATCATTTGTGCCATGTGGGAAGGATTAGGGCAAGTCAATCTATTCCAAAAATCCCCACAATCTTGGTGCCGAACCTCACTATCCCTGATATTGGGAACAAAGGACTCAAGAGGTGATACATGTTCTTGGCCTTGGAATTTGATCTTCATGTTTGCAATGTACAGAGGGAAAAAGCTTCAAGGATCGAATTCACAATGAAAAATGAAAAGGGAGAAGGAGCATGAGCAAATGACCTTAATTGCAAGAATTCGAGCAAATGATGGCAAGTGAGCAATGTGTCAAATGCATAGAGAATATTCTCATTAAATAGTCGTTTAGGAGAGAGAATGTCATTAAATGCACATTAAATTCATATTGCACCGACTTAAAAAGATGAGAATCGAAAAGTGCGGAAAAAACTGGCTCGGATGGTCTTTGGTACATTTGGGACATAAGGGACACGATGACGCAATCCAACTGACATAGGCGATGCGGGTAATGCGAGCCAAATGAGCACGAGTGCTCTAGAAACTTGGAAAAGTGAGGGACGTGAAGACATGATTTGACCGATGTGCGTGATGTGGGAAAAGTGGGGATAGAAGGCATAGACACTTTTTAGGACAGATGGGACAAAAGTACATAAAGGATCCGATGTGGGTGATGCGGGCGATCGGGGAAAGGAGAGCCCGGGAGAACTTGGGACAAATGGGCCAAAAAGTTTCAAAAGTTAACGAATTTCAGGGAATGCGGCCAATCAGGGAACAAAAGTCCCATCACAACTTTGGACACGAGGGACAAAAATGTCTGACAGACCCGTAAATCACCAAAATAACTCCAAAAAATGTGAATTTTTACTATCTCCTCAACTTTTCACTTCACAAGAACATCACTAAAGGGTGTCAATTCAAAATTTTCAATTTTCTGACTTTCAAAAGAGGGTAAATTTTAAGAGGACAACAACTAGCTCTTTCTGGAGATGATTTGGCTAGATCAGAAGAACGAGATAAGGCAAGAACTCCATAAAACCTAGGGGAAGAAGAGTAGTGCCTTATCCATTGGGCCATAGAGTCAAAATGCAAACCAATATATAAGACAACACAAAAACAAGGAAAAACACACCACAAACAGAAACAGGGAGAAGCAAACACAGACTATACATAATATACAAAGAGACTTCCCATTCACCTAGGACTTGAACAATTTAAGGCACTACCCACTATAAGGAAGTGGCAGAGAGGAACCATCCATGTAATCAAGATAGAAAAATTCCATCATTTGAACAAAGTATTCTCCCATCCTTGTCAACACATTCCAGAAAACTTCCATCCACTCCACGTTTGAACAAAGCATTCTCCCACAACACGTATTATGTTGATCTGATCTTAATAGCTCTCTTCTCTTTGCATTCAAGTGAGAGGGACACTCCCCAAAGGTGAGAAAATGAGTGATATTAGTATACCATTCATCAATCGAGCTGAGAAATAGAACAATAGGAACATCAACCTCATCCTTAGGTAATTCATGACCAGCTCCTTCACCAATGAGTTCACACAAGCCTTTACCCAAAACTAGTTTTGTTGGTCTGATGTCAATATCATATTTTTGAACCTTTGCTACCTAGTTTCCTCTCTTAGTTCCAAATTATTGCTGCATAAGAATAGACTTAATGGTTGTATCAGGCACAAGCACCACAGAGTGGGAGTTAAGAATATAAAATCAAAACTGCTTGATAAATTTGAAGCATTATCAGTCACAATCTTGTTTGGCACTCCAAACCTTACCAAGTTGTTTTCTTTGATAAAATTACATAATACTTTAGAAGTAGTACTCTTTACTGGAATGGCTTCTACCCACTTACTGAAATAATTTGTGGCAGTCAACTATTGAAAGGGCTCTTTAATCACAACTAGTTTGAGTGGCAAGGTAGCCAGCTTGGGTCATGCCCAAAAAGGTAAATGACAAGCTTCACATTTACTCAACCCATTTTGATGCATCTTTAAACATAGGTAGGCCTAGCAATAGTATTTTTTATAACTTCAAAAGATTCTTTCCCTCTCAGAGGACCAGCGAAACATTTTTTTTCCTTTCATCATTTGGGAGATATTCAAAGTTAGCTCTGTACAAATCAGGAATGAATCTTCTCAGGAAGTTGATCTTACCGAAGAAAGAATGCACTCCCTTCTTACTTGTGGGAAGAGGAATCTATTGAATAGCTTGAACTCATTCAGGATCTGATTTTGATTCCATATTTAGAGACAACATGCCCCAAATAATTTTCCGTCTATGACACAAAAGACAAATTTCTTGGGATTCAAGGAAACCCCATGTTCTTTGCACATTTCAAGAGAACTGTTTCTAGATGTTGAAAATGATCTACTCTAGTTTTGGAAAACACAGTCAGGTCATCTAGGTACATAACAATACATTTCCCTTTCAAACTTTCAAAATCCAATTCCATAGCCCTTTGACAAGTGGCACCACCATTAATGAGTCCAAAAGGAATCCTCTTGTAGGAAAAAGTACCCCCAAGGGGGTGGTGAAGGCCAGTCTTGCGCTGATATGTGGAATTAACTTCCACTTGATTATACCCTGAGAATCCATCAAGCATGGACAACATTTCAAACCCTGTAATAGCTTGCAAAACTTGATCCATCATGGGCAGAGGGGTAGATGTCCTTCAAAGAAGCTTGATTCAGAGTTCTTGAAGTCAACATGGATATGAATCTCACCATTTTTCTTCTTGATAGGTACAATGTTGGAAATCCATGTCGAATGGTGAATGGGGAAGATAATTTTGGCTTTTAATAATTTTTGTATTTCCTGAAAAATGGTGTCAGCAATCTTTGGATTGTACTGCCTTTGCTTTTGCTTGAAAGGTTTAATCCCAGGTTTGAGAGGAATGAAATGTTGAATTTCCTTTGGACTGGAAAGCTTTTAGATCCTCATATGAATAATACAAGAACATCCCTATACTTCTTTCAAGAGGTTAACCACCTTCTTCTTTTCTTCTTGCAGGTACAACACTTTCCAACGTTCACCATTTTGGGGTCAGCAAAGCTCCCAATGTTAATATTTTCATACTCAGCAGATTGCCGCACTCCTATAGGAAGCTTTAGACTTAACATACCTGTCATGTTTATCAAAAAATTCCTCCAAACTCACTAGCCCTTTAGGAATCTTGTTGCCTTTGAGTTTGATGCACCCATCTTGATTTGTCTCCTCTTTGACACCTTCCTCATTTGAAAGATACACTCTCATGCAAGACAAATTGTCACTCTCCTTCGAAGTATAATTGCTCAAAGTTATCCCTGATCTCCAAGAAAGAAAGCAAATGTCTGATCATCATTGCAAACTTGCTAGTTACTTGCATTATCAAGCACACTTGGCCTATGGATTATTTCAATGGTAAATTTATCCTAAGAGAAATCAGGGTCGAGGTATTAGCAATGATCCTGAGACAAGCTAGTGAATCAGCCCTAGTGTTATTTTCTCTCGACACAGCTTCAATGGAGAAGGCATCAAGAAATTCAATAGAATCCCAAACTTGATTCTTGTAATGCTTCAACCTTCTATTCCTTACTTGAAAAAGGTCTCTGACTTGCTTAACAACTAGTTGTGCATCTCCACGAGCTAGAAGATTCTTCACACCTTTTTCTTTTGCCACATTAAGTCCATGGAAGAGGGCTTCATACTCTACTCTATTATTTGTGTTTTCAAAAACTATAGTTTAAATGAGAAAGGATGAACTTTTCCCTCAAGAGATATCAACACCACGCCTAGCTCCAGAACCAGCTGAGGAGTAGCTTCCATCAAATTCTAGATTCCAAACACCATTAGGATCATGAAGTACTTCTTTAGGTGAAGTTTAGTTTCCTCCGAAGACATAATCATATAGTTTCCATGTCCAATATCCTCGTAGAGTATTTGTGCTTTGAGATCATCCTTTTTTTTACACAATATACTCAGATTGCTTCTTAGGAAACAAATTTTTCATCTTTTCCATTGACTGGTATAAGGGCATGTAACCAATCCATTTGAATCTCTCCTCCCACATCCTTACATAAGTTCCTACTCAATAACATACCACATGAAGAAGGGATATCTCAGCTACCAAAATAGTAGCTAAAACCTTCTTCTCTGGTAAAGTAGCAAAAGCTACTTGTGCATATTTAATCCTTACAACCAAAGGCACGTCCTTACTCTCCATAGAATAGCAGGACCCATAAGTGTGTGTGAGAGTAAGACCCAAAGCATGAGCCACTTTGGCAGGCATTACATTATCTGATGCTCCTGAATCTATGAAAACAGATGCTAAGTTTATGGGCCATGCTATAAGAAGAGTCACATAAAACGGTTTGATTTTCTCATTAGGTGAGGTGACTGTAGCTACAAGGTTGGGTTGGGGTGTGGAGGATGGAGTAGGTAAAAGGCCTTTAGGAGGTAGTTTTGCAATGGGAATTGACAAAGTGGACCATTTTGGAAAAGGCTTTTGGATGAGTTTGATAATACTCAGCCTTTGAAATTTGAACCTTTGTCTTCTTAAAATAATCAATGATATCAAAAGATCCAGAGGTGGATGGGCTATCATCACTAGGAATTTTAGGCTTATCAGGTTTAGGAGCTGGAGTAGAAAAAGTTTTTGCAGTAGAATTAGGAAAAGTACAATTAGCAAAAACTCACGTTCTATTTGGATGTAGTGGGAATAGGAGATCCTCTTCTTGCCACAACTAACGGGGATAGTCGTGGGATGCTCCTTGGACCTCTTAACAGGGCTGCATCAATTTCTCCTTATTTGTATGTTCCCAAGTCATGACAGACGTATGATTCGCTATTCATATATGGTACTACTTCATCATAATCATCCTCTTCATCAACACCTTCAGTGGTGAAGAAATTAACTCGATATCCCTCAAGTTCCTCCAGTTCTTCATCAGCCTCTTCTTCAGGTTCTTCAAAATCTTCATTAACCTCTTCATCTTCAGGTTCTTCAACCTCACAAGTTACATTAACAAGGACCATAATGGGTGGCCCCTCAATTTCCATCCTTGTCTGAGAGGAAGGCAAATGATTTCTAGGTTGAAAATTATTCCTTGGAACATCTGCATAAGGAGCGTGCTGAGATCCAATTATTTCTTGATGGCAATGAGGTCATTAGCAAGATTTTTTACTAATGGATTTGTATTACCTCTGGGAGTAGAAGAACAGGAAGAAGAATCTCTATATTTAGAAGGATCTTGTTTCAACTTACCAGACATGATCAAGTCATCTTCAATGCTACTAACAACTAATCTCTTGATCCTCATGCCAATGTTGCAAGGTTAGCTCTCCTCAATGCGTAACTAACTTCAAGAAATTAAGCATTCAGGAAGAAACATTATTTGAATTTGATCTACAGGCTGAGTATCTGGTGGGATTTAGTTAATCAACTTGTTGAACCTAGCCACAAATTCCCTCATGGGCTCTTGTGATTCTTTCTTTATTTGAGAAATATGGGCCAGCAAAGCATGCACATCCTCTGCAGGTTTGAAATGGTTCTCAAATCATGTTCTCATTGTGGTCCAACTGGTAATGGCCCCAGCAGGAAGGTGATAGAACCAATTTAATGCATTATCTTGCAAAGTTTCTACAAAAAGCCTCACCGAAACATCTTCATGCTCAACTCTGAGGACTCCACATGCAACTATGAAGGCTGCAATATTTTCATCACGGTACACCTTGCCATCACTTGTGAACTTGAAGAAATTTATTTCTGTTACCCCCTGGGTAACTCATGCAAAGGATTGAGGAAGGGAAAGAGGCCCAACATGGTGGCCCCAAGGTAATGGAACTACCATCCTTGGAAAGACTGCTTGAAGAGGAACTGAAACACCAACAAGAATTAAATCACGAAGATTAGGGCTGAGTAGCTCTTGAGGAGTACTACTTCCAAAGTTATATCTTCAACGGGGGGTCTGTTTGTAGAATGAGCTCTTCTATTTCTTGTTGTTGAAGTAAGAGGAAAACCTTGTTGCTCTAGGAGATGAAACTGAGAATCTTCAATACTAACGGATCTCCTACCACGAGTAAATCTTAGAGTCACCAGATCAGAAAATGATGAATAAATTGTTTATAAAACTGAAATCTATCCAAAACGAATCCCCTAGTAGATTCACTAGAAACTATTGGTTGTCAAATAGGACTTTAATGAAAGTAACAATTAGAGGATAGAAATTCCCTCCTCTTTAATGGGAGGGGTTCCATTATTTAAAGGAAAAAATATATTTACAAATTTACAATGTTTAGTTTTAATGAGGAACTCTAGTATCATGAAAGTGTTTGATATAACAGATCATCAATACAAAAGGATAGAAGAATTAAGGAATGGGAGAAGGTAGAATAACACTCTCAAGAAATTTAGATAACAAAATAATTCCATAAGTTCATGCAAGAATGGAATCATATAGAACATAATCATTTAAATTAAAACCACAAGATGTTATTTCACAGACACAAATTTCTAGAGATGACATCCACAACAATACAAAGCTTCTTGAAGTAAAATAGATTAATGATTCAATAACTTTAAGAGATAGAAAGGAAATAATAAGCACAAATAGAAATAGAAAGAGAGATCTTCTTGTATTGATAGTTTTTTACTGCTTTACACTTTCAAAAATAACTAGAGTTCTAGCCCCTAAAAATGGCGTAGAGAGCCCATTATATAGCTTAAAAATTGGTTACACTTGGTAAATGTTTCTTTTAACTAAAATATTGATTAAGGAAGTTCTCAACACAATGTCCTTAATTATTTTACAATGAGCTCGATTCTAGGAAAAGAAGGAGAAAAGGAGAAACTAGGAGAGAAAACATCTGTTTATTAATGAGGAGGGCCCACTGACTTGAGAATCTGTTACCTGAATATTTTTATTGCCTACGCTATATCCTTGCCTCGTGGGACTGATGTGTTAGTAGTGGCGTGAGACCAAGTGCCTATAAATTTATCCATGTTCTTATCAAAGTTGATATGTTCTAGGTATTCTTTATTAGCCTCTTCAATTATAGATTAAAGAGAGTAAATATACTTTATCTTCTCTTTGGTAATCAATTCTTCTTTGCACAGGTCTTCTTTGAAAAATTTCCTAAATTGAGTTTTAATCTCTTGAAGAGAGAAAGGAAAACCTGAATTTTCATCATGAAGATGACAATGAATATCCTTAAAGGTAGATGCAACACAAGTCTTGAAAGATTCTCCCTTATACCAATTGTTTCTCAATTCTCCCAAGTCTTCTTCCAAGCATTTTATTTTCCATTCAACACTAAACACCCATGACCTTGACAAGTTTTCCTTGGCATCATCAAAAACTTTAATAGCCAACAATATATTTTCATCAGCCTATCCCATCAGGAGAAGATCTATGATGCAACTACTCCATAACTTTAGTTCTTTGTCCATAGTTCTAATAGATGAGGAGAGTTTTTGTTACATGTTGTCCACCCTCTCATTGACTTTGAAGGATTCTATAATGAAGTTCAAGCCCGTAATGGTCATTTCGTTAACCATGGCTTCCATAGCCCTTACATGGGTGGAATATTTGTGTATGTCCTTGATACTTTGAACCTCATCCTAACTGAGAATCATAAGAGGTGGAAGGGTAGCTAGTGGAGTAGGATCCAAAACCTTATCCTTAGCCAATAATGACTTGATGAAGATAGAAAGAACTTGATTTTGTTCTGTGAACTGTTCTATAGTTGGTTTAACCCTTTTCACTGTCTCAATAACCTTGGTTACTGTTTCTTGGAGGTTATGTACCTCACTCTCAGGAGTAGATTCTCCCATTGGAATTCTAGAAAGTTCTAGGTCAAAGGCTAATAGATCTTGCTCTGCCTTATCAACCTTAGGCTTTGCAACCTCTATAAATTGTTGGCCTTGAGCATCTGTCACTATTCTTAAAGTTGTTATAGCTCTCTTTGCTGAAGGAGGAGGAGTAGTACCTAACAAAGCTATCAAAACATCAAAATTTGGCCCTGTCAAATGGGAAGAAGGTTTTCCCTTTCTACTATCAACCAAGAGTTACAACTATGCAAAAGTAGAAGAAGAAGAAGAAGGGACAAGAGGTCCAAGAGCAAGTGAACCCATGAAACTTAATCTATTCACCACTATTGCTTGCAGTAAAGAGGTGAGTGAGGCATCTGGAGCTTCTTGTGCAGAGCAATCTGTGGTACTAGGAGGTTCAGTGCTAGGCACCTCCTTCTCATCTTATACTATAACTTCTGAAGTTCCTAGAGGGTTATGTACTTC
Source organism: Taxus chinensis (assembly GCA_019776745.2). Classification (NCBI taxonomy): domain Eukaryota; kingdom Viridiplantae; phylum Streptophyta; class Pinopsida; order Cupressales; family Taxaceae; genus Taxus; species Taxus chinensis. The sequence continues at coordinate 180,453,050 of CM034152.1, read as the reverse complement.
ACCATCATCACTTTCACTGAGAACAATAATGTTCTCTTGCCCTGAAGGAAATCCTGAATTCTCTAGAAGGGGTTCTTCCTCAATTGGATCTTGTTTAACCTCTTTTATCTTCTTTTGGTACACTTGATTAGAAGAAGAGGGAGTAGATGATTCAAGTTCTTTAATTGAGGAAGAATGAGGGGTTTGTATAGGTACCTCTATGCTGGGTGTATGCATTTCCTTCCTAGGAGTTGAAGTATCTCTGGAAGAAAATCCACTCTGATTCTTTTTAAGGTCTCAAACCTTCCTATCAAACCAAACTTTGGTTCTTACAAGGACAAGGGTCAAAATATTAACCAAGTCATCCTTCTCCTTCTTGTACCAATCCAGATCTTCCAAAGGAGTATGTTTGATTATTGTCTCATATTCAAAAGACTACATGTCTTCATCATCATCCTGGAACCCTTTAGGAATTTGATAGAGATTCAAATCTTTAATTAGTTGCAGAGAGAGTCTGCCATAGTTCCTCTGCCTTTCTTCAAAATCATTGCACAATCATTCCAGTAATCCTTAGTATCTGGCCTGTGATGATAGTTTACTCTGAGGTTCTATTCAATGAACTTCTTCAAGTAAAAGTAAGTCCTAGGCCTGAAAAAGTGGACAGTGATATGAGCAAGGGCCCTTTCTTTATTTTGGTCATTCAAGGTTGTTTTACATGTATAGTATCATAAAGAAATAGGGAAGTGCAAACCAGAGATTTTATTTTCCCTACAAGTTCTATGTAATTTATCCAATTGCCTACATACTTCAATTAGAGCCATCTTTTCATTACAAAACATGCGGAGCTTGAGAGGTGTGTTTTTATAACCAGCCAACCTGATAAATGAAAACCTCCTGAATTGAATGAAGAAATCTCTATACTTAACTATCAGGTTCATGGCTTCATCAGAAAACCTCCTGGTAGAATCACCTTCGAAAAGCCTTACAATATACATGGTAAAGGCATCATTAACTCTTCTGAAATTGTGGTTTCTAGTTTCAAGGGTAAATTGAGGGTAGTATGCATAAATGGGCTCATCCTTCTGGCCCTCCATGTATGTGAATCCAAACCGCTACCGGGATGCTGCTAGGGAATACATGAGATAAGAAGTCATATAAAACTTCTTAGGATGCTGCACATTAGACAATTACTTGGCCAAATTCATGAAAATGATTTCTACCCAATTTATGTTATGATTACCTTCGCAGATGATGTTGATAAAAGGGCACATCTAGAAGTGAAATTCATTAGTAGAGGGAAATCCCATGACACGATCTAGAAAAATGATTAAATTAGACAGCTATTCATTGAAATCAGCCATAAATAATGCCTTGGAAAGTTAGGATGCTCCCTTATTAGGGTTCTTCAACCATGATTTTTATATTCTTGCCTTTTATTTTTCACTGTCCTGCTTGAATACGGTCTGAGCTTGAGCTTGAGTGAGAATGATGGAGTCTTCAATCTCTTGAATGCATAGCGTAGTAGTAATGGCAGCAACATCCACTTTCACAATCAACTCCAGTTTGGCGACAACCTCCAGTTTGGTAATTAACTCCCCATACACGTTAGTCAATTCTTTGGTGTCCAAGTTAAAATGATCTCCACAGGTGAGCATAGTGTCAACACATTATACAGAGATAGGGAAACCAGCTACATAAGCAATTCTATTGTCATTGATCATTTATGCCATGGGGGAAGGATTAGGGCAAGTCAAACTGTTCCAAAAATCCCCAAAATCTTGGTGCTGAACCTCACTATCCATGATATCGGGAACAGATGACTCAAGAGGTGATACATGTCTTGGCCATGGAATTTGATCTTCATGTTTGCAATGCATAGAGGGAAAAACCTTCAAGGATCAAATTCGCAATGAAAAATGTAAAGGGAGAAGGAGCATGAGAAAATGACCTTAATTGCAGGAATTTCAGAAAATGATGGCAAGTGAGCAATGTGTAAAATGCATAGAGAATAGTCCCATTAAATAGCCATTTAGGAGAGAGAAGGTCATTAAATGTGCATTGAATTCATATTGCACCGACTCAAAAAGATGTGAATTGGGAAGAGTAGAAAAAACTGGACCAGATGGTCTTTGGTACATTTGGGACATAAGGGGCGCAAAGACGCGATCCGGCCGACGCGGGCGATGTGGGTAATGTGGGCCAAATGAGCACGGGCAGTCTGGAATCTTGGAAACATGCGGGACATGAGGGATGCGAAGACGTGATTCGACTGATGCATGTAATGCAGTAAATGCGAGGACAAAAGGTACAGACACTTTTTGGGACAGATGGGACAAAATTATGTGAAGGACTTGATATGGGTGATGCGAGTGATTGGGGAATAGAGAGCCCAGTCGAACTTAGGAAAAATGGGCCAAAAAGTGTCGATAGAACTGAAAGTTAAAGAATTTCGGGGAATGCAGCCAATTGGGGAACAGAAGGCCCGACAGAACTTGGGACATGAGGGACAAAAATGTTCGACAGACCCACAAATAACCAAAATAACTCCAAAAAATCTGAATTTTTACTATCTCCTCATCTTTTCACTTCACTAGAACATCACTAAAGTGTGTCAATTAAATTTTTTCAATTTTTTGACTTTCAAAAGAGGGGAAATTTAGAGAGGACAACATGTATGTCACTTCGTGCACATTTTTTTATCATGTTAATGTGCTTGTTATGAGAGTATTATCTCTCGTTTTCATGGATTCTATGAAGAGTTCATGTGTGATGTACCGCCTTATTGTTTGTGACAAAATAATGTTATTGTGGATTGTTAAGTGTTGGAGCATTTTGTCATTATGTGATATGTAAGTGTATTCATGAATTACATGAAAAAAATTGGTGTAAAGAAAATTAGATTGTATCATGACGTCATCATTATATTGTGAGGAATCGTGTGCATCACCATGTTGTATTGCAATTTACTATATGTTGTAAAGTTAGATATTGTGTTCCTCATACGTATAACTCATGTAATATGTGATAGTTCATGTCATGATTTAGGGGCATATAATGAGCGTATGGTCCCTATTCTATAGTGATTGCACATTGGGTGCAAAATGTGGATGTATCGTAACCCATGAAAGTAATGATTGTGTTTTACCTTGTATATATACCATGAGTAAGACACTATGGTTAATTTGTGTGAATCACCATTTTTTTAGTGATGTAGTTACGTGTTATGTTGTGGACCCTACACTAACCGACCCTAAGGAAAATCGGTAAAAGCTATATGTTTTGAGTGAGGAAAGGTGTACTATAGACCAGTCACTCGAGTCAAGTACGAGATAGGAAGTGAAGCCTTACATAGGATGGAAAACCCACTTTTTTTCATTTGGTATGTGTGGCACTTTCTCAACGGGTGTCATACATATTGTTTTTCGCAGACACCTTAGGATCATTAGATGGCAACTTGTACTCCTTTCTCTCTCTTGATATGGTTATCGTATGGATTTAACCTATGTGATTTTGACTATGTTGAGCCTTGTCGAAGTGGTGATGAGATGATTCAGATAGATATGATGATAGACTTATTATTGATATGATATTTTACGTGTTAAGGCTCGATGTTTCCGAGTGTCAGCAACTCGTTGAGTACCCCCCTTGGTGGCTGTAAAAGGCCACATAGTTATCGTAATGTGATATTCATATACTTATATTTTATTAGTAAATTGAACACTTTCCCTTTTCTTGCTAGAAGCAACAGTTTTCTTGACTAACATGTTCTTATATTTTGGGAATTTATTTAGTTATCGTGCTAACTTTAAGATTCTACAGTAACCATGGCTAATTAGCCATTTACTTTTCTCAATTTTAAATTGCGTATGAAGTTTAAAACTTTAATAGCCTAGCTCAAGGATTGGGATTGTTGCCACTTATCATTTGATATGGATTGTTATGTTGGTTCTAATGTCGTAATGTGTTGGAATAGGGCCATGGGATTCACCATGGAGTGGTGGGACCTATAGACCTGATTCATTGTATGGGGGTACGCCCCAAGGAGTTACAGATAACTAGTGGGTTGTTGAACCATGAGTTATTATGTCACTTGGGTTAGAGGTATCTGGACTTTATGTGCCTAGGGCCATAGGGTGACCTACCTCTTTGAGGGAGTGAAAAGGGAAATTTATCTTTATTTTATTGGTTGAGGGAGGCATAAGAGACTTGAGGGAGGCATAAGAGACACTTGAGGGGGGCATAAGAGACTTGAGGGAGGTATAAGAGACACTTGAGGGAGGCATACAAGACTTGAGGGAGGCATAAGAGACACTTAAGGGAGGCATAAGATACTTGGGGGAGGCATAAGGAAATTGTGCGGGTGTGATTGATTCTTTATTAGGTATATGGAGCTTCTTTATGATGCATGGGAGGTTTATGTGGTTTTATTGTTATGCTTTGGGAGGTATGTGGAGTTTTTTTGTGATGCTTGAGAGGATTATATAGTTGTTTCTGATGCTTTGAGAGGTGTATGAATTTTTTTTGTGATGTTTTTATGTGTACTCCTATGAGTCCAGTTGTGTTTTTTGATGTTTAGGATTGATGTTCCTCATTGTTGGTATGATGTTGTTTCCATGTTGACCCTATATAGCTATAGTTATGGTTTTGATCTGTTTGAAAAATCTATATGTGTACCTATTGGGAACTCCATGTTGAAGTAGTCTACGTATGTTATGGGTACTATTGTGTCAAGAGAACATGTGTGACAAGTACTATGATTTGAGAACTACGTATGTTTTATCCATGGATAAGTTGAGTCCTTACGAGGTGATACAGTCATGGAAGTATGTAGAAATATGTCTTGTGAACCATTAGTGTTTTTTTTGTCCCTAATGTGGTATTGTGATGTCAATTTTGCTAGGCACCTACAAACATAAGACAACTAAAATCTTATATAGTGAAATACTAAGTGTTGAGATTAATAAATACTTTAAAGGAAAATACTAAGTAATAAACTAAAAGAGAATTGTCAATCTTCACATATCATTAAAATTTTAAGAATTTTCAAACCTTCCCTTCTTTCTTGTGGTCACACTTTTACAACAAGTAACATTTAGCTGGTGACATAATACGTTGGTTGTTCCCTCCTTTCTCAGGAGAACCTCTTCCACCTCAGTATTGTGTCGCATCAAGGATGATGCTCTTATATGGGGAGGAAAATTTTGTACCCAAAAAATCATAGAAGAAAATCAATAAATAAAAAAATCAAAATAAATAAATTAATGAATGTGTTTGGTCGGGGGGCAACGGTTAAATAAGTTTAAAGAGAATTGATGGAGCTAGCATGTGCAGGGATCTGTCAGTTGACTGGTCATGGTAGGGGTCTTGTAGGGTATGACCGCCCTGTATACCAGGTCAGACCTATCTTCTCTCCCTGAGTAATAATACATTAACTTCATTTGATACCCAAACACATTTACCATGTTGAAACCGAGGTCCACATTGTAGATTTGATATTTTTTTTATTGTTGTAGCGCTCAAGAAATATGAATTCCTCTCGAGATAGTCAAACAGTTCTCTATGCAACAAACAAGTCTCTAACCTAAGTGGGTTATATTTTCCTACGTTCTCCTGACCTGTGCAAAAATACTAGCTCTGGGACAGGGTATAGACATACATCAAAGCATAAAAGAGAAAAAAAAAATTCAGATGTTGTAGTTATAAATCCTTCTGTAGATGTGTATGTTGAATGTCAAAACCTTGAAGAAAAAGATTAAGTGTCTAAGTTTTGAATGCTCTCACCTACAAATATCATTACAACACAAGGAGGTTGAGATTTCTGAATTAAAGAGACTAGACGAAATGGGGTCAATTCAAGAGTTTTCCACAAAACAAATCACACAATGTACAAATGCACAAGATGCCTCATTTTTGAAGGAGTCCTAGTGAGGTGTTGCTCTTATGACCTACATTTCAGAGGAGAAGTTACATGGAAAATACTCTTATTATCTTATTGCCCCAACTTCAGGATCATTTGCATTTAGAGTGGAAAGAGATGTGGAAGCTTTTAATAATATTAGTGTAGGTAATTCAAGGATGTCAGAAATATCATCAAGAGATCCAGCTAGTGAAATTTCAAAATCAGGTTCACTATTCATTTATGTCTTTATTTTACAATACCACCCCACGCCTTTAGGACTATTAAACTATATATATTTGAAGCAGACAAGATGTGGAGTAACATTTGACATTATGATTTTGATTGAGGAGTGTCTAATACATTTACATATTGATTAAAATGTATTTTCTTATCCTTGAAATGCTATGCCATTCATCATGTTAATACCATGAACTCAAAAGTTGTAATTGTATTTCTATTTATTGTCGTGTGATTAAATCTTAATGTCCTATAATATTTTTCTTGTGAGACAAGGTTTCTAGATTTATGACACGTGAAATTATTATCACAGGCCTTACACATATGAATTCTTTTGGAAATATGTGAAGATGGGAATGACATATATGCAATACATGAGGAAATTTGGCTACATACACCCACCTAGCACACCTCTTGCTTAAGTGAGATGTTAAACCGAATCCTGCAGTTTTGACTGGCTTCGTTCCTCCAGGCATGGTTCATCTCTCCATGTATTTCATAATTATCATACTTTAGTTTATCATTTGCAACAAAAGATAATTTTAAAAGCTTAGAATTATCATACATTTAATTGTTATTATTAATTGGCTACAAATCAATAAATGTCATATCGTATCTCACGCAATCAAAATAAACCTTTTGTATTAAACCATGAACTTCAATCCTCATTATGAGGTGATTTAGAAAATTTCTTGCCCAAACTAGATCTCTACAATATTTTTTATTGACAAGAGGAAATTGACTTCGCAGTAAAAATGTTGACCATCTCCATGTTTAAATAGATAAATTTTCATTTTTCAGAGACTTGCTAAGTACCATTTGTAACTCTAAAAATGGGATGTTAAGCTTCATTCGTATACCTTGTTATGTGGGGAGTCACCTTAACCTTTTGTTTGACCTTGAATGACCATTTGTGATCTTTTGAGGCCCTAATGGGAGAAATTTTACACTATTTTGTAGTTGTAAAAAGTTAATAAAACTATAAAGTTGGCTTTCATTTTGAACCGCCATTTGAATCATGGACAATGAAATGCTTGTCCATCTTCACAAACCTATAGTATTTTTACTATAAAATTTCTTGGTACTTTTAGTATTAGGAAAAAAAAATTCTTGATAGTTTTCTAAAGCCATTTTGAAGGCTTCCGATTGTGGTTGACTAGGTCAAATGGGACCAATTATGACTAGAGGTTCCAGAAAGCTTTTCACCGTTTGTAAACCATTTCCCAGTTCTAAATTCCGTCAGTTCCTGTGAATTATTGGTGTATAGGAGGACATGTAGAAACTTACCCTGAGTGTGTTTTATCATTAGAGGACAATGTTTGCGGTTGGTTTCTTATCCTCCGAGCATTAATTGAACATTTTTTACAGCTAGCAGGGAAATGTATGAAGGAAGTTGTATGACCCATTTTGGGTTGCCCAAACCATCGTGGAAAGTTGTTCACACTTATAAATAACTATTTACAACTTTATTGTGTCATTCATGGTGTGAAATTGAACTTTTGGTAAAATAGTGTTTCTCTCTCTTCCCTATTTATTCTCTCTCCTTGGTTAGGAAATGAAGCAAACTGAAAAAAAAATGTGTCTCTAACATTTTTCCTTTAAATGCTAAATTATTAATGTTATTATGTAAATGGGAAAATAAAAATGTTAATTATGCTTGATTAGGGTGGATGTCATGCTCGTGATTTATCGCTGATTTCATGCTCACATGGTTTTGTAGGATACAAGAAAGACGACAAAAAGGCATTGTCTAATTTTTTCTTTATTTTTGTAAATTATATAGTTCCTTGTAAAATTTAGATATGTATAATATAGTCCCATGTTATAGAAAGGTTGTGTTTGAAATTGCTAATATGTCTAAGATGCTAGTTTTAGGGATTGTTATCCAAAATTCACCCCTCAAGGTAATTTTGATAACATGCATCAAATTATTCAGTCCCGAGCAAGTAAGATTAATTCGAGGCCGAAAATAATGTTTTTCGGGGTCCCCTCGGCCTTTTTCTAACTCTCCCATCCAAGAAGAAATCCCAACGAGTTAGAGAAGATGGGAAAAATGCAAAAAAAATAAGGTTGTAGGACTGTTTCAAAGCATTTCAGGTCTGAAGGGTTCGGGTCGTACTGAGGTTCGTTGTATCAAGCTTGGGGCCGAAAAAGCAAGAAAATCGGCTAAGTCTTTTGTCCCAGGCAGTCCGCGGGATAGTTGGGACGTTAGAATGCGTGAGACGTGAAAATCTGAAATGAACGAGAGCAAGGAAAAATGTCTAAGTCTTTGTTTCGCACAGTTTGGGACATCCGGGCTAAAAGTACGCGAGGGACGCGAAAAGCTGAAAGAGCCGCTAACAAATGGAATCTCGCCATGTGTCTTCACCTCAAATAGGAACAAGGAAGCCCAAATCAGTCGAAGCAAGAGATTTTCATCCAGGACATCCGGGCCGAAGGTACGTGAGGGAGGCATGGGAAGCGAAAAGGTGAAAAATCTGAGAACAGGGACAAGTATATTTCAGGCGGTTCGAAGATATTTGTCCCAGGCAGTCCGGGACAGTTGGGACGAAAGTACGTGAGGGACGTGTGGGACGCGAAAAGGTGAAATGGACGAAAAGAGAAAAGGAATCCCATAGATGAATCAGAACGTGCCACATGTCAGAAGAGGAAAAGTTAGAAATTTGGCTAAGTGTTTCACCAAAAATCCAAAAGTAGTGTTTTGGCCCGCTGCCCCAGCCAACGAATCAGGTCATGCCACGTGTCCAAGTGGCAAGAAATTTTCAAAGGATGAGCCCGTGGACAAACCAAAGCCCAACATGTGTCATCTAAGTGGCAGAGCATGGAAAATTTTTAAAAAATTTCCCAAATGCAAAAAGGAGGTAGAATTCAAAATATTTTCCCGCCGATCCGTTTTGGGCCTGTTTTTGCCCTAAATCTTCAAATGGCCATAACTTTCGATCCAGAACTTGGGTTTTCGTGGTCTTTATATAAATGGAAAGATGGTGAAATTATCCACATGATTCCGGGGACAATCTTGCATTTTGGTTCAGTTTGGAGAGAGAAAATTGAAAAACACCTCTTACACGTGATAATGGCCAGAAATGACATTTCAACAACCAGTTTTAATGCAAAATGGGTCGCATTCTTCTTTAGCATGGCCAAAATGTCAGGGCATGGGTCTGTAAGGATGCCCATGTTGTTTTAATGCATCTTTATTCAATAAGGAATGGGTCCCATGTTTTTTACACATTTTCTCTCTCCTGGGCTCGACCCATGCATTGTAAAAGCCAGATTTGGCTCATTTTTAGTGGGGAACATTTCTTTGGATAGCAAGCTTCTTCTTTCACCTTGAACAAGTGATTTTTGCAAGTATCAGACCTCTTCTAAAATTTTAACAGGTTTTCTACCATTTTGATGTTGTAATACAAGGATTTTGACAGTGGAAATGACAATACAGGCTCTGTGATCAGTTTTCAGTCCTCTGGTTGTGTTGTTTTCTTCATTTAAAACTTCAAATTACATCTTATCAGTTTTTGCACGATGTTTATGTTGCATTTCATGATCTTTGTCTATCTACAGAACTAGAAGTGTTCACCACTCCTTTTCTGGTGTATCACTGCTTTAGTGTAGGCTTTCATTTTATGCATTCTCTCTCCCTGGTCCCTTGGAAATTTAGATTAGCATAGTTAGTTTCCCCTGCATTAGAGTAGATTGTGGCAGGTAGTTTAGGAGCAAGAAACAATTTTCTCTAGAGATTCCTCTCTCATCTTACAAGTCCCACACTTGGAGAGAGGTTTCAATGTTGTGCAATCACACTGGATGCTAGTATGATCAACTAGAAATCTGATCAACATCCAGGGGGTGTTGCTGATTTGCACTAACAGTTTTGGCACGCCCAGTGGGACCTTAGAGGTATTTCACTTTATCTTTGACAGGTTGGTGTGTTCCTGTTACAGATTCATCCTTTTGGAGGCACTTTCAAAAGCACAGTTGGCGACTCCATCTGGTAAATAACTCATTCTCTGAGTTGCAGACTTGTTTTCCATCCATTTCCATCCATCTTTCTTTCCATCTCTTTCATTCTTTTCCATTCCATGAAGTTGTGAAATCATAACTTCATTTCCATCATGGAATTCACATTTACAACAGCAGCATATCACACCTCCAACATGTTTTACAAATCCTCCAAATCACCATTTTGATCAAATTCAAAATCAGCATGTCTACCCATATGAGCAGCAGTGCCAAAGTTAGTTTGGATATGAAGCATGTCAAGCACAAGGGTATGCTGGTTGTGAGAGAAGTCAAGAAGAAAATGCAGATCTGCTGGAACAAATCCAAAATATGGAGGCAAAGATGGTGCAATCAAGAGCAGCAGCTCAAATGAAGGCTTTCAGAATTGGTTGCAGGACTCCTTGTCCATGGGGAGGCCATTTTCCAAGACACTTCAGCCCTCAGGAGAAGCTGGACTTCATGATGAAGATGCTGCCCCAACTTGCACAATGGACAGCAGAAATAGAGGCCTATACACTTGGTGTTGAACAACCTTGTCAATGGGTAAGTTCTACACCATCATCTAGTTTTTCTCTTCCCATTACTCAAGCAGCATCATCTCATTCAGAATTTCAAATTCTAGATCTAGTCAATGCTGCCCCAAGAGTTAATTACATTTCTCCATTCCCTAGTCTCCACCACATCTCGATTCTTCTGTCCTTTTTCCTTACAAACAGCCATTCCCTCCAAAGAAACAAGAGTTTCCACCTCCTCCACCACCACGAAAAATTTCCAAATCAATTGAGTTACAATCCACTTCTCCTCTTGCATTCCCAAATCCATGTTGGGAGGATAAAAATCAGAATGCCAGTCAAGGAAAACAACAGTAGAAAGAAGAGCCAAACAAAGATAAAGAAATTCAAAGTCTGAAGAGTTGGGCTCTTAAATTTGGGATGATAATGATCCCCTTGATGGTTAAGCCTTCAGAAGAGGTCGGAGTTGGAGAACAAGTAGTGGTTAGGACTGATTTTGTGACAGCAGAAGAAGAGCAAAAAGAAGAAGCAGATCAGTGATCATTTTTCTCAGAAAGTAGTGTCCATGTTGGAACTCTATTTGAAGGGAATGCTGATTCAATTCAAGTTGCACAATCAGCCATAGAGGAAGAAATCTCAGAAGAAGATCTTTGCAGTCCCAACTTGTCCTCTAGAGTAGCAGATTGAAGAGTTTGACTTGACAAACTTCATGTTAGAAGAAGAGTTCTATCAAGAACAAGATTGCCTTCAAGTAGTAGAGGAGGAAGAAGCTGCTCCAAATCCAAAATAAGAGAAGCACATTCTAGTTGTGGAGGAGAAAATTGCAGATCCAAGGGCTTTAAGCACAAAGCAGGCTATAGGAGAACCTTCGGTTCTTCTTTCTACTTCATCTCTCTCAAGTTCTAGTGCTGAAGAAGAGTTTGACCTCTCAAACTCAATGTTGGAGGATGAAAGAAACCATGATGATCAAGTTACAGATTAAGAGGACAACATGGAGGAAGTTGAGCATTTGCAGCAGGACAACCATGAGGTAGTGTATCTTTCAGATTTGGAGGACTGTTTTGATAAAGAAGAACCGGTTGAGTTTCCACCATTCTCTCTTTCATCTTCCACGTCCCAAATACTTGAACCTGCTGTCATGAAGGAGAGCATTCATTTGCAGCAGCCTGCATCTTATAGCAGCTCTTTGGAACCAAGATTGGAAGATTTTAATCTTTCATGTCCTTCATTGGAGGAAGAGAAAGGGCACAAATATTCTACCATTGCTTCCACACCATCCATTCAAGAAGGTCTACAAGAAGACTCCATTTTTGGAGTTGAAAATTAGAGCTATGGGCATATCAAACGGATCATACCTTGCCCAATAAGGTATTTGACTTCATTGGAGTCAAAGGAGAAGTCACAACCAGTCATGCTTACTTCTAAGCATGAGGATGAGTTACAAAGAACCAAGGATCAGATGTCATACCTCTTCAATCCAAATGCAGAGAAACTAAAAGAGGTATTGGATATGTTTTTAGTTGACACTTTGACGATTTGGGTGGATGACCAGCTTCTTGTTGATTTTCCACTCATCCAATCAGCCATGTTCAGTGCCAAATTAGTTGCATGGTTGCCAATTTTGAGGAAAGGAAGCTATTTTGCACAACCAGTTGCAGGGTTTGTTTAGCCCACCTTTGCTTCCAATTAGAATAGAGTAGGTAGTTTTGCTATTAGTAAAAGAAGTGCTTGTGCACACTCTGCATGTTCCATTCAAGGAGCATGTATGATTTTCAGTTTTGTACATAGTTTTTGTGGTGTTGGTTTTGCTCTTGCACGGTCCATTTCAGTGGGTTTCCAAGTGGCTCAGAGAGGAGGTTTTCAAAGTTCAGATCAGTTTGCAGGGTACAACTCATGACTCCATGCCCAATGGATGCTTCAGGCAACTGGTAACTTCACCCAACAGGCCGAAATTGTTATCCAAAATTCACCCCTCAAGGTAATTTTGATAACATGCATCAAATTATTTAGTCCCGAGCAAGTAAGATTGATTCGAGGCCCAAAATCATGTTTTTTGGGGTCCCCTCAGCCTTTTTCTAACTCTCCCATCCAAGAAGAAATCCCAATGACTTAGAGAAGATGGGAAAAATGCAAAAAAATAAGGTTGCAGGACTGTTTCAAAGCATTTCAGGTCTGAAGGGTTCGAGTCGTACTGAGGTTCGTTGTACTAAGCTTGGGGCCGAAAAAAAATAAAAATCAGCTAAGTCTTTTGTCCCAGGCAGTCTGCGGGATAGTTGGGACATCGGGACGCACGAGACGTGAAAATCCGAAACGGCCGAGAGTAAGGAAAAATGTCTAAGTCTTTTTTTCACGTAGTTTGGGACATCTGGGCTAAAAGTACGCAAGGGACGTGAAAAGCCGAAAGAGCCGCCAACGAATGGAATCTCACCACGTGTCTTCACCTCAAACAGGAACAAGGTAGCCCAAATCGGCCGAAGTAGGAGATTTTTGTCTGCGACATCTGGGCTGAAGGTACAAAAGGGACGCATGGGACGCAAAAATGTGAAAAAGCTAAGAACAGGGACAAGTCCATTTCAGGCGGTTCGGAGATATTTGTCCCAGGTAGTCCGGGATAGTTGGGACGAAAGTATGCGAGGGATGTGAAAAGGTGAAATGGCCGAAAAGAGACAAGGAAGCCCGTAAATGAATTAGAACATGCCACGTGTCAGAAGAGGAAAAGTTAGAAATTTGGCTAAGTGTTTCACCAAAAATCTAAAAGGAGTGTTTTGGCCCGCTTCCCCGGCCAACGAATCAGGTCATGCCACGTGTCCAAGTGGCAAGAAATTTTCAAAGGATGAGCCCGCAGATGAACCAGAGCCTGACACGTGTCATCTAAGTGGTGGAGCGTGGAATTTTTTTTAAAAATTTCCCAAAATGCAAAAAGGAGGTAGAATTCAAAATTTTTTCCCGACGATCCATTTTGGGCCTATTTTTGCCCTAAATCTTCAAATGGCCATAACTTTCGATCAAGAGCTCGGTTTTTTGTGTTCTTTATATCAATGGAAATATGGTGAAATTCTCCACATGATTCAGGGTACAATCTTGCATTTTCATTTAGTTTGGAGAGATAAAATTGAAAAATTCCTCTGGCACGTGATAATGGCCTGAAATGACATTTCAACAACCAGTTTTAATGCAAAATGGGTCGCATTCTTCTTCAGCATGGCCAAAATGTCAGGGCATGGGTCTGTAAGGACACTCATGTTGTTTTAATGCATCTTCATTCAATAAGGAATGGCTCCCACATTTTTTACATATTTTCTCTCTCCTAGGCTCGACCCATGTATTGTAAAAGCTAGATTTGGCTCATTTTTAGGGGGAAACATTTCTTTGGATAGAAAGCTTCTTCTTTCACCTTGAACAAGTGATTTTTGCAAGTATCAAACCTCCTCTAAAATTGTAATAGGTTTTTTGCCTTTTTGATGTTGTAATACAAGGATTTTGAAAGTGGAAATGACAATACAGGCTCTGTGATCATTTTTTCAGTCCTCTGGTTGTGTTGTTTGCTTCATTTAAAACTTTAAATTACATCTTATCAGTTTGTGCATGATGTTTATGTTGCATTCCATGATCTGTGTCTATCTGTAGAACTAGAATTGTTCACCACTTCTTTTTTTGTGTATCACCACTTTAGTGTAGGCTCTCATTTTATGCATTCTCTCTCCCTGGTCCCTTGGAAATTTAGATTAGCATAGTTAGTTTCCCCTACATTAGAGTAGATTGTGGTAGGTATTTTAGGAGAAAGAACTAGCTTTCTCTGGATATTCCTCTCTCATCTTACAAGTCCCACACTTGGAGAGAGGTTTCAATGTTGTGCAATCACACTAGATGCTAGTATGATCAACTAGAAATCTGATCAACATCTAGGGGGTGCTGCTGATTTGTACTAAAAGGGATACCTTGGGAAACATTCATTTAATCATATATATATGTAAATAAACTTGAATCAAATATATTGTAGTATGTTTTAGTGTACAATAGATGATTAAATAATTGGTGTTTTATTCCTTACCTTAATAATGTAGTAGAGACATCTAAATAAGACAATCGACCTTAGTTTAGAACTTACGCATAATTCTTTGTCTCGCACGTTCCTCCATAGCATAGAATGAATTGAAAACATAGAATGAACTTAAAATTTGCATTGTTTCCTAGTCTGATATACCATCATAGTTCGTATGTTTAGTGACTTTTTCGTGAATCCATCTTTTAGGAATGACATGGTCAAACTTTATCCGGTGTATGTGGTTTCCTTTTAACTTTGGTAACCATGCATGGGGTAAGGGGAATGTATTCTCTTCACTTTTGACACTGTGTTGAGTGGTGAAGACCACTCTTGGAGTCACCTTAAAAGTCCTTGTTCAAAGCAATGACTATGTTGTGTAACCTTACCCTAAATAGAGTAAGTAGATCTATTACTCCCTTAGCATCCTAGTGGACTCCCGAGTCTCATCAAGTTAGATCTAGAAATTGTTTTCTTGTCATTGAATGAATTCCTTTTTGGATCTAGATGACATAAATGGAGATAGGGAAATAGTTGGGCTTGGAATTAAACTCTTGTTAATGATCTCCTTATTTCTTCACAAATAAATGTGTTATCCTGGGTCACTAACAACACAACACCATAGTCTTTCATGAAGTTTGTTTAGCTTAAATATTTACTCTCACCTTAAACTCACATATAGTTAGCGTGTAGATCCTTAGGTGCAATTTGAATCAAGCCAAACCTTGGCTAATTAAGGGGTTAACTCGTGGGAAGGAAATGGTAAGTAACTCCTTGCAAAGAGAATTGATTTGAAATATGTTGACTTTAGAGAACCCAAGAAACCGGAAACTTTATACTGCAATCTATTGTTATGCCTTCTTTGACATTAAGAATAAAATAAATTTCACATGCAGAATCATGAAATGTAGAATCATGGGATTTTAACTTGAACACAAATCACTTGCGGTTCATGTGTAGTTTATAATACTTCCAATCATGTACTTATTCAAGAGGTTAGACAAGTACCTTCATAATTATTTTGTTATAAAGTGATGCTATTAGTGAGACCATAGTGCAATGTTAGAGTAAAGCATATAATAGTAAAACGATATTTGAGGTTAGGAATAATGTCACTCTTGGAGTCCTTGTAAGTCAATTTGACATTTACTTGTGTTAAAAATAATATGATTTTCCCTTGTATGATTGAACATTGAGAATATATATATAGTATATATATATATATATATATATATATATATATATATATATATATATATATATATATAGAATTTCTTAATGTGCAAATGTCGAATTGATTCAACAAGTTTTTGAACTATTTTTAACTATGATGGGAAATAAATGTACCATGATCGAAGAATGTTTATGGGAAAAAAAGTATCTTGAATCTAAATATTCTTTAAATCCTCATATTTCTTTCTTGGTATCACATCCAATTCAATTGTGTAGCAAGGTTAAAATTTAAATTTTGAATAAACATTTGGGAAGCATAATATTAACATAAAAATCAAAGGATTAGGTAATTTGTATGCAATTTGAAAAATGGAAAATAATAAGGTAACTTATGGAGATTGTCGTAAGGGTTGATGAGCCAACTTAAATGGTCAAACTATAAGTTGAATGTGAAATGAATTTAAAAACCTGTAGGTGGGAAAATGATAAAATTATTCTTGCACAATAACGTTCTTGGAATGTAAATCGTAAAAAAGATGTAATCACGGTAATGATGTGTTGTGGGTTTTCCAATCCTTTAGTCCCTTTCTTGTGGCTGGGTTAGTTATATCATTCATTCATTAGGGAGAGTGTGGCATCAACATGTATTTGGTGTTATCATGTGTCTATGTGATTCAATGATTTATGAAAGTGTCTTATGTGTTGATAAGTTTCTCTAATTGCAACCCTTATGATGTTGTGTAGTGAGCAATGTAAGTAAAAAAAAAATTATCCTAGTATTTTTATTGTTGTATTTGTGTGTGTATAATGTGGGCGTTACATTTGGTATCATAGCAGAGGTTCATCCTCTCAAACCACTGGGGAAGATTTAAGTTATGATGGTATTGCATGATGGTGCTAGATATTGGAAGAGTAATGTGATATAAGCGTGATGTGAACTATGTCATAATTGTGAAATTGTGAATGCACATGTTGTGTATGTCACTTCGTGTGTATTTTTTTTATCATGTTTATGTGCTTGTTATGAGAGTATTATCTCTCCTTTTCATCGATTCTATCAAGAGTTCACGTGTGATGTACTGCCTTATTGTGTGTGACAAAATAATGTTATTGTGGATTGTGAAGTGTTGGAGCATTTTGTCATTATGTGATATGTAGGTGTAATTATGTATTGCATGAAAAAAATTGGTGTAAAGAAAATTATATTGACTTGTGATGTCATCACTATATTGTGAGGAATCCTGTGCATCGACATGTTATATTACAATTGACTATATGTTGAAAAGTTAGACATTATTTTCCTCATACGTATAATTCATGTAATATGTGATGGTTCATGTCGTAGTTTAGGGGCATATGGTGAGTGTATGGTCCCTATTGTATAGTGATTGCACTTTGGGTGAAAAATATGGTAATGTGATGTATCGTAACCCATAAAATTAATGATTGTGTTTCACCATGTATATATACCATGCGTAAGACGCTATGGTTAATTTGTGTGAATCACCATTTTGTTAGTGATGTAGTTACGTGTTATGTTGTGGACCCTACACTAACTGACCCTAAGGGAAATCAATAAAAGCTATATGTTTTGAGTGAGGAAAGGTGTACTGTTGACCAATCACTTGAGTCGAGTACGAGATAGGAAGTGGAGCCTTACATAGGATGAAAAACCCACTTTTTTTCATTTGGTATGTGTGGCACTTTGTCAACAGGTGTCATACATATTGTGTTTCACAAACACCTTAGGCTCAGTGGATGGTAACTTGTACTCCTTTCTCTCTCTCGATATGGTTATCGTATGGATTCAACCTATGTGATTTTGACTATGTTGAGCCTTTTCAAAGTGGTGATGAGATGATTCAGACAGAGATGATGAAAAATTTATTACTGATATGATATTTTAGGAGATGAGGCTTGATGTTTTTGAGTTCCAGCAACTCATTTTGTACTCCCCTTGATTGCTATAAAAGGCTACATATTTATCATAATGTACTATTCATATACGTGTATTTTATTACTAAATTGATCTCTTTCCATTTTCTTACTAGAACCAAAAGTTTTCTTGACTAACATGTTCTTATATTTAGGACAATTATTTGGTTATTGCACTAACATTCAGATTTTGCACTAACCATAGCTAATTATCCATTTACTTTTCTCAGTTTTAAATTGTGTATCAAGTTTAAAAAATTTATAGCCTAGCCCAAGGCTTGGGACTGTTGCCACTTGGCATTTGATATGGATTGTTATGTTGGTTCTAATGTCGTATTGTGTTGGAATAGGGTCATGGGATTCGCCATGGAGTGGTTGGACCTATGGACCTGCTTTGTTGTATAAGAGTATGCCCCGAGGAGTTACAGATAACTAGCGGGTTATTGAACCATGAGTTATTATGTCACTTGGGTTAGAGGTATCTAGACTCTACGTGCCTAGGGCCATAGGGTGACCTGCCTCTTTTGGGGAGTGAAAAGGAAAATTTATCTTTATTTTATTTCTTGAGGGAGGCATAATAGACCTTAGGGAGGTATAACAGACACTTGAGGAAGGCATAAGAAACTTGAGGAAGGCATAAGAGAAACTTTAGGGAGGTATAAGAAACTCGGTGGAGGCATAAGGAAATTGTGTGGGTGTGGTTAATTCTTTTGGAGGTATATGGAGTTGTTTTTTGATGCATGGGAGGTTTATGTTGTTGTATTGTTATGATTTGGGAGGTATGTGGAGTTGTTTTTTGATGCTTGAGAGGATTATATAGTTGTTTTTGATGCTTTGGGAGGCATATATCGATGTTGGTGATGCTTTAGGAGGTATATGGAGGTTTTTTGTGATGTTTTGGGAGGTTTATGATGTTGGTGTTATGATATATGTGTAATCCTATGAGTGTGAGTGTCTTTTGTGATGTTTAGGATTGATGTTCCTCATTGTTGGTATGATGTTGTTTCCATCTTGACCCTATATAGCTATAGTTATGGTTTTGAGTTGTTTGAAAAATTTATATGTGTACTTGTTGGGAATTACATGTTGAAGTAGTCTACTTATGATATGGGTACTATTGTGTCGAGAGAGCATGTGTGACAAGTACTATGTTGTGAGAGATATGTATGTTTTTCCCATGGGTTAGTTGAGTCCTTTTGATGTGATACAATCATGGAAGTATGTAGAAATATGTCTTGTGAACCATTATTGTTTTGTTTGTCCCTAATGTGGTATTGTGTTGTCAATTCTGTTAGGCACCTACAAACATAAGAGAACTAAACTATTAAATAGGGAAATACTAATGATTGTGATTAATAAATACTTTAAAGGAAAATACTAAGTAACAAAGTAAAAGTGAACTACCAATCTTCAATAAAATTAAAAGTTTAAGAATTTTCAAACCTTCCCTTCTTCCTTGTCATCACACTTTTGCAACAAGTAATGTTTTGCTGGTGACATAATACGTTGGTTGTTCCCTCCTTGCTCATGAGAACCTCTTCTATCTTGGTTTTGTGTGGCATTGAGGACGATGATCTTATAAGGGGAGGGAAATGTAGTACCAAAAAAATAAAATAATAAAATCAATAAATAAGAAAATAAAAAAAAATAAAAAAGAAGAAGAAATGAATGTGTTTGGTGGGGGGCAGTTAAATAATTTAAAATAGAATTGATGGAGCTGGCGTGTGAAGGGATCTATCAGTTTACTAGTTGTGGTAGGGGTCTTGTAGGGTATGACTACCCTGTATGCCCACTTAGACCTATCTTCTCACCCAAAGTAATAATACATTCACTTCATTTGATACCCAAGCACATTTCCCACTCTGAAACCTAGGTTTACATTGTAAATTTGACAATTTTTTGGATAGTTGTAGTGCTCAAAAAATATGGATTCCTCTTGAGATAGTCAAACGGTTCTCTATGCAACAAACAAGTCTCTAATGTGAGCGGGTTATATTTTCCTAAATTCTCCTTGTGTTCAAAAATACTAACTCTAGGATAGGGTATGGACATCCATCAAAGTATAATAGAGAGAGAAATTTGTTCAGACATTGTAGTTGAAATTCCTCCTGTAGATGTGTATGCTAAATGCCAGAACCCTGAAGAAAGAGATAGAGCGTCTAAGTTCTGAATGATCTCAACTACAAATATCATTACAACACAAGGAGGTTGAGCTTTCTCAATTAAATAGATTGAATGAAATGTGGTAAATTCAAGATTCTTCCACAAAACAAATCACTTAAGGTACAAATGCTCAACATGCCTAATTTTTTAATGAGTCCGAGTCAGATGTTGCTCTTATGACCTAAATTTTAGAGGAGAAGTTACATGAAAAATAATGTTATTATCTTACCGCCCCAGCTTCAGGCTCATTTGCATCTGGAGTGGAAAGAGATGTGGAAGATTTTAATAATCTTAGTGTAGGAAATTCAAGGATGTCAAAAATATCATCATGAGATCCAACTGGTGAAATCCCAGAATCAGGTTTGTTATTCATTTCTGTCTTTATTTTACGATACCACCCCACCGCATTAGGAATATTAAACTATGTAGATTTGAAGAAAATAGGACGTGGAGTAACATTTGACATTATGATTTTTATTATGGAGTAGCTAATGCATTTACATATTGATTAAAATGTCTTTTCTTATCCTTGAAATGTTATGCCATTCATCATGTTCATACCATGAACTCAAAAGTTGTAACTGTATGTTTATTCACTATTTTGTGATTAAATCTCAATGTCTTGTAATATTTTTTTTATGAGACAAGGTTTCTAGATTTATGACACGTGAAAGTATTATCGTAAGATTTACATATGTGAATTATTCTTGAAATTTGTTAAGAAGAGAATGAAATATATGCCATACATGAGGAAATGTGGCTACATGCACATGTCTGGCGCGCCTCTTGCTTAAGTGAGATGTTGAACTGAATCCCATGGTTTTGACTAGCTGGTTCTTTCATGCATGGTTTATCGCTCCTTGTCTTTTATAATTATCTTACTTTAGTTTCTCATTTATGATGAAAGATAATTTTAAAAGCTTATAATTATCATACATTTAATTGTTTATATTAAGTGGTTACCAATAAATAAATGTCATATCGTAACTCATGTAATCAAAATAATGCTTTTGTATTAAACCATGAACTTCAACCCTCATTATGAGGTGATGTAAAAAACTTCCTACCCAAACTAGATCTCTACAATATTGTTTTATTGACAAGAGGAAATTGACTTCCTAGTAAAAACATTGACCATCTCCTATTTAAATAGATAAATTTGCATTTTTTAGAGACTAAGTACCATTCGTTACTCTAAAAATGGGACGTTAAGCTTCATTCATGTACCTTGTTATGTGGGTAGTCATCTTAACCTTTGGTTTGACCCTGGATGAACATTTTTCATCTTTAGATGCCCTACTGGGAGCAATGTTACACCGTTTTATAGTTGTAAGAAGTTACTAGAACTATAAAGTTGGATTTAATTTTAAATCTCCATTTGAATCCTGGATAATGAAATGTTAATCCATCTTCGCAAACCTCTAGTATTTTTACTAGAAAATTGTCTACTACTTTCAGTATGAGGAAAAACAATTTTCTTGACAGTTTTCCAAATCCATTGTGAAGGCTTCCATTTTTAATTGACTAGGCCAAATAGGACCAATTAGGCCACCCTGTATGCCCCTTCATACCTATCTTCTCCCCCTCAGTAATAATATATTCACTTCATTTGATACCTAGACACATTTACAATGCTGAAACCCAAGTCTACATTATAAATTTGACAGTTTTTGGATAGTTGTAGCGCTCATGAAACATGGGTTCCTCTCGAGATAGGCAAATGGTTTTCTATGCAACCAACAAGTCTCTAACTTGATCTGGTTATATTTTCCTACATTCTCCCAGCCAGTGCAAAAATACTAACTCTAGGACAAGGTATTGACATCCATCAAAGCATAAAAGAGAGAATTTTTTTTCAGACTTTGTAGTTGCAAATCCTACTCTAGATGTGAATGCTAAATATAAGAACCCTGAAGAAAGAGATAGAGCGTCTAAGTTCTGAATGCTCTCAACTACAAATATAATTACAACACAAGGAGGATGAGCTTTCTCAATTAAAGAGGTTGGATGAAATGGGGTCGATTCAAGAGTATTACGAAAAAGAAATAACTAAAGGTACTACTGCTCAAGATGACTCATTTTTGAAGGATTCTGAGTGAGGTGCTTCTCTAATGACCTACATTTCATACGAGAAGTTACATGGAAAATAGTCTTATAATATTACCACCCCAGCTTCAGGATCATTTGCATATGGAGTGGAAAGAGATGTGGAAGCTTTTAACAATCATACTATAGTGAATTCAAGGATGTTAGAAATATCATCAAGAGATCTAGCTAGTGAAAGCCTAGAATCAGGTTTGTTATTCATTTCTGTCTTTATTTTACGATACCACCCATGCTTTTAGGGCTATTAAACTATGTAGATTTGAAGCAGACATGATGTGAAATAAAATTTGACATTATTATTTTTATCGGGGAGTGGCTAATGCATTAATATATTTATTAAAATGTCTTTTCTTATCCTTTAAATGTCATGTCATTCATCATTTTCATACTGGATGAACTCAAAATTTGTAACTGTATGTTTATTCACTGTCCTGTGATTAAATCTCAATGTCCTATAATATTTTTCTTGTGAGAAAAGGTTTCTATATTTATGACACATGAAAGTATTATCACATGCCTTATATGTGTGAATTATTCTTGAAATATGTGAAGAAGAGAATGACATATATGCAATACATGAGGAAATGTGGCTACATACACCCGTTTGATGCACCTCTTGCTTAAGTGAGATGTTGAACTGAATCCCATGGTTTCGAATGGCTTGGTTCTTCTAGGCATGGTTCAGCACTCCTTTTCTTTTGTAATTATCATACTTTAGTTTCTCATTTACGATGAAAGATAATTTTAAAAGATTAGAATTATCATACATTTAATTTTTTATATTAACTAGTTACAAATCAATAAATGTCATATTGTAACTCATGCAATCAAAATAACCCTTTTGTATCAAACCATGAAATTCAACCCTCATTATGAGGTGATTTAGAAAACTTCCTTCCCAAACTAGATCTCTACAATATTGTTTTATCGACAACAGGTAATTGACTTCCCAGTAAAAATGTTGACCATCTCCCTATTTAAATAGATAAATTTGTGTTTTTTTGAGACTCGCTAAGTACCCTTTGAAACTTTGAAAATGGGATGTTAAGCTTCATTCGTCTACCTTGTTATGTGGGGAGTCACATTAACCTTTGGTTTCACCTCGAATGAAAATTTGTGATCTTTTTGTTGGTGCCATTTTCAAGCTTGCACCATGTTGCCCTAAATTTTCCAAATCTATATTTTCTCAAAAAAATTTACCCTTTGAGTTGATGGTCTATATTTCTTCCCCTCCAGTTGAAATTCTTTTAAAATGCTCACAAACTTGTTGTTTTTCCCTAATTTGAAAGGAATATTCCAAGTTTTCCCCTTTTGTGCCCTAGTTTTTCCAATTTCAAGGGCTATGTCATTTTTCCCTTTGCCAGATCATAAAAAAAACAAATTTGATCAATTCATACATGTTTGTATTTGAAAATCCAATCGCAAGGTCGAAAATGTTGTAAGATCATGCTTCAGTTGATTTAGAATCAAAAAATCTACCATCCTTGGTGAAAAAATTGAATTCTAGGGCATCCCTAGAATTTTTTATGTTTTGATGGTCAGACGGGTGTTAGTTTCCCATCAAATTCACCCACAAAAGGTATTGGCAATGTGGCGGGTTTTCATTGGCTGAGGGGATGTGGGTGGCAGAGGATTTTGTGATTTTTTGGCTCAAGGTGTTAAAGTGATTTTTTCACTCGAAAACCCTTGGCCAATCGCAGGTGGACACGTTTCCATGAAGGGTCAGAGGGATGTGCGGACCGTGGAGTGAAATGGGGAATTTTTCCCCTTTTTAGAAAAATGGATAAAAGGTAGATTTTGGCTAGAAACTCTGCAACAAATCAGGAGAGGACACGTGTCCTGAAAGGTCAAAAGGGAGTGTGGGAAAACGGTGGAAGTTTTGAATTTTCAAAAAAATTGAAAGAAAGGTTTAAGGGAAGAAAGGGAGACTTGGACCCATAGTGAATAGGAGATGGACACGTGGCAGGGGAGAAGTCGGAGGCATGGGCCCATGGAGACAAAGTTGAGAATTTTCCCTTCGCTTAAAGGGAATAAAATTGAAGATTAAGCCCATGGGTCCTTGAGAAATGAAATATGGACACATGGCAGAGGACAAGGTAGGTCGGTGGGCCGGTGAAGGTAAAAGGGATTTTTTCCAATTTTCACAAAAGGGCTCAAAATCAAAATTTTAAGCGCTAGCCTACTAGCGATAGAGGAAGTGACATGTGGCAGGGGAAAAATTAGAGGTGCGGGCCTGTGGGGCAAAAAGTGAAAATTTTCCCAATTTCCAAAAAAGGTCAAAATACATAGAATTGAAGTGTGATTTAAATGGGACCCACCATGTGCCACGTGTCAGCTCCAAAAAACAAAGGCAGAGGGGTTGGAGAAAAATTCATTTTTTTCCATTTTTTCAAAAATGTCAAAAAGTCAAAAGTAAGCTTGAATTTGTTCCCATTCATAGTTTGACACATAGCAGATAATACACAACTATGCATTTTCATTTTTGGCCACCATTTTTCCTCCAGGAAGCTTGGAATCGCGACTTTTGCATCAAAATTCATCAAATTTATAATGATTTTGTGTTGTCTTGGCCTTCTAGGATCATTGGCATCACTTTCATGTTTTAATTATTTGATTTGAGGTGTTTTGTAATAAATTTCTACTAATCCCAAGCAAACACGTGAAATGACAAAATCAAAAGTTGCAGAGGTAATTTAAAAATGTAAAAAGGTGAAAATGATGAGTAACAGGTGTTTGCATGCCTCAATGATGATAAAAATGCCTCCAGGATGAATACTGATCCAGATATTTGTAATGATTTATTCTTTTGGGCACACCTGTCAATCTGTGAGTGTTTTTCTATTTGATGTCATTTTCATTAAATCATGAGGATTGTTTTGTAACAAACTTGATCACATTGCATATTGTTTACTTTGGAAAGAAGGATCTGTCGACACTAAAATTTTCCTCTGTAATTTCTATTTCATTAATGTATGTATTAGGAATAGGATGTTGTTAAGTATAATTAGTAGTAGCATCTGATAGAAGATAACGACACCGTCAGTACGGTGCCGCCAATAATGTGGAGTACGGGTAACAGTCAAAGTACAATAGGAATGTTGTAAAAAGTAAATATTTGTCGTAAGTGGTCCTGGTAATGTTAAAATGTCAAAGTTTGGGTAATTAGAGAAGTAGGGTCTACATGATTAGGAATTAGAAATATTATATTGGTAATAAGGACAAGGAGTGAGGTCATAAATATTTTGTGTATTTTATTTGTAAAAAGTCTAAAAATGTGGAACCCATGTAAAATGATAAGGTTTATCTTATCTTAAAAGATAAGCTTACATGTACAGATAAGAGTTAAGGTATGGAATATGATTCATCAGAGTGGATTTCTTATCCTATCTTAGAGATAAGATGGATAAGCCTGGAAGTTCTATAAATAGAGGCCACCCCCTCATTTAGCATAGAAGGAAGTAGTGAGAAATATTGTAGGAAGTGTGCAAAGGAAGCAATCAGTTTAAAGGTGTGTTGAAGAAGCCATTAAGAGGTGTAATTGTAAAGTTTCTCCCATAGTCTTGGTGAAAGGCAAGTGAATTCAATAACACTTGAAGTACCTCATGGGTGAGATTGTAACAATTTCATGTTAATATTATAATTTACAATAACACTTGAAGTACCTCATGGGTCAGATTTGTCAACAATTTCATGTCTTAATCATTAGTCGATGGTATTACTTGTGTTATGTTCAGTTGTTTTGTTTCATCAAATTACTGTCCACCAAACATAGTCGATGGTATTCTTGTGTTATACCACTTTGCATTAGTTGTTTTGTTTCCAAATTACGAGGAGTCCACCGGTGAAGAATTATCATAGTGCTGGATTGCATTATGTACAATAATTTGGTTCATAGCACGCCGGGACCATTCCTCATTAGTGGATTTTCTACATCCACCAAACTAAAATTATCATAGTGCTGGATTGTGATGACATTTTGGTTCTGTTGCCGGGACCATTCCTCATTAGTGGATTTTCTAGAGAGATATTCCCACTTAGTCAAAAATCAATTGGAGGGTAACCTTGTTTTTACTATGCATAGTAGTTACCATGGTAAAGTCATTTTTGCCATGAATAGTAGTTACCATGGTAAAGTCATTTTTGCTGGGAATAGTATCTACCGTAGTAAAGTCACTTTCTACCGTGAATAGTATTTACCGCAGTAACTTCACTTTTTACTGTGAATAGTGTTTACCACAGTAAAGTCAGTTTTTACCGCAGTAAGTCAAGTCTTACCATAGTTTACCGTGGTCATTTCTATTTTACTGTAGAAAGGTGTAAAGTCACTTTCTAGTATAGTGATTCCAATTATTTGTGCACATAAGTCTTGTTGATTGTACTTGTGGGTTGGTATTTCACGGTGGTTACTTTTAAAAATGGGAAAGATTCCTTTTTTTTCAGCTCAATCTAATGAAGATGCTTCTTCTTTCATTCAAGAGTTTAAACGATCTTGTATTTGTAATGGCCTTATAAGAAGGGAACAATGGACTGAATTTTTTCCTACCATGTTGGATGGTTCAGCACTTAGGTGGTTTGAAACACTAGGTGATAATGTGAAAAATTCATGGGATTTATTAACTGAAAGTTTTCTTGAAGAATTTGGTGAACAACAGAAATATGCAGATCTCATGATCGAGGTCACAAAGCTATCCCAAGGAGAGAAGGAGAAGATAAGGGATTATCATGCTCGTGTTCTAGAGCTAAGGAGGAAGCTTGATGCCCAGATCCGGAAGGAAGGAATAGCAGATGGGTTGATGAATGGCGTGGATAATCTCCTCTATAAGCACTTCATTCTTGGGATGAAGCCAGAGATCAGACAACGAGTAAAGTATGACCGCCCAACTACCATTGAACAAGCAAAGGAGATTGCAAGAAGGCAAGAAGAAAGTATGGAAGAAGAAAGAGATGCTAAAGTAGAGCCTACACCAACACCTTTGGTCCAGAATCCACAACCACTCTCGGTGAGCACAAATATTTCTCCTAGTACATATACTGAATATGAAGATCTGCTCAAAAAGATGAGTCAGTTAACTATTAATCTTCTTCAATGAAAAGAATTTAGTTCTCAGGGAGGAGATAGAGGTCCAAAAAGAAATATTTCTGAAGTTGTATGTTATGGTTGTTATAAAAAGGGTCATTATAAGTATAATTGTCCAGATAGAGCTTCTACATCTGGTAAAGGAGATAATGATAAAATAAAAGCACCTATGAATTCTTTTGATGTAGTAGATAAGAGCAGAAATAATGAAGTAGATGTGTTTGTAACAAAAATAAAGACATAAAAAGATAATCAAGATGGAAATGATCCTAAGAAGATGAAAGGAGAAACTACTAAGAAACATAGGAGAAGAAAGTTGGGTGTGCAAGATTTTCTGATTTCATAGGGGCAAGGACCATACTCCATCTTGGAAGATCTGTCCAAAATGCCTGCAAATATTACATATGGTCAACTCTTGGCTATGTCTTCTGAGAAGAGGCGGGAGTTGCGAAGTGGACTCAATGCTCGACAAAGGAAGGAGGTTGAGGTCCCTGTTTTGGAGGTAGAGGCAGATCCCTACGCTCCATAAGCTAAGGTATTATGTAATGGTATTTCAATTCATGATGTCTTAGTTGATGGAGGTGCTGCAGTTAATGTAATGACCGAGTCTGTAATGAATATGTTGGGTTTAAAAATTTATCACCCTTCAACACTTATGTTAAGGTCATTAAATAAAGGAAAAACTAAACCAGAAGGTGTAGTTTCAAATTTGGCAATATCTATTATGGGTGTTGTATGTGTGGTAGACTTTCAGGTGATGAAAAATGGTACTATTGCGTACCCAATGCTATTGGGAAGACCATGGCTAAGGAGAGTTCATGCAAGAAACTACTGGAATGAAGGTTTCATGACACTTGGACATGGTAGAGAGAGGGTGAAGATAAACCTGATCCCTCGACATCATAAGGAAGAACCTGTGGATTTAAGTGATGAAACTGATGATTGGACATCCTCTGATTACTCTAGTACCAGTGAAGTGGACACTGAAGATGAAGAAAGTGAGGTTGATGTTTCGGTCATGGATATCCTTCCAGTCACACCAACTCATGACCCCATAAAATTATCTGAAGAAGAAGTTGATGATTGTCTCCAACAAATAAATATTGGTGATGCTATGATGGAGAGTGAGAAGGAATCCTACCTCCAGCTCTTTCAAAGGTACATACACCTATTCACTTTTGATTACAAGGAGCTCCGTCAAGTAAGTTGGGTAGAACATTCTATTGAGCTGGTAGATGGTGCTAAGCCCATAAAGAAAATGCCATATAGAATGAATCCTAATTTTTCCAAGACTGTAAAAGAAGAAATAGATAAGTTGCTTGATGCAGGATTCATATTTGCTGTGGAGAATTCAGAATGGGTTTCTCCCATTGTGATCTCAATAAAAAAGAATGGGAACCTACACATTTGTGTTGATTACAGGAAGCTCAATAAGGCAACAAAGAAGGATAATTACCCTCTTCCATTTTCAAATCAGATCTTGGACAAAGTAGCTGGCCAGGAGTGCTATAGTTTTGTTGATGGATATAGCAGCTACAACCAAGTTCGTATAGCAGAGAAAGATCAGCTGAAGACCACGTTCACCACTCCTTGGGAAATGTTTGCTTATAGAGTTATGCCTTTTGGGTTGTGTAATGCTCCAGCAACATTCCAGCGTTTGATGAATAGAGTGTTTGATGAATAGTATTTCTGGATTATTTTTGCATCTATGGGAGCAAGTTGGACCACCTGCACAAGATGGAGACAACATTTCAAAGGTTAGATGAAGCACAAGCCTCACTAAACCCTACAAAGTGTGTCTTTGGATGTTCTAAAGGCGTTTTGTTAGGGCATGTTGTATCCAGAGATGGTATTGGTACTGATCCTGATAAAGTTTCAAAAATCAAAGATTTACCATTTCCTACGAATAGAAGTAAGTTGAGATCATTTTTAGGCCATGTGGATTACTATAGAAGGTTCATCAAGAATTTCTCAAAGATTACACAGCCACTAACCCAGTTCTTGAAGAAGGATGTTACGTATGAACTAGGAAATAAGGCACATGAAGCTTTTGGACAACTGAAGGAAGCCCTGGTGTCTTCACCTATTTTGAAGAATCCAGATTGGAGCAAGCCATTCATTGTGTACACTGATGCCTCAGATGCAGCACTAGGAAGTACTTTGAGCCAAAAGGATGAAAATGGGAATGAACATCCAATTTACTTTGGGATCAAACAAATGAGCAGTGCTCGGTAAATTATACTGTAACTGAAAAAGAGGCTCTGGCTATCATTTTTGCTATAAAGAAGTTTAGAAATTACTTGTTAGGGAAAAAATTTCTAGTTGTAACAGATCATCAGGCTCTAAAATATATTGTAAATAAGCCTAACCCAACAGGGAGGATAACAAGATGGATAATTTTGCTACAAGAATTTGAATTTGATATTATAGATAGGCCAGGAAAGAAGCATGTCAATGCAGATGCACTCTCTCGAGCCTATGATGGTTTAGGATCATCTTGTGATGATGATGATTTCCCCGATGCAGCATTGTTATCCCTTGACACAATCCCTAGTGAATACATAGATATTTGGAATTATCTGAATGAATTCAAGTTTCCTGATGGTGCCAATGCAAAGACTAAGAGAAAGATTACTCAAGGCAGTCGTCCATATTCTATTCTGCATGGAGTATTTTTTCGAATAGGACCTGATGGACAGTACAAGAGGGCAGTTGGACGTGATCAAGGGAAGGAACTGCTAGAAGAATTCCACAATGGTACATGTGGAGGGCACTTCTCTGGACAACTTACAGCAAGAAGGATCTTGGATGCAGGTTATCACTGGCCCACTCTTTTTAAAGATTGTTATAATTATTGTAAGACATGTGATATTTGTCAAACACATGGTAACCGTAAGACTTCATCAGCTCCATTATGCCCTATTCTTCCACTTAGTTCCTTTTAAAAGTGGAGAATAGACATTGTAGGTCCACTTCCAACTACCTCACGCCAAAATAAGTATATTGTAGTTGCCACAGATTATTTAACCAAGTGGGTTGAAGCTAGGCCATTGAAAACAACTTCCATGGATGAGGTGGCAAGGTTCATATATGAACGCATTATCACCAGATTTGGTTGTCCATTAGAAATTGTAACAGATCAAGGAAGCCACTTCATTAATGAGGTAGTAGAAGCCCTAGTCAATAAATTTTCTATTAATCACAGGAAGGAAACAACATACAAGCCAAGTACAAATGGATAGGTGGAACGAACAAATTTTTTGTTGTGTCAAATTCTAGCAAAAGATGCAGCCTTGCAGGTACATAAGTGGGATAAAAGGATTCATGTAGCATTGTGGGCATATATGGCAACATCAAAGTCAGCAACAGGATACTCCCCATTTCAGTTGGCCTATGGCATTGATCTAGTTCTTCCTATTGAGTTTGATATTCCCATTGTGAGAGTTATGAAAAATAAAAGGATGGATGAAAGTGATTCAGTAAAAGAAAGGTTGGTACATCTTCATTTGCTAGAGGAAATGAGGGAAATAGCAAAGGATATAAGCCATAAGAAGAAAATGAATTAGAAGAAATACTTTGATCAAAATATCCGTTGGTCTCCATTTCATGTGAATGACTTGGTTCTAGTATATGATTCCAGATACAAAAAAAAGAAGACAGAGAAAATTTCTTCCAAAATGGATGGGGCCCTACAAAATAGCAGCTATGCATGAAAATGGTACGTACCGACTGGAGGAATTGGATGGCACTCCCATTACGAAAATGGGTCAACCATGACAAGTTGAAGATTTTCCAAGCACCTGAATAGTCTACTCCAAGGACGGAGTAGAAGCTAGGAAGGGGGAAGATGTCGACACTAAAATTTTCCTCCGTAATTTCTATTTCATTAATGTATGTATTAGGAATAGGATGTTGTTAAGTATAATTAGTAGTAACGTCTAATAGAAGATAAAGGCGCCGTCAGTACGGTGCCGCCAAAAATGTGGAGTACGGTAACAGTAAAAGTACAATAGGAATGTTGTAAAAAGTAAATATTTGTCGTAAGTGGTCCGGTAATTTTAAAATGTCAAATTTTGGGTAATTAGAGAAGTAGGGTCTACATGATTAGGAATTAGAAATATTATATTGGTAATAAGGACAAGGAGTGAGGTCATAAATATTTTGTGTATTTTATTTGTAAAAAGTCTAAAAATGTGGAACCCATGTAAAATGATAAGGTTTATCTTATCTTAAAAGATAAGCTTACATGTACAGATAAGAGTTAAGGTATGGAATATGATTCATCAGAGTGGATTTCTTATCGTATCTTAGAGATAAGATGGATAAGCCTGGAAGTTCTATAAATAGAGAGGCCACCCACTCATTTAGCATAGAAGGAAGTAGTGAGAAATATTGTAGGAAGTGTGCAAAGGAAGCCATCAGTTTAAAGGTGTGTTGAAGAAGCCATTAAGAGGTGTAATTGTAAAGTTTCTCCCATAGTCTTGGTGAAAGGCAAGTGAAGTCAATAACACTTGAAGTACCTCATGGGTGAGATTGTAAAAATTTTATGTTAATATTATAATTTACTTTGATATTTCAGATTTGTCATCATTCCGTCTTATCATAGTTGATGGTATTCTTGTGTTATGTTGTTGTTTTGTTTCCAGATTACATCCACCAAACTAAAGGTTGTGGATTAGTAAATAATCATAGCACGAGGAGTTCCCGGTGAATAATTATCATAGTGCCGGATTGGTGATGATAGATCCAAGGTGGAATGAGGCATATAATGCATTTTGGAGAAATTGTAAGGGGTTGGGAGTTGAAAATCACGAGCAAATTCTGAGAGAAAGCTCATTTTTCTGATAAATCCACCAAAGAACCAGGTTAATGTCTCATGTGTTAGAAATTCATCTATGTGAGTTGGTTACAAGTGTATAGACATTAGACAGCTCTGAGATTGTTCATGTAACTATCCCCTGTTGTTGAATCTGACAATTTTTGAGTTAAATCTGTGTTTTCTTTGGGCAATATGATGTTTGTTATCATTTTTAAATTCCTGCAAATAGTTTTTATTGTTCTTGTTGCAATCTTGCATTGAAAGTATTTAGGAATCACATAGGATCTCCATTTCTAGTTGATAGTTTAGTGACATTTGCAATCTCATATTCAGAAGAGCCTTCCTTTGATATGGAGATAAACAAATTTAAAATCACTTTACCTTCCTTGACTACAACGATTTCTTGTAAGCCTTTAGGGGCACCTTAGGCGTGGTTTGATCAAGGATTTTTGTGTTTAATTGAGTTCTTTACTTCAAGATTTTGTGGTAAGTTCTCAAAGATTGTGTGAAGAGTGCAACCTAGGCTTCCATTTGTTCCTCTTTTGGTTGAAAGAACATCCTGATTATTTGAGGCATTTCATCTAATAGTTGTTCAAGTATTTAGAGATTTTTAAATATTTGATCTATCTTAGTTTGTCTTGTCAATCCCCCACCAAAAATCATCTAAATAAAAAAGATCCTATCATGTACTATCCCTGATTTTCATTTATATACCCACAAAATATCAAATTCCATTTGCAAAAGTATGCGTAAAACATCAAGATTTCCAATGTCTCTAGTAACCTTTGCCTTTTTTTGAGAACATACCCATGATTTGAGAAGTGACAACTTGTGAGAGTTTAGATCTGGAATGTTGATCATGTTTTCATCAATGTCTCCATCATAAAATTTCAAGCAAAGAGAAGGACATCTTCATCTCCTCCACCATTACAAGGTTACAAAATAAGTCCTCTTACATTGGTTACAAAGCACAACCTAAAACATCTAGGAAAAGATCAAGTCCTATTCGAGTGCTATCCATTTCTCCACAAACCTGAGTGCCAGCTAAACCATATCCCCGGCTACCAACGACATACAACATGGTATAATTTGTCTTTAAGCTCCATGACATATCTATGGTCCTGCTCAGACTGAAAAGGAGAACAAATTTGGATACCGAGATGAGTGGCGTCGCTACTGGGGACTTCTTAGAATTTCTTGGTGTTTCTGAAGTGTTTGAAAATTTTGAGCATTTGTGTACTCAAATATTTGAGCTGCTACATTGTTAAAATATCATTTTATGCTTCAGATCTACAAGTTTTAAGTAAAATTTTCAAGCTCTGTCTACCCTTTTTCATTTCCCAACAATTTATACACTTTGGTTGCATTGTATTGATTTATCTAAGAAGAAGAAGGTCTGATTTGTGAAGTTTGGCAGTATTTTCAGTACTGGTAAATATTTGACAGAAGTATTTTACCGCATTCTTGCACAACTAAGGTGAAATTCCTTAGTGGCGAATCCATGATGATTTCATCTTGAAAATACCAGTTGTCTTACCCTTCTGTCATTTACTTTTGTGTTGTTAATCCCTGCAAAAATGGAAGGAAGAAGATCTCTCTTCATCAACTATTCTACTAAGAAGTTATTTATAGATTCAAGAAACTCATAGCTAGAGGGGAGAAAGGTGTGGAAGGTTGTTGGAGACTTGACTACAAGAAAGGAGATTCTTATTGTTGAGTTTGAAAGTGAGCAACCTGTAATTAAGGACTATAATTCTTCTTCAAGTGGATCGGATTCTGACAATCCTATTGCTGATTTGAATTCCCCATCAGGTGAGGGACCTTCTTGTGCATTTGAAAGACTTTATCCTAAATATGCTCTTGTATTTTCTAAATTTTCTAGAGATCATCAAGAAGGATAGCCCTTAAGAGAGATCTATCTTGAAGTTTTCATTCCCATTCCCCAAAGACTTCTCACTCCTCATCAGCTTTTTTCACCTCCAAAATCACCCCCACCAAACAATATGGCTCAGCCTAGACCTCCATTTGTTGTTAACACCTTTGGTCCTATAAATTTTAGAGGAATAGATGGTTACCCAAATGCTGTCCCACAAGATGTTAGAAATAGGTTGCCAAAATTCCAAGGTAACAATGCCATTACTGGTGATCAACATCTCAAAATTTTTGATAATATGATGGAATATTTTGAGATAGAGTTTGAGGATGTGTATGTCAAATTTTTTATTCATACACTAGAAGAGGATGTTGGGGATTGGTACAAGGCTCTACCTAATAATTCTATTGATTCATGGACTTAAATGAAAAATGCATTTAAGTTTTAATATGGTGACAAGACTGATCCTAGATTTCTTTTATTTGAGTTTGAGAATATCAAGAAGAACCCTAATGAATCAGTCCATGACTTCAACACAAGGTTTAACAAAACTTTGAGAAGGCTGCGAGTTAATCTGAGGCCTTGTGATGAATCTTTTCTAATCAAATATGCAGATGCATTTGATAATAAGTCAACCTATTACCTAAGAGACAAGAACCCAACCAAACTAAGACAATATTTCACCATGGCACTTCAAATTGAGAACAATATCAAAGCAATTGGGAAACCTCTCAAGAGATATGGTGTAAAATTGATAAACCCTGAAAAACCTCAAGATAGCACTGGTGCTGATTTAGAAGAGGTTGTGAAAACTTTAGCAGGGGTTTTCAAAGAAATCTCATACAAGTTGGAAAGAGATGAGAAGGGAATTGGGCATACTTCACAAGGTCAGCCTCGGTAGAAAGCACAAGACAGATCTGGAAATCATCCTAGGGGTGATCAAACACAAGATGATAGAGGTAAAGGACCTATGGGAGGGGGAAATAGACAGCCCCAAGCAAATGAAAGTAGAGTGTTTCATGATCCCTTAACTGCTAGGGTTACTGTTCTTGATGAAGTTGTTGATATGGATTGGTGTTATAGATGTTTTCTTCCTCATCCTCCATGTTAAGTGGACTAATAGGTTGATGAAGCTAATAATGAGGATGGAACTGATGATGATATTTACATGGTGGGTTGTTCTTCAAGCTCACAAGGAGGAGTAACATCTATTGAGGTAATAAGTGCAAGGACTTCTACAACCTTTTGGGATTGCATACAGAAAGTACCACTTCTTTCTCTTTCTCATCCTCATGATGTAGATGTATTTAAGGCATTTGAAATTCCTAACAATGAATTTGAATACCTAAGAGCATTGATGATAAAGAAATATGATGGTGGTATCCCTTCGGAGGAAGATAAACAATTGTTAATGAAAGTTTTTGTTGGTCAAGAGAAAGAGTATAACACCAGGAGAAAATTTGTTAAGGGAGTTGGGCCTCAAGCCAAACCTAAAACACCCTTTCTCACAAGCATTCCAAAAGAATCTCCCAGGAAAGAAACACTTACTAAAAGCTATACTCTCCGAAGTAAAAATTACAGCCCTCCTCATGCCCAAGCTGTCAAGAATCCCTTGTCATCTAATGAATCTTCTTGTCTCCCTTCCAATGCTGTCCTACCAAAGAGTTTTCCCTATGACATAGCCCAAGTATTGATCCAAATTAAAGTGAGTGTTCCAATCATTGAGTTGCTTAGAATTTCTTAGGATAAGAAGAGAGCATTTGAGTACTTGGGGTTGAAGGAAGAGAAGATCACTCCAAGTAGAAATGTAAATGTTGTTGAGACTCCTCCTCAAATCATTGCTGACCCTAAAACACCACTAACAGTAGAAGATCCTGGAAAGACACCTGAGGTATATTTGGGGACATCTTTGGTTGATTCCCAATTGAATGTTGTTCTATTTTTCACAACTTTGATTATAAAGGATAGGCTACTTCACATTTGTATGTTTGATTCCAGTGCTTCATGTAATGTCATGCCTCTAGAATTTATGAATGAGTTTGATATCAAAGTGACAATAGCCTATGAAAAGTGTAGTGCTATTGACTCGAGAGAAGTGTTGGTAGTTGGTTGTGTAAAAGGTTTGGTTGTGCAGCATGCATCTTATCTCGGGAGGAATTTAAAATTGGATGTTGTGATTGTTGATTGCCCTTCCAAATGGGGTATGCTTTTGTCATGAAAGTGGGCTGCAAGTGTTGGAGGGAGTGTTCAAATGGACATGTCTTTTGGTACTATTCCCATTGAGGGCAGCCTTGTCAAGCTCTATGGAGAAAAGAAAATGTTACATCTAATTAAGGATCCAAATAATGCTTCCTATGAGGTGTTGTTTGCTAATGTTGATGCTAATAATTTCATTGGTTTTGCTGATGGAAAAGAAAACAAAATGGATCAGAAAAATTACCTTGAATAGGTATGTTCTCCTTGGACCTTGCTATTTGATGGAGCTTGCTCCAAATTTGGAAATGGTGCTGGTGTAATTCTGATTTCTCCTAGCTTGGAAGAATTTGTTTTTTCCTTCAAGCTTAATTTTGAATGTACTAACAACATTGTTGAGTATGAATCCTTGTTCTTGGGTTTGAGAATTGCATGGAAGTATGGTGCCAGGGACATCATTGCAAAGGGATATTCAGAGCTAGTTGCCAAACAAATAAGAAAACTATATGCTACAAAAAATCAGCGAATGTAGTAGTATATAAGCATGTAGTTTGGGATCTAGTTGAGATGTTTGATTCCTTAAATATTATGGACCATGACAGAAGTTTGAATGCTTCTACTAAAAATTTAGTAGTGTTGGAGTCAAGATTTGGATTTTTCACCGTTTCACCTTATTGTGAGTACAATGTTCAAGTGTTGACCAGGCCAACTATCCCTAACAACATCAAGCATTGACAAGTGTTTGATGATGATTCTCAAGTGCAAAGGTTCTTGAAAAATCAAGGTGATTTTTTAGATCAGCATATTGATTGGTAACCAATGGTGTGTATGACTGAAGGAAGAGAGAATTTGTTTGGAAAAGATATCATCCAATTGAAAACAAACACCATTCCTAGAGGTCTTGTTGCACTTGAGTCAAATCTTAACAATGTTGATTGCATCATAAATAGAAAAAAAATTTCCTCAAGGAATGTGGTAGATCATGACTTGGGAACAAAGGAAAAACCAAGAAAAGTTTGGTTGGGGAGTAGTCTAAAAAAAGAGGAGAAACAGTCTTATGTTTAGCTATTAAAGAAATATCAGGACTGTCTTGCATGGTCATATTAAGAGCTGAAAGAATATAGAGAATATTTATTTCAGCACGAGATCCCTTTTGAAACAAATGCAAAACCATTTAGATAGAGGCAAAGGAAAATTAATCCCCTTCTCTCCATGAAAATACAAGAGGAGTTAAATAAGTTGAGAGATGGAGGTATTATTCAGCCCTCTAGATATTCATCTTGGGTTACAAACCTTGTGCCAGTCAGAAAGAAGAACGAAGACATCAGACTTTGTGTGGATTTTAGAAATCTAAACAAAGCATCCATGAAGGACAACTATCCCTTGCAAAATATGGAAAATATGTTATAGCTTGTGATAGGGTCTGAATTGCTTTCTACATTGGATGGTTTCTCCGGATATAATCAAGTGGTTGTCAAAGAATTAGAAAGATTTAAAACAACATTCACTACTCCTTGGGGACCATATGTTTTTGTTAGGATGCCCTTTGGTTTGATGAATGCTTGTGCAAATTTTCAACGAGAAATGGATGTTTCTTATGTTGGTTACATTAATGAGTTCATTAGAGTTTACCAAGATGATGTGACTGTGTTTTTAAGGTAGAGAGGTGATCATTTACAACACTTAGAGAAGATGCTGATCAGATGTAGGGAGTATGGCATTTCTCTTAATCCAAAGAAGTGTCATTTTGGCATACAAAAGGACAAGCTACTTGGTCACATTGTGCCAAAATATGGTGTTATGATAGACCCTGAGAGAGTGGAAGCAATTAGCAAAGTACCTATCCCATGAACCAAAAAAGGCATCCAATCTTTCTTTGATCAAATTAATTTTATTATAAGGTTTTTTTCCAAATTTGCTGAGTTGACTCTTCCAATCACAAGCATGCTAAAGAAGGAACAAGTTATCAGGTCGGAGGAGGTTTTCATTAAAGCTTTTGAAGGAATCAAAGAGGCACTCAAACATGAACCTATCTTGGCAGCTCCGAATTACAAGAAGGCTTTCCAAATCTTCTCCTTTGCTTCTGAAAATAATATTGCATCTATTTTTCTCCAAAAGGATGAAGATGGGGCTGAGAGGACTATTGCCTTCTTTAGCAAGGCTTTACAAGGTGTTGAGTTAAAGTATACAATCATAGAAAAACAAGCATTTGCCTTTGTAAAAGCAAAAAAAAAATTAGGCCTTATATATTGAGTTCAAAATTTGTTGCTTATGTTCCACACACCATGGTGAAGAAAATCTTATCAGAGATGGAGATCTTAAGTAAAAGGTGTAGATAGGTGAACAAACTGCAAGAGTATGATATGGACATCCAAAGCAAAAATTTGGTAAGAGGTTTGGGTTTTGCTAAGCTCATGGTTGAGAGCAACCTGTAGACTATAGAAGTGAATGAAGTAGAGGAAGAAAGGGCAGATGTTCTTGGGAAATTGGTAAGTTTTGAGTGGTACAAGGATATAATATTTTACCTCAGACACCTTTGCTGTCCTTATCACTTAAATAAAAATAAGAAAAGAGCCCTCAAGTTGGCTTCTCAAAAATATATCATCACAGACCTTGGACTGGCTTGGAAGAGCCTTAAAGAGTGTCCTCTTGAAATGCATAACTGAAGATGAAGCTCCCAAGATAGTTACTAATTTCCATGGGGGAGTTTGTGGAGGAAAATTTGTTGGAAGAGTAATAGCACATAATATTTTGAGAGCTAGTTATTGTTGGCCTACTCTCTTCAAAGATGCAACCCAGCTGGTTAAAAAATGTGATAGTTGCAAACGTTTCTCTAGAAGACTAAAATATTCATGCTCCCTTCCTTTTCATCATGTATCAATTGAAGATCCTTTCAATAAATGGGGGATGGAATTCATTAGTGAGATTTCAGATCCTTCTAGTGATGGCTATAAATGGATCCTTGTAGCCACTGATTATTTTACAAAGTGGGTAGGGGAAATTCCCTCCAAGAAAGAAACACACCAAATAGTTATGGACTTCTTGTTGAATCAAATTATATGCAGACTTGGAGTCCCAGTCAAGATTGTAGCTAATAATTCCATGTGCTTTAGAGCCAAACCTTTAATGGCAATGTGCAATGAATATGGAATCAATCTGACTTATTATTCAAACTATAACCCCAAGGGAATGGACAAGTCGAGTCTAGCAATAATAATTTGTTGAAGATCATTAGAATAACATTGGATCAAAACAAGAAGAAGTGGGGCTAACAATTGAAATTTGTAGTTTGGGTTG
The DNA here is from genome assembly GCA_019776745.2 of Taxus chinensis. Classification (NCBI taxonomy): domain Eukaryota; kingdom Viridiplantae; phylum Streptophyta; class Pinopsida; order Cupressales; family Taxaceae; genus Taxus; species Taxus chinensis. The sequence continues at coordinate 180,413,749 of CM034152.1, read as the reverse complement.
ATAGGATAACTCCTAATAGAGCTACTAGTAAAAGCACATTTGAATTGGTGTATGGAGCTTCGGCTTTTCTACCCTTGCACCTGTAATTATCTTCATTTCAGTTTTCCCAAAAGTTGGATGATCAAGAACTTGGCCCATATGAATCAAGGATCAATTAGATTATTGAGCTTGATGAGAAGAGAAGAGCATCCCATCAAAGGCATGTCAGATTTAGGGAAAAATTAAAGAGGTTGTTTGATAAGAAGATCACTCCTAGATCCTGTAATGTTGGAGATTTGGTCTTGTTGTGGGATAGTAGGCATGAAGACAAGGGAAAACATGGAAAATTTGATGCATTATGGATGGGTCCTTACTCCATTGATATCAGAATTGGTGAGCATACCTTTTTTCTGAAAGATTTATATGGGGAATTACTTGAATTACCTGTTAATGGTAGGCATCTGAAGCATTTCTTGGACTAATCCCCAAATTCAAGGTATGCACAACTTGTACAGTGTTATAGTGTTTGGTTTTTGCTCTATTTTTGGTGTTTTGTCAGTTTTGTGGTTTTCCTTGTTGTGTGGCAGCCATTTTTGTTGGGTTCTTAGCTAGTTTTTGGTGATTTTGGCTCATGACTCCTTTTCCCAATGGATATTTTGGCACTTGGTCTACATTTTGTCCTTGTGGCACTCACTGGGAGTACCCATCCCCAAGCAAGAGCCGATGTTGGTGCCATTTTTGAGCTTACACCATTTTTCCCTAAATTTTCCAAATCTATATTTGCTCAAAACATTTTACCCTTTGAGTTAATGATCTGTAATTATTCCCCTCCAGTTGAAATGCTTTAAAAATTCTCACTAACTTGTTTTTCCTTAATTTGAAAGGAATATTCCAAGTTTACCCCTTTTGTGCCCTAGTTTTTCCAATTTCACGGGCTATGTCATTTTTCCCTTTGCCAGATCGTAAAAAATAAGAATTTGATCAACTCATACGTGTTCGTATTTGAAACTCCAATTCTAAAGTCGAAAATGTTGTAAAATCATGCTTCAGTTGATTTAGAATCGAAAAATCTGCCATCCTTGGTGAAAAAATTGAATTCTAAGGCATCCTTAGAATTTTTTACGTTCTGATGGTCAAACGGGTGTCATTTGCCCGTCAAATTCACCCTCAGAAGGTATTGGTAATGCGGCGGGTTTTCATTGGCTGAGGGGATGTCGGTTGCAGAGGATTTTGTGGTTTTTTAGCTCAAGGTGTTAAAGTAAATTTTTGGCCTGAAAACCCTCAGCCAATCGCAGGTGGACACATGTCCATGAAGGGTCGAAGGGAAGTACGGGCCATGGACTGAAATGTGGAATTTTTCTACATTTTTGGAAAAATGGATTAAAGGAAAATTTTGGCCCGAAACTCCGTAGCAAATCAGGAGAGGACACATGTCCTGAAAGGTGAAAAGGGAGCACGGGCCAACAGTTGAAATTTTGAATTTTCAAAAAATTTACAAGGAAGGTTTGAGGGAAGAAAGGGAGACTTAGACCTAAAGCGAATAGGAGATGGACACATGGTAGGGGAGAAGTCGGAGGTGTAGTCCCGCGGAGATGAAGTTGAGACTTTTCCCTTGGCTTAAAGGGAGTAAAAATGAAGATTCGGCCCGCAGGCCCTCGACAAATGAAAGATGGACATGTGGAAGAGGACAAGGCCGGTCAGTGGAGGTAAAAGGGGATTTTTTCGAATTTTCACAAAAGGGCTCAAAATTAAAATTTTAAGCGTTGTCCCGCAAGTGATAGAGAAAGTGACACGTGGCAGGGGAAAAAATGGAGGTGCGGGCCCACGGGGCAAAAAGTGAAAATTTTCCCAATTTCCAAAAAAGGTCAAAATGCGTAGAATTGAAGTGTGATTTCAATGGTATCCACCATGTAACATGCGTCAGCTCCAAAATTCAAAGGCGGATGGGTGGGGGAAAAAGTCAAATTTTTCCATTTTTTCAAAAATGTCAAAAAGTAAACAATAAGCCCAAATTTGTTCCCAATCATAATTTGACACATAGCAGATAAAGGGAAACTGTGCATTTTAATTTTTGGCCGCCATTTTTCATCCAGGAATTTTGGAATCATGAATTTTACATCAAATTTCATCAAATTTATAGTTATTTTGTGTTTCCTTGGCCTTCTAGGATCATTGGCATCACTTTCATGGCTTAATTATTTGATTTTAGGTGTTTTTGTAATAAATTTTTACTCAGCCTGAGCAAACACGTGAAATGACAAAATCAATACCTGTAGAGGTAATTTAAAAAGGTAAAAAGGTGAAAATTATGAGTAATAGGTGTTTGCATGCCTTAATTATGAAAAATATTCCTCCAGGATAAATAATGATCCAGATATTTGTAATGGTTTAATCTTTTGGGCACACCTGGCAACTCGCAAGTGTTTTTCTGTTTGATGTCATTTTCATTGAATCGTGAGTATTGTTTTGTAACAAACTTGATCCCATGGCATATTCTTTTCTTGGGAAAGAAGACTCCAAGGTGGCTTGAGGTATATAATGCATTTTGGAGAAATTTTAAGGGGTTGGGAATTGAAAATCACGAGAAAATTCTGAGAGAAAGCTCATTTTTCTGAGAAATCCACCAAAGAACCAGGTTAATGTCTCATGTGTTCAAAATTCATGTATGTGAGTTGGTTATAACTGTATAGCCAATGCATAACTCTGAGATTGTTCATGTAACTCTCCCTTGCTATTGAATATAACAATTTTTTAATTAAATCTTTGTTTTCTTTCGGCAATATGATGTTTGTTATCATTTTTAAATGCCTACAAATAGTTTTTATTGTTCTTGTTGCAATCTTGCATTCAAAGTATTTAGAAATCACATAGGATCTCCATTTCTGGTTGATAGTTTATTGGCATTTGTAATCTCATACTCAGAAAAGCCCTCATCTGATAAGGAGATAAACAAATTTAAACTCACATTACCTTCCTTGACTACAAAGATTACTTATAATCCTTTGGGAGTACATTAGGCATGGTTTGATCAAGGATTTTTGTGTTTAATTGAGTTCTTTACTTCAAGATTTTGTGCTAAGTTCTCAAATATTGTGTGAAGAGTGCAACCTGGGCTTCCATTTGTGCCTCTTCTGGTTGAAGGAACATCCTGATTATTTGAGGCATTTAATCTGATAGTTGTTCAAGTATTGTAGATATTGTCAAAGATCTGATGTATCCCAGTTTTTCTTGTTAATCCCCTACAAAAAATCATCTAAATAACAAATATCCTATCATGTACTATCCCTGATTTGCATTTGTATACCCACAAAAGATCAAAATCCAATTGTAAAAGTATGCATAACAGATCAGGATTTCCAATGTCTCTAGTAACCTTTGGCTTGTTTTGAGAACATACCCATGTTTTGAGAAGTGACAACTTGTGAGACTTCAGATCTGGGGTGTTGATCATGTTTTCATCAATGTCTCCATCATATAATTTTAAGCAAATAGAAGGACATCTTCATCTCCTCCACCATTACAAGGTTACAAAATAGCTCCTCTTACCTTGGTTGCAAGGCACAACCTAAAACAACTAGGACAAGATCAAGTCCTAATAGAGTGCTATACATTTCTCCATAAACCTGAGTGCGAGCTAAACCATATCCTCGGCTACCAAAGACATACAACATGGTCTAATATGTCTTTAATCTCCATGAAATATATATGGTGCTACTCAGACTGAAAAGGAGAACAATTTTGGATACCAACACTTTTTACGCCATACTGGGAGTAATGTTACACTGTTTTGTAGTTGTAAGAAGTTACTAAAACTATAAAGTTGGTTTTCATTTTGAACCGTCTTTTGAATCCTGGACAATAAAATGCTTATCCATCTTCGAAAACCTCTAGTATTTTTACTAGACAATTTCTTGGTACTTTTAGTAAGAGGAAAAATATTTTTCCTGATAGTTTTCCAAACCCATTTTGAAGGCTTCCAGTCATAGTTGAATAGGTCAAATGGAACCAATTACGACCAGAGGCTCCAGAAAGCTTATTGTCATTTGTAAACCATTTTCCAGTTCTGAATTCTGTCAGTTCCTGTGAATTCTTGGTGTATAGGAGGACATGTAGAAACTTACCTCGAGTGTGTTTACTCATTAGAGGATAATGTTTGAATTTGCTTTCTTATCCTCTAAGTGTTAATTGAATGTTTTTTGTGGCTAGCGAAGAAACATAAGAAGGAAGTTTTATTACCCATGTCGGGTTGCCCAAACCATCGTGGAAATTTGTTGACACTTATAAATAACTATTTGAAACTTTATTGTGTGATTTGTGGTGTGAAATTGAACTTTTGGCAAAATAGTGTTTCTCTCTCTTCCCTATTTCTTCTCTCTCCTTGGTTAGGAAATGAAGCAAAATGAAAAGAAATAAATGTGTCTCTAACATTTTTCCTTCAAATGCAAAATTATTAAAGCTATTTTGTAAATAGGAAACTAAAAATATTAATTATGCTAGATTAGGGTGGATGTCACGCCAACGATTTATCACTAATTTCATGCTCACGTAGTTTTGCAGGATGCAAGAAAGATGACGAAAAGGCGTGTAATTTATTATTTGATTTTGTAATTTATATAGTTCCTTGTAAAATGTATATATGTATAATGTAGTTCCATGTTATAGAAAGGTTATTTTTTAAATTGCTAATATGTCTGAGATGTTAGTTTTAGGGATACCTTGAGAAACACACATTTAATCATAGGTGCAATGTGATTCATAGGTTCCTTTTGGTAAAAAGGATTGATATCTTGTAGTATGTTTTAGTTTATAATAGATGATTAAATAATTGGTGTTGTGTTCCTTACCTTAAAAATGTAGTAGAGAAATCTAAATAACACAATCGACCTTAGTTTAGAACTTGCACATATTTCCCCATCTCGCACGTTCATCCTTAGCATAGAATGAATTAAAAACCTAGAATGAACTTAAAACTTTCACTCTATGGTACCTTCTACTTTAAGTACTCATGTTTGCTAGTCTGATATACCATCATAGTTGGTATGTTTAGCGACTTTTTCGTGAACCCATCTTTTAGGAAGAACTTGGTCAAACTTTATCCGGAGTATATGGTTTCCTTTTAAGTTTGGTAACCATGCATGGGGTAAGGGGAATGTCTTCTCTTCAGGTCTGACACCGTGTTAAGTGGTGAAGACCACTCTGGTAGTCACCTTAAGAGTCCTTGTTCAAATCAATGACTATGCGGTGTAACCTTACCCTAAATGGAGTAAGTAAAGCTATTACTCCCTCAGTATCCTAGTGGAATCCTAAGTCTCATGAAGTTAGATCTAGAAATTTTTTTCTTGTCATTGAATGAATTCCATTTTGGATCTAGATGACACAAACGAAGCTAGGGAAATAGTTGTGCTTTGACTTAAACTCTTGTTAATGATCTCCTTAGTTTTTCACAGATAAATAGTTTACCCTAGGTCTAGAATGGACATCATAACAACTTAGTCTTTCATGAAGGTTATTTAATAGGGTAAATATTTACTCTCACCTTAAGATATGATCATAAAGTTAGCGTGTAAGATCCTTTGGTGCAATTGGAATCAAATATAAACCTTGGCTAATTAAGGGGTTAATTCATGGGTAGAAAATGGTAAGTAACTCCTTGCAAACGAAATTGATTTGAAATATGTTGACTTTAGAGAACCCAGGAAACAAGAAAATCTTCCCATAATCCCTTGTTATGCCTTCTATGGCATTAAGAATAAAATAAATTTCACATGTGGAATCGTGAAATGTAGAATCTTGGGATCTTACCTTTAAAACAAATCACTTGTGGTTCATGTGTAGTTTATAATACTTCCAATCATGTACTAATTCAAGAGGTTAGACAAGTACCTTCTTAATTATTTTGTTATAAAGTGATGTTATAAGTGAGACAATAGTGCCATGTTAGAGTAAAGCATATAAGAGTAAAACGATATTTGAGGTTAGGAATAATGTCACTCTTGGAGTCCTTATAAGTCAATTAAGACATTTACTTGTGTTAAAAATAATACGATTTTCCCTTGTATGATCGAACATCGAGAAAAAAAGACATATATATATATATCTAAATAGAATTTCTTAATCTGGAAATGTCGAATGGATTCAACAAGTTTTTGAAATATTTTTAAGTATGGTGGGAAATAAATGTACCATGATCGAAGAATGTTTATGGGAAAAAAGGTATCTTGAATCAAAATATTTCTTAAATCCTCATATTTCTTTCTTGGTATCACATCCGATTCACTTGTGTAGCAAGGTTAAAATTTTAACATTGAATAAACATTTGGGAAGCATAATCTTAACATAAGAATGAGAGGATTAAGTACTTTCTATGCAATTTGAAATATGGAAAATAATTAGGTAAGTTATGGAGATATTCGTAAGGGATACGGAGCCAACTTAAATGGTCAAACTGTAAGTTGAATGTGAAATGAATTTAAAAACCTATAGCTGGAAAAATGATAAAATTATCCTTACATAACAATTTTCATGGAATGTAAATCATAACTAACATATAATCATGGTAATGATGTGTTGTGGGTTTGCCAATCCCTAAGTTCCTTTCTTGTGGCTAGGTTATTGCTATCATTCGTTCACTGGGAAAATTGTGGCATCAAAATGTATTTGGTGTTATCATGTGTCTATGTGATTTGATGACTTATGAAAGCGTCTTATGTGTTGTTTACTTTCTCTACTTAGAGCCCTTGTGATGTTGTGTAGAGAGAAATGTAAGTAAAAAAAAAATTATCCTGGTATTTTTACTGTTTTATTTGTGTCTGTAAAATGTGGGTGTTACACTCTTTATTTGAGTAGTGGATAACCATGTAATTCCTCAAAATCCTATACAAATTCTTTAACAATTTCTTCTTCCCATTGATTTCTAGCATCACCATCATTGTTACCATACCCATACCCAATTTTCCCATATATCAGGTGTAAAAAATCACATAATATTTTACACATAATTTTATTTCATTCCTCCAACAAAACAATCAACACAACAAATATGGTTTCAGAAGAGTCTCTTTTTCCTCATATCTTAATCTTTCTCATTTTTTGGCCTCAAATATGTTGTGAGAAAAGTTACAATATCATTTTATCCTAGGTTGGTATATAATATTTAAAACCTATAGAAATGGAATGGATTTGTTTTGAAGAATAGCATATTAATACTAATTTTCCATAAAATGTTTCTAATTAATGTTAAAGTATTAACAATGTGAGAGATTTGGGAAATCCTTTACCAATTAACATTCAATATGATCCTTCCTAGTAAGTTACCATACAAAGATAATATGAGTTCATAAACCAATATCTTCTACAAACATATAGAATCCATACTTGTGTGTGTCTTACCAAGCACCTTGGCTTCGTATTATGGTTTATACTTACATTTACATGTTAATTTATCTAAATTCAATTATCATTTTTCATATATAATGTGCTTAAAAGGATTCTAAAAATTATAACAAATGATTCTAAAAATTGTATAAAATCAATACTCATAAGTGCCTTAGAAGAAACACCCCGTTTTGGTGTTTTCATATCGACTTATTTCTACATGCTAATTAATGTAGATTCATGAAATCATATCCAAAATAAAATTCAAATAACTTGATCCGTTTATTGAAATATAAATCCAATTTAAATAAAATTCCTAATAATACTATTAAACTAATTAAATTTACCTTCTTACTATATTTTGCATCCTAAATAGGGTATTTCAAGGAAATTGAATTTTCTCAAAGGTAATTGCAATAAACATCATGTTTAAACTCCTTTTCAACTCGTATGAAATAATTTTTTTGTACTTTTTTCCTACATATCCGTAAACTTATGAGAGTCATAATTAATCATGGCATACTTTCCTTCCAAATTATTTGAGATGGAAATGAAAGAATTTGATGATATAATGCATAATGCCTCAAAATTTACACCAATAAATTTCAAGATAAAATGATGAAAAAGAGTCCAATAAAATCCAAGATAAAACGAAGAACAGGAGTCAAATATATTGAAGCTCGATTCCAAGATAATATCTACTTGGCATTTGCACTCATGTGATTAGTGTGAGTTAGAGCCACACTATAAAGTGAAATGCATATAGAAAAAAATATTTACATTGGAATAATTTTTTCTTTAGATTAGGTACGAGGCATGAAAGTATGTAATCTCCATCATTTAATGTCCAAACATCCATTTATATACTGGTTTTATCTACTAAACTAAATGTCATCCAAATGACAAGAATAGTTCAAATTATCTATAGGGAAGGCAAAGAGGTTGGTTCTAACAAGTACAGAGTCCGTATTGTCGCAAATCAAATGGAACAACAAAATTGGTTGTGTGGAAGTTCACTTATAGATTTAATCGCACATGTTCGTGTGGTCAGTCTTTGTGCAACTACATCATAATTTTAGATTTATGGCTCTTCATCAACCTACAGTGCATTGAATCATTCTCGATGAAATCACTTTGAATCCAAATCAAACCCCAAAAAACCACCGAAATCATATTAACAAAAAATTTCGTTGATAAATCCACCCCATAAATGCAAAGAGACAACATTGCAATTATCCAAAATTCAGTTTTGAAATATATGGCCAAACCACCTTTGAACATACCTACTTTGTGTAGATCTGAGTGCAGGAGATGATAATCCCTTGTTGAATCTATAACATCTTCTTCGGTGAGATATCAAATAAAATGCATCAGTAAATATTTCCGTATAGAGGGAGGATGATACACAATTAATACATCACTTATATCCTACCATACGAGGTTTAAAAGAATGAGGTCAATGCTTGGATGCTTTTCCACCCATTCATTTACATTATAGATTTTACCTTTGATTACAAGTTATAGCATCTTCACACTTGATGTCCTCTTTAGCTCTTCTAGAGTGAATTTTATATCCATTGGGTGTTTTTCTTTGCATGCAAATTCGTGATAAATTCACACATTTTGTTAGAATATTTTATAGATCCGCAAGATAAAAACTTTTATATTTCTAAGCTTTTATTTTGGGTTTAGCTTCTAGGTTTTTATTTTACTACTCAATATTGGCTTTGGTTTTATATTTGTGCCACGAGTTAGGAAGCACGAATGTAATGGAGATTCTATTAGAGCAAAAATTTGTAGTGGTTGCATTGTAGGAATGATGAAGCCATTCACGAGACATGGAGTGAGATCGAGACAATATAGTGTAGAAAATTTAGTAGATTTCATTTGAATAAGAAGAATCTGATCTATGGAATAGGTGCAGGACAGGCAAGGTTCTAATTACCACATTTTTATTTCCAAATTTATGTCCATGTCTATGACTTATCTAGCAAATTAAATGTGATGCAATGAAAAATATGACACCATAAAAAAGTAAAATAACAAAATATCAAACCTCAATTGAAAAATTAAATATTCCTTTTGTTTATATGTCCACCAAAACAACGCTAGCTAAAAAAACCCACTTTAGACCCAAGAACAACCTAGGATTAGTTAGAGAAAAATTATGAGATAATTTTTTGTTTTGTTTATAAGAGTCTACAACCAAGTTATCAAACAATAGTTATCGCAAGCAAGATTCAAGCTGAAACATTATTAATAGCTTATAGTTTTATTAATACAAAAATTATAAAAGATCACAAGGTCGAAAATTAGGGTTAGATTAATCAATTAGGTTAAGAGGGTAATTTCTCACTATACCACTCTCTAACGGGCTTAAAAGATTAAACTTTGTTTTTCTCTTAATTAACACACTAAAAAATTCCCAAACGCTTACCCATTAGATAGGAAATTTCCTCACCTTTCCGATGATATAAAGAAGTCCTCCTAACTTCTCATATTTCTCAAGTTATGGGCCAGCGGACCTTGGGAGGGAAATTTTCCCAAGAGTGGGTTTATAGGCATGGGGGAGAAAATTTTCTCCCAGGGGCGGGTCTGTGGGCCGCAGGGAGAAAAAATTCCCAAAGAAGGATTCAGGTCAGTGGTTATGGGGAGGAAATTTCTTCCCAAGCATGGGCAACGGAGTGAGGGAGATGTATGGGATGTTTTCCTGGTTGGGGAAAAATGCCAACATTGCACCCGTGCACTCGCAAGTCTGCAAGGGACACGTGATGCCTCTTAAACTAATGTAGGGAAGTAGGGTGATGGGGAGGAAAGAATTCGAATTCCCAAAATGGAAAATATGATAAAAATCACACACACCTTCGCTGACGCCTTGTGATGCTATGAGGCAGATCCTAGTTGGTTGCGCGCTGGTGGGGCCGTGGAGAAAAATTGAATTTTTTTTCCAAATTTTATTTCACAAGTGCCAAGGAAAAAAGAGACTCTGCACCTCCAACAGAGCCTCGTTAATCCACATGGAAGCACCTGATTGATTGTGGGTTGGCGGGGCCATTGAGAAAACTTAGAAAACTTTTCAAAAAATTTTTTACAGTAGAATTATTATTTTTGATGCCAAATGAAGGAAAAATTCAAAAGGCCATAACTTTTTATTGGGAACTCATTTTTTAGAAAAAAAGGAATTTCTGAAAATATCTCGATGTCCTCTTTGCATAGGAATCATTAATCATTCATTTTGATAATGTTTAAGGGGTCAATTTCATAAAAAATGACCTACAGGCTTTAAAAAGGCAAACTGACAAATTTTGACTTATTAAAGTTTACTCAATTTAATTTTATTTCTCTCTCAACAAGTCAATTAAGAATGGGGAATTGTTCTTAGATGGATTTAGAGTGGATTTTTAAGGTAATATTTTTTTCTTGAGTTCCAATTTGAAAATTTACATCTTTGACAGCAAAATGACAGTGAAAGAGTTTGAGCCCGAGTTTGCTAATTTTTCTAAGAAATTTCTTAAGTGTTAATGCCTATATGATTTCATTTAGATATTATTATTTCAAGATTAATGTTTCATTTTTTATTTCATTTTTGCAGGTTCGGTCAGTGCATTTTGCGTTGAATAATTACCAGTTTGAAAAATACAAAATAGAGATCAAATTTTAAAGGGTCTATTTTCCGTTTTCTACTTCCAAGTATAAGAATACGTTCCAATTCGAGTCTAATACATTTAGTTGATTCAAATCAAAATATTCAAAACCAAAATGTAATTATGATTTCCAATTTTACACATTTCAAAAGACAGATATATGTGTTTTCCTCACATGCATTTCTTCCTTTTAAACAGAGTTTTCAATATATTTCCTTCACATGTGTTTCCTATTTTCATTTTCCCTTCTTATAAAAACTTTTAAATTTATTCTCTACTAATTTAACGTGTTTATCTTCCTTCAATCAAAACTAAAATAAGAATGCAGTTTCAATTCCTTTTCAAACACGTACTCTTCAAAAGCACAGAGGGTGAAATAATTTTGGATACATTTCGCACATTCAAATAAAGAGTTGCACAACATTTCCAAAGCTGATTCTAACAAAAATAACTTCATTTGCTTAGGGTAGAATAATTTCTATTCAAATTAGAATTATTTCTTTTACAACTTCTCATTTGCAATGATAAAATACAATTTACAAGGATATGGATCATTCTCTTTACATTCCCTTTTACAATACAAAATACATAATATATCTTTTTCACATTAATGTGGGAATTTATTTCCCAAATAGGATAACTATTCACTATCAAATATATTAGATTGTCATCCACTTGAAGTGGGAAAGAAAAAAGGTTTACAAAAGAAGTTTCACAAAGGATTGCCAAACTCTGTCTCCTTCTCAGTTCCAAAACAACAACATGAGTATCCTCCATTTTCTTTATTTCAATTTGATCATAACAAAGGCAAGGGAAAGGCAATTCTCTCCACCCAAACAAGAAATCCTTCTTCATTTCCCCCCAAACCCCAACCACAATGCAATAGGAGATGTATTTCACCTCATGGTAAAAAAGGCTTCCACAACACTCAAGCAACATTTTCACATTTAAAACACAGTCCAAAATAGAATGTAGTTTGCAACTACATTAAAGCATGAAAAACAACACTGAGGCTTCATCAATCAATCCAAAGGAGCAAGAAACTATGAGGTATGCTAGTTATGCCTCCCAAAGGGTAAATGGGTATCACACCCTGATTTCAAACTGCAAAATTATAGTATATCAAAGCCTGACATGCCCTTATGCCTCCCCCAAGTACCCCTTATTCCTCACCTTTCCTTATGCCTTCCCAACCTCTTATGGAACCCCATAATGAGTAAATAAGTGAAATCTATTTCTTTGTAAGGTGGAACCCAAATCCCAACTCCCTCCACACTTATGCCTCCCAAAAACACTTGTGCCTCCAACAAAATGAACCCCATAGTCTTCTCCTACACCATTCCTAGGTCATCTACCCAAAATCCCGCAAACATGCCCAAAAATTTACAACAATATCAATTACATAAACAAAAAATAAGCTTTACAAGAGCCAAGCTCCTACCTCTCCATGATGGAGTTGTTCCAAGTTATGAAACAATAAGCTTTATCCCAATGTAGCCAAATTCTAACCAACTTGATTTACTCCAAATAATATGAACTCAAAAGAAAATAGATATCCTTCCTCCTTCTTGAATAATGAATTACAATGTATCCTAAATAGGAAAACAACTCCTAACTCAAGTTACCAAGTAAACTCTAACTAACTCTGACAAAATCTACTCTAGGTGATGGAAATTACTATTTTTAGTAGTTTACTAGAACCTGCTATTCTTATTAAATTCACATGCTTATTCCTACGGGCATAGAAATTTCCACACATCTTCTACATCCATAAATTAGAGGAATTTCTAACTCTATAACTCATAATGCAACTAATAGACTACAATTGACTAATGCCCAAAACTAGGAAAAAAATAAACTATAACTTAAATACTAATTTTCGGCCTCGAGATGGCGGATTTAGGGCCCAAAAACGTGTCAAAAACTTGCCCCAACTGATAGGGCTGGTTGCCACTGCGTTCATCTCATCAAAACACGTGGTTTAAAAGAAACGACTCAAACAGACACCCGGAGCTCAAGTTATGACCTTGTCAAGTTCCTGCTAATTCTGGCACATCAATTACATAAACAAAAAAGAAGCATTACAAGATCCAAGCTCCTACCTCTCCATGATGGATTTGTTCCAAGTTCCGAAACAACAAGCTTTATACCAATGCAAGAAATCCAAATCGGCCCAGCATAAGCATGCAAAAATATTCAAAGAAAATTCCTCCAAAGATATAGCTCCAAAACAACAAAATAATTACCCCCAAAGAGTTTCCCCAAAAGTGAAACAGCCCAAAACAAGGAAAGAAATTTGAATTTTATAGAGGAGGGAAGAGAAGAGGATGAGGTGGATCCATGTAGGATGCCACATCACACAACCTCAACCTCAGCCCAATAGTCAACTTCATTCTCTAATGCATAATAAATAAATAGGTGAAAATATCATATCTTACTTACATACTAAAATCCAACCCAAACCCCAAAGGATTGAAATTAAACCATGTAAGAAAAGTGCAATTAGAGGTTACAATTTATCTTCTCAAAGAGTATTATAAAATTCTAGTTTTAATCCCCTAACCATAGGTATGGTTGGTAGGTAAATTTAAAAGGTATGGAACAAGTGTAACTTGTCCCACAAGCCTCTAAAATTAACTTCCAAGAACAAATTCAAATTTCCAAGAAGGTGGAGTGTTTCACACTCAAAAGTTAACTTACACATCACTTACCTATTACTTAAATATTATAACTCATTTCCTACAATACGTAAAATTTCATTCAGTTGTGTGGTCATATTTTTCGTTGCATCCCATTCAATTTGCTAGATAAATCGTAGACATGGATAGAAATTTGGAAATAAAAATGCGGTAATTAGAACCATGTATGTCCTACACCTATTCCATAGATCAAATTCTTCCTATTCAAATTACATATACTAAATTTTCTCCACTATATTGTCTCAATCTCACACCATGTCCCGTGAAAATCCTTGTCATTCCTACGATGCAACTTGTAGTGCCCACTTCCCTTTGACACCTTTTTGATACTGATCGTGATAGTTCTTACTATATTATGGACATGATTATGGAATTTATTATAGTATGATGTTAGATGTTAGATCATGGATTATTGTTGACTTGATTTAGTTATGATGAACGATGATTATTAGAGACATTTTGGATATTGATGTTGATATTGAAAAGCACACACCAGGTTTGCACAGAAAATATAATTCACTTTCTATATTTTTGCTACTTTTTAATTACACAATGAATTAGGCTAATTTATAGCCATTACAATAGACAAACCACTTCCTATAAAATAGGAAGTGTATCAAACAAATTACCCGTATTAATATATTGTTATACATTTGTTATAACAATATATATAAAACTAACCTTATAAATATTTACCATGATGTAAATACTAATTCCTAACATTCCCCCCCTTAGTGTTTACATGGTAGAAAAACATCCACACACTCAAATGCAGTATGCTCACCCCTGTGGCATGTCCACTCTGTGACTCATGACCTTGATCCAAAAGAAAGGCTTGCTCCTTCCATGGTTTTAAACAGGCTTACCACAAACCTTGACGCGACAGGAACCTCATCAACTGTCAACCTCGTGTGGTTTTCTGGATTCTCCCACAAACCCTTTCAAGATCCATGAACTGACTTGTACTCTGGTGCTATTGTTCACCACTATGCTTATACATCAGGGAATTATGTAGGAAACACAACTGACAAAACTGAACAATAAAATACATACTGAAAAGATTTCACATTACTTCCTATAAGAATCGTAATGTTCTTAATTGTAGTCTCTGTCATTGATCGTTGCCACTCGATCTCAAACAACATAGAAAACTGCCACTGCCACTGGAAGTTTTCCTTGACTAAGTCGTTTTGGGTGCAGAATGGGAATGGAACATTGGTATGTATTCCCCCCCACAATGTGAAATTCCACTCATATAGATACTGAGAAGCAAACTGCATCGAAGAACATACTCCTGAATGGATCTTGCTAGTTAGGTCTTGCTGCACATGGTCACTAATGCTAGTGAATGTATTCTCCTAGCTGACCATCTTCCAACAAAGTACGGTAGTCAGAGGACCAAGTCAGTCAGAGGATCACTGACAGTCATCTGTGCTCTAACACAAATTTCTTTCCAACATCCATCAAATACCAAACAAAACAGGAACTCTAAAAAAGAATCACACCAAGCTGAAATTCACACCACACAACTTTTTTTCATATAATTACTTGAGCTTGCAAGTCGTTACGAAGGCTGCCAAATGCTACAAGACACAAACATTTGGATTGCATGACATTTGGTTTTCCCTATTTTTTTTCCCTTTTTCTTACATTGAAATGCTTGAGATGTTTTAAATTTTGGACCCTTTAAGCTCACGCATAAAGTATGAGCAAAATCACAACTATAAACTTTAGTGCATATATCGGATTCTTGGAGGGTTGCATTTCACATTTTTCCAGCAGTCCATTTTTCCCACCATCACACTTCTCCACCCTCAAACCCCTTCTTCTTCACCCCTCTTCCTCTCGTGTTGTTTCTCTCCCTCCAATTTAACTCCTTCAACATATCCCCTTCAATGTTTACGTCGTACATTTCACGTGCGATTGCTAGTTATAGAAAAAATAATTAAATAAGATCAAACTAATGACATAGAACAAGAGCAAACTTTGACCATAGTTTTTAATTAGAAAATATATCAAATATTTACACTTAACTATTTACTCGATGATTTTTATTTAAACAAAACCAAACTAAGAGAAAACATAGATGATTTTTAAAGATATTATTTTTAAAAATGGATCTTCAAACTAATTACTCCAATATTTCACTCAGAATGAATTGATGTATGAAACATTACGACCAACCACATTATTTACAGGAAGCTACTTGGAGGTAAAAATTTATCCACTATTAAAGCTGCTATGAAAAATATTAATAGTGGTATGTTCAGCTTTTCAATTGCGTCTCCTGTAATTTTTGCGTATCTCTCCACTGTTTCCAGTGAGAGGTTTTATGTTTCCCATATTCACCATGGCAGCTGAAAAGTCATTGAAGAAGCCATTGTGATTTGTAGTGTAGCTGGTAACCTAAGCATATGAAGATCCCCCGTTAAATAATACCTGATCAGAGTGAAGAATCCGTTTCTAACTTATCAGATATTTGTAATAATTATTTTCAAAGAAAGTGGGAGTGGCAACATCCAAATGTGACAAATTTTTGTCACCAGCGCAAGTCCTGGTTGGACCATTTGCTCTCAGAGAAGCGGAAAATGCCATGTCTATGTTGGATTCATTATAAGCTCAACCTCTGAAGGTGATGCACCATGCTTGACCAATAGTATGAGCACCTATTACAAACAAGCACCAGAATTTCATAACAAGTAAATAGTATCAGTATTTTATATATTCAAATATGGCCCACATCGTCAACAACATAGTATTTTGACTTACCTGAAAGTGCAACCATATCCCTAGGAGAGAGTCCTTGAGCTCTGAACGCTGAGATGAGAGCAGTGAGATTCGAACTGGGAGCTGGAAGGTTGCTATTTGCACTGCTTAAACTTGCAGTCCTGGAATCTCACCTTCCGAGGGTTATTGGCCATGTTGGACCTCCCAACTAGAAATTGTAAATACAAAAAACAAACACAATGAAATCTAATGATTTAATGGAAGGGTAATGATGAATTGTAGATTTTAATTTTACATAATGGTAGTGTGTAATGATATCTATATTAGAAAAACATTTGTATTTTATGTAATGGAAGTGTAATCACTTGGACAACTGAATCACGTACAGCTAATGTCAAAATTTCAGCACAAGACACCACTCCTCTGCACGCTCTCTCCACATGAGCTTTTATGCTATCTATCACGTCGAAGCCTCTCAGTGAATTGGCATTTGGTGCTGCAGTCTTCTCTCCCATCAAATTTGGGGTGTCATCTAACAATACTGACCCTGAGAGAGTGGAAGCAATCAGCAATCAGCAATCAGCAAAGTACCTTTCCTAAGAACCAAGAAAGGCATCCAATCTTTCTTCTGTCAAATTAATTTTATTAGTAGGTTTCTTTCCAAATTTGCTGAGTTGACTCTTCCAATCACAAGCATGCTAAAGAAGGACCAAGTTATCAGGTGGGAGGAGGCTGCCATTCAAGATTTTGAAGGAATCGAAGAGGCACTCAAACATGCACCTATCTTGGCAGCTTTGAATTACAAGAAGCCTTTCCAAATCTTCTCCTTTGCTTCTTAAAATAATATTGCATATGTTTTGCTCCAAAAGCATGAAGATGGGGCTGAGAGGCCTATTTCCTTCTTTAGTAAGGCATTACAAGCTATTGAGTTAAAGTATACAATAATGGAAAAACAATCATTTGCCTTGGTAAAAGCAACAAAAAAATTTAGGCCTTATGTATTGAGTTCAAAAGTTGTTGCTTATGTTCCCCACACCATGGTGAAGGACATCTTATCAGAGATGGAGATCTCAAGTAAAATACATGTAGATGGGTGAACAAACTATAGGAGTATGATATGGACATCCAAACCACAAAGTTGGTAAGAGGTTTGGGTCTTGTTAAGCTCATGGCTGAGAGTAACCTGCAGACTGTAGAAGTGATTGAAGTAGAGGAAGAAAGGGTAGATGTTCTTGGGAAATTGGTAAGTTTTGAGTGGTACAAGGATATAATCTTTTACCTTAGACACCTTTTCTATCCTGATCACTTAAATAAAAATAAGAAAACAACCCTCAAGCTAGCTTCTCAAAAATATATCATCACAAACCTTGGGTTGGCTTAGAAGAACCCTTAAGATGTCCTCTTGAAATGCATAACTGAAGATGAAGCTCCCAAGATAGTTGCTGATTTCCATGGGGGAGTTTGTGGAAGACACTTTGCTGGAAGAGTAACAACACATAAGATTTTGAGAGTTGGTTATTGTTGGCCTACTCTCTTCAAAGATGCAATCGAGCTGATTAGAAAATGTGATAGTTTCCAACGTTTCTCTGGAAGACTGAAAGCTTCAGGCTCCCTTCCTTTACAACATGTATTAATTGAAGCTCTTTTCAAGCAATGGGGGATGGACTTCATTGGTGAGATTTTAGATCCTTCTAGTGCATGCAATAAATGGATCCTTGTAGCCACTGATTATTTTACAAAGTGGGTAGAGGCAATCCCCACCAAGAAAGCAACACACCAAATAGTTATGGAATTCTTGTTGATTCAAATCATATGCAGATTTGGAGTCCTAGTGAAGATTGTAGCTGATAATGCCATGTGCTTTAGAGTCAAACCTTTAATGGTAATGTGCAATGAATATGGAATCAATTTGACTTATTCTTCAAACTATAACCCCCAAGGGAATGGACAAGTTGAGTCTAGCAATAAGAATTTGTTGAAGATCATTAGAAGAACCTTGGATCAAAACAAGAAGAAGTGGGGTGAACAATTGAAATTTGTAGTTTGGGCTGATAGGATAACTCCTAAAAGAGTTCCTCGTAAAATCCCAGTTGAATTGGTGTATGGAGCTCAGGATTTGCTGCCCTTGCACCTAGAATTATCTTAATTTCAGTTTTCCCAACAGTTGGAAGATCAAGAGCTTAGCCCATATGAATCAAGGATCAATCAGTTTATTGAGCTTGATGAGGAGAGAAGAGCATCCCATCAAAGGCATGTCATATAAATAGGGAAAAATTGAAGAGATTGTATGACAAGAACGTCACTCCTAGAGCCTTCAATATTGGATATTTGGTCTTGTTGTGGGATAGTAGGCATGAAGACAAGGGCAAGCATGGAAAATTTGATGCATTATGGATGGGCCCTTACTCCATTGATATTAGAATTGGTGAGCATACCTTTTGTCTCAAAGATTTAGATGGGGAATTTCTTGAATTACCTGTTAATGGCAGGCATCTGAAGCATTTCTTTGACTAATCCCCAAATTCGAGGTATGCATAGCTTGTACAATGTATAGTGTTTGGTTTTTACTTTGTTTTTGGTGTTTTGTTAGTTTTGTGGTTTGCATTGATGTGTGGTAGCCATTTTTGTCAGGTTCTCAGCTGTTTTTGGTGATTTTGGCTTATGACTCCTTTACCCAATGGATATTTTGGCACTTGGTCTACGTTTTGTCCTTGTGGCACTCACTGGGGGTACCCATCCCCAAGCAAGAGCCAATGATAGTGCCATTTTTGAGCTTACACCATGTTGACCTAAATTTTTCAAATCTATATTTTCTCAAGATGTTTTACCCTTTGAGTTGATGGTCTGTAATTCTTCCCCTCCAATTGAAATGCTTTAAAAATTCTCATAAACTTGTTGTTTTTCCCTAGTTTGAAAGGAATATTCCAAGTTTGCCCCTTTTGTGCCCTAGTTTTTCCAATTTCACGGGCTATGTCATTTTTCCCTTTTCCAGATCATAAAAAAATCGAATTTGATCAATTCATACGTGTTTGTATTTAAAAATCCAATCCCAAGGTCGAAAATGTTGTAAAATCATGCTTCAGTTGATTTAGAATAAAAAACTCTTCCATCCTTGGTGAAAAAATTGAATTCTTAGGCATCCCTGGAATTTTTTATGTTTTCATGGTCAGACGGGCATCATTTTCCTGTCAAATTCACCCTCAAAAGGTATTGGCAACGCAATGGGTTTTCATTGGCTGAGGAGATGCAGGTGGTGGAGGATTTTGTGGTTTTTTGGCTCAAGGTGTTATAGTAAATTTTTGGCCCAGAAACCCTCGATGAATCGTAGGTGGACACATGTCCACAAAGGGTCGGAGGGAAGTGCGGGCCATGGAATGAAATGGGGAAATTTTCCCCTTTTTGGAAAAATGGATAAAAGGAAAAATTTGGCCTGAAACTCTGCAACAAATTAGGATAGGACACGTGTCCTGAAAGGCGAAAAGGGAGTGTGGGCCAACGTTGGAAATTATGAATTTTCAAAAAAATTGCAAGGAAGGTTTGAGGGAAGAAAGGTAGACTTGGACCCACAGTGAATAAGAGATGGACACGTGGTAGGGGAGAATTCGAAGGCATGGGCCCATGGAGTTGAGTATTTTCCCTTGGCTTAAAGGGAGTAAAAATGAAGATTAAGCCTGCGGGTCCTCGGCAAGTGAAAGATGGACGCATGGCAGAGGACAAGGCAGGTTGGCAGGCCGACGAAGGTAAAGGGGGATTTTCTCCAATTTTCACAAAAGGGCTGAAAATAAAAATTTTAATTGCCAGCCTGCTAGCGATAAAGGAAGCGACACATGGCAGGGGAAAAAATTGAGGTGCGGGCCCGCGGGGAAAAAAGTGAAATTTTTCCCAATTTCTAAAAAAGGTCAAAATGCACATAATTGAAGTGTGGTTTCAATGGGACCCACTATGTGGCATGTGTCAGCTCCAAAATTCAAAGGCAAAGGGGTGGGGGAAAAGTTCAAATTTGTCCATTTTTTCAAAAATGTCAAAAAGTTGAAAATTAGCCTGAATTTGTTGCCAATCATAGTTTGACAGCTACCAAATCAAGAGCAACTGTGCATTTTCATTTTTGGCTACCATTTTTCCTCAAGGAAGCTTGGAATCACAAATTTTGCTTCAAAATTCATCAAATATATAGTGATATTGTGTTGCCTTGTCCTTCCAGGATCATTGGCATCACTTTCATGGCTTGATTCATTTATTTGAGGTGTTTTTGTAATAAATTTTTACTCAGCCTAAGAAAACACGTGAAATGAAAAAATCAAAAGTTGCAGAGGTAATTTAAAAACGTAAAAAGATGAAAATGATGAGTAACAAGTGTCTACATGCCTCAATGATGAAAAACATGCCTCTAGGATGAATAATGATCCAGGTATTTGTAATGATTTAATCTTTGGGGCACACCTAGCAACCTGCAAGTGTTTTTCTGTTTGATGTCATTATCATTGAATCATGAGGATTGTTTTGTAACAAACTTGATCCCATGGCATATTACTTGCTTGGAAAAGAAGTATCTAAGGTGGCATGAGGTATATAATGCATTTTGGAGAAATTGTAAGGGGTTTGGAGTTGAAAATAACGGGAAAATTCCTAGAGAAAGCTCATTTTTCTGAGAAATCCACCAAAGAACTAGGTTAATGTCTCATGTGTTGGAAATTTATGTATGTGAGTTGGTTACAAGTGTATATCCATCACACATCTCTGAGATTGTTCACGTAACTCTCCCCTGTTGTTGAATCTGACAAGTTTTGAATTAAATCTATGTTTTCTTTGGGCAATATGATGTCTATTATCATTTTTAAATGCCTGAAAATAGTTTTTATTGTTCTTGTTGCAATCGTGCATTGAAAGTCTTTAGAAATAACATAGGATCTCCATTTCTGGTTGATATTTTAGTGGCATTTGCAATCTCATATTCAAAAGAGCCTTCATCTGATAAGGAGATAAATAAATTTAAAATCACTTTACCTTCCTTGATTGCAGAGATTTCTTGTAAGCCTTCGGGGGTACCTTAGGCATGGTTTGATCAAGGGTTTTTGTGTTTAATTAAGTTCTTTATTTTAAAATTTTGTGGTAAGTTCTCAAATATTGTGTGAAGAGTGCAACCTGGGCTTCCATTTGTGCCTCTTCTAGTTGAAAGAACATCCTGATTATTTCAGGCATTTCATCTTATAGTTGTTCAAGTATTGTAGAGATTGTCAAAGATCTGATCTATCCCAGTTTGTCTTGTCAATCCCCCACTAAAAATCATCTAAATAACAAAGATCCTATCATTAACTATTCCTAATTTGCATTTTTATAACCACAAAAGATCAAAATCCATTTGCAAAAGTATGTATAACAGATCAGGATTTCCAATGTCTCTAGTAACCTTTGCGTTGTTTTGAGAACATACCCATGTTTTGAGAAGTGATAACTTGTGAGAGTTCAAATCTGGAGTGTTGATCATGTCTTCACCAAGGTCTCCATCGTATAATTTCAAACAAAGAGATTGAAATCTTCATTTGCTCTTACAAAATAGGTCCTCTTACCTTGGTTGCAAGGCACAACCTAGAACAACTACGACATGATCAAGTCCTATTGGAGTGCTATCCATTTCTTCACAAACCTAAGTGCCAGCTAAACCATATCCCCGGCTACCAATGACATACAACATGGTCTAATCTATATTTAAGCTTCATGACATATCTATGGTGTTGCTCAGATTAAAAAGGAGAAGAAATTTGGATACCAACACTTTTGACGCCCTACTGGGAGTAATATTACACCGTTTTGTAGTTGTAAGAAGTTACTAAAACTATAAAGTTGGTTTTCATTTTAAACTGCCATTTGAATCCTGGACAATGAAATGCTTATCCATCTTCGAAAACCTCTAGTAATTTTACTAGACAATTACCTAGTACTTTCAGTCTAACGAAAAACACTTTTTTTGAGAGACTGGCAAAGCCATTTTGTAGGCTTTCGGTTGTAGTTGACTAGGTCAAACGGGACCAACTATGACTAGAGGCTCCAGAAGGCATGTCATTGTTTGTAAACCGTTCGTCAGTTTTAAATTCTGTCAGTCCTCAATTCCGTCAGTTCCTATGAATTCTTGGTGTATAGGAGGACACGTAGAAACTTACCTAGAGTGTCTTCGTCTCATTAGAGGACAACGTTTTGAAGCTGGCTTCTTAGCCTCCGAGCGTTAATTGAACGTTTTTTGTAGCTAGCAAGGAAACGTAAGAAGGAAGTTGTATGACCCATGTCAGGTTGCCCAAACCATCATGGATAATTTTTTCACACTTATATATAACTATTTGAAACTTTATTGTGTGATTTTTTGTGTGAAATTGAACTTTTGGCAAAATAGTGTTTCTCTCTCTTCCCTATTTCTTCTCTCTCCTTGGTTAGGAAATGAAGCAAACCGAAAAGAAATAAATGTGTCTTTAACATTTTTCCTTCAAATGCAAAATTATTAAATTTATTTTATAAATAGGAAACTAAAAATGTGAATTATGCTAGATTATGGTGGATGCCATGCCAGTGATTTATCGCTGATTTCATGCTCACATGGTTTTGCAGGATGCAAGAAAGATGACAAAAAGGTGTTGTGTAATTTATTATTTATTTTTGTAATTTATATAGTTCCTTGTAAAATGTATATATGTATAATGTAGTCCCATGCTATAGAAAGGTTGTGTTTGAAATTGCTAATATGTCTGAGATGTTAGTTCTAGGGATTCCTTGAGAAACATACATTTAATCATAGCTGCAATGTGATTCATAGGTTACTTTTGGTAAATAAACTTGAATCAAATATCTTGTATTATGTTTTAGTGTATAATAGATGATTACATAATTGGTGTTGTGTTCCTCACCTAAAAAATGTAGTAGAGAAATCTAAATAAGACAATCGACCTTAGTTTAGAACTTGCGTATATTTCCCTGTCTCGCAAGTTCGTCCTTACCATAGAATGAATTATAAACCTACAATGAACTTAAAATTTTCACTCTATGGTACCTTATAGTGTAAGTACTCAAGTTTCCTAGTCTGATATACCGTCACAGTTGGTATGTTTAGTGACTTTGTCGTGAACCCATCTTTTAGGAATGACATGGTCAAAATTTATCTGGAGTATATGGTTCCTTTTAAATTTGGTAACTATGCATCGGGTAAGGGGAATGTCTTCTCTTCAAGTCTGACACCATGTTGAGTGGTGAAGACCACTCTGGTAGTCACCTTAAGAGTCCTTGTTCAAATCAATGACTATGCGGTGTAACCTTACCCTAAATGGAGTAAGTAAAGCTATTACTCCCTCAGTATCCTAGTGGAATCCTAAGTCTCATGAAGTTAGATCTAGAATTTTTTTTCTTGTCATTGAATGAATTCCATTTTGGATCTAGATGACATAAACGGAGCTAGGAAAATAGTTGTGCTTTGACTTAAACTCTTGTTAATGATCTCCTTAGTTTTTCACAGATAAATATGTTACCCTGGGTCACTAACAACATAACAGCTTAGTCTTTCATGAAGTTTATTTAATATAAATATTTACTCTCACCTTAAACTCACATAAAGTTAGCGTGTATATCCTTTGGTGCAATTGGAATCAAGCCAAACCTTGGCTAATTAAGGGGTTAACTCGTGGGTAGAAAATGGTAAGTAACTCCTTGCAAACGAAATTGATTTGAAATATGTTGACTTTAGAGAACCCAGGAAACAAGAAAATTTTCCCATAATCCCTTGTTATGCCTTCTATGACATTAAGAATAAAATAAATTTCTCATGCGAAATCGTGAAATGTAGAATAATGGGATCTTACCTTTATCACAAATCACTTGTGGTTCATGTGTAGTTTATAATACTTCCAATCATGTACTTATTCAAGAGGCTAGACAAGTACCTTTGTAATCATTTTGTTATAAAGTGATGCTATTAGTGAGACCGTAGTGCGATGTTAGAGTAAAGCATATAAGAGTAAAACGATATTCGAGGTTAGGAATAATGTCACTCTTGGAGTCCTTGTAAGTCAATTAGACATTTACTTGTGTTAAAAATAATACGATTTTCCCTTGTATGATCGAACATCGAGAAAAAAGATATATATATATATTTAAATAGAATTTCTTAATCTGGAAATGTCGAATGGATTCAACAAGATTTTGAAATATTTTTAACTATGATGGGAAATAAATGTACCATGATTCAAAAAAGATATATATATATATATATATAAATCTAAATAGAATTTCTTAATCTGGAAATGTCGAATGGATTCAACAAGTTTTTGAAATATTTTTAACTATGATGGGAAATAAATGTACCATGATTCAAGAATTTTTATGGGAAAAAAATTATCTTGAATCCAAATATTCCTTAAATCCTCATATTTCTTCTTGGTATCACATCCGATTCACTTTTGTAGCAAGGGTAAAATTTAAACGTTGAATAAACATTTGGGAAGCATAATCTTAACATAAGAATGAGAAGATTAAGTACTTTGTATGCAATTTGAAATATGGAAAATAATTATGTAAGTTATGGAGATTGTCGTAAGGGATAAGGAGCCAACTTAAATGGTCAAACTGTAAGTTGAATGTGAAATGAATTTAAAAACCTGTAGCTAGAAAAATGATAAAATTATCCTTGCATAACAATGTTCTTGGAATGTAAATCATAACTAACATGTAATCATGGTAATGATGTGTTGTGGGTTCGTCAATCCCTGAGTCCCTTTCATGTGGCTAGGTTATTTCTATCATTCGTTCACTGGGAAAATTGTGGCATCGACATGTATTTGGTGTTATCATGTGTCTATGTGAGTTAATGAATTATGAAAGTGTCTTATGTTTTGTTGAGTTTCTCTACTTGGAGCCCTTGTGATGTTGTGTAGTGAGCAATGTAAGTCAAAAAAAAAATTATCCTAGTATTTTTACTGTTGTATTTGTGTCTGTAAAATGTGGGCGTTACACTCTTTATTTGAATAGTGGATAACCATGAACTTCCTCAAAATCCTATACAAATTATTTAACAATTTCTTCTTCCCATTGATTTCTAGCATCACCATCATTGTTACCATACCCATACCCAATTTTCCCGTATATCAGGTGTAAAAAATTACCCAATAATTTACACGTAGTTTTATTTCATTCCTCCAACCAAACAATCAACACAACAAATACAGTTTAAGAAGAGTCTCTTCTTCCTCATATCTTAATCTTTCTCATTTTTTGGCCTCAAATATGTTGTGAGTAAAGTTACAATATCATTTTATCCTAGGTTGGTATATAATATTTAAAACCTATCGAAATAGAATGAATTTGTTTTGAACATTAACCTATTAATACTAATTTTCCATAAAATGTTTCTAATTAATGTTAAAGTATTAACAATGTGAGAGATTAGGGAAATCCTTTAAAAATTAACATTCAATACGATCCTTCCTAGTAAGTTACCATACGAAGATAACATGAGTTCATAAACCAATATCTTCTAGAAACATATAGAATCCATACTTGTATGTGTCTTACCAAGCACCTTGGCTTCGTATCATGGTTTATACTTACATTTACATGTTAATTGATCTAAATTCAATTATCATTTTTCATATATAATGTGCTTAAAAGGATTCTAAAAATTATAACAAATGATTCTAAATTTTTTATAAAATCAATACTTATAAGTGCCTTGGAATAAACACCCCGATTTGGTGTTTTCATATCGACTTATTTCTACATGCTAATTATTGTAGATTCATGAAATCAGATCCAAAATAAAATTTAAATAACTTGATCTTTTTATTGAAATATAAATCCAATTTAAATAAAATTCATAATAATACTATTAAGAGAATTAAATCTACCTTATTACTATATTTTGCATCCTAAATAGGGTATTTTAGGGAAATTGAATTTTCTCAAAGGTAATTGCAATAAACATCCTGTTCAAACTCCTTTTCAACTTGTATAAAATATTTTTTTTTACTTTTTTCCTACATATCCTTAAACTTATGAGACTCATAATTAATCATGGCATACTTTCCTTCCAAATTATTTGAGATGGAAATGAAAGAATTTGATGATATAATTCGTAATGCCTCAAAATTTACACCAATAGATTTCAAGATAAAATGATGAAAAAGAGTCCAATAAAACCCAAGATAAAACGAAGAAAAGGAGTCAAATATATTGAAGCTTGATTCGAAGATAATATCTACTTGGCATTTGCACTCATGTGATTAGTGTGAATGAGAGCCACACTATAAAGTGGAATGCATATAGCAAAAAAAATTTACATTGGAATAATTTTTTCTTTGGAATAGGTACAAGGCATGAAGTATGTAATCTCCATCATTTAATGTCCAAACATCCATTTATATAATGGTTTTATCTACTAAACTAAATGTCATTCAAATGACAAGAATAGTTCAAATTATCTATAGGGAAGGCAAAGAGGTTGGTTCTAACAAGTACAGAGTCCGTATTGTCACAAATCAAATGGAACAACAAAATTGGTTGTGTGGAAGTTCACTTATAGATTTAATCGCACATGTCCGTGTGGTCCATCTTTGTGCAAATACATCATAATTTTAGATTTATGGCTCTTCACCAACCTGAAGTGCATTGAATCGTACTCGATCAAACCACTTTGAATCCACGTCAAACCCGAAAAAACCACCAAAATCATATTAAAAAGAAAATTGGTTGATAAATCCACCCCAGAAATGCAAAGAGACAACATTGCGATTATCCAAAATTCAATTTTGCGATATATGGCGAAACCACCTTTGAACATACCTACTTTATGCAGATCTGAGTGTAGGAGATGATAATCCCTTTTCAAATCTAAAACATCTTCACCAGTGAGATATCAAAAAAACTGCATCAATAAATATTTCCGTGTAGAGGGAGGATGATACACAATGAATATATCACTTATATCCTACCCTACAAGGTTTAAAAGAACGAGGTCAATGCTTGGATGCTTTTCCACCCCTTCATTTACATTATATATTTACCTTTGATTGTAACTTATAGGATCTTCACACTTGATGTCCTCTTTAGCTCTACCAGAGTGAATTTTCTATCCTTTGGGTGTTTTTCTTTGCATGTAAATTCGTGATAAATTCACGCATTTTGTGAGAATTTTTTATAGATCCACAATATAAAAACTTTTAGAGTTTTTAGCTTTGTTTTTGGGTTTAGCTTCTAGGTTTTTATTTTATTGCTCAATATTGGCTTTGGTTTTAGATTTGTGCCATGAATTAGGAAGCACGAATGTAATGGAGATTCTATTAGAGGCAAGATTTGTAGTGAGTTGCATTGTAGGAATGATGAATCCTTTCACGGGACATGGAGTGAGATCGAGACAATATAGTGCAGAAAATTTAGTAGATGTCATTTGAATAGGAAGAATCTGATCTATGGAATAGGTGCATGACATGCAAGGTTCTAATTACCACATTTTTATTTCCAAAATTCTATCCACATCTACGACTTATCTAGCAAATTAAATGTGATGCAATGAAAAATATGAAACAATAAAAAAGTAAAATAAAAAAATATCGAACGTCAATCGAAAAATAAAATAGTCCTTTTGTTTATATGTCCACTAAAACAACGCTAGTTAAAACAACCAACTTGAGACCCAAGAACAACCTAGGATTAGTTAAAAAAAATTATGATATAATTTTTTGTTTTGTTTATAAGAGTCTACAACCAGGTTATCAAACAACAATTATTGCAAGCAAGATTCAAGCTGAAACATTATTAATAGCTTATAGTTTTATTAATATGAAAATTGTAAAATATCACAAGGTCGAAACTTAGGGTTAGATTAATCAATTAGGTTAAGAGGGTAATTTCTCACTATACCACTCTCTAATGGGCTTAAAAGATTTAACTTTTTTTTTCTCAAAATTAACACACTCAAAATTTCCCAGAAACTTTCCAATTAGATAGGAAATTTCATTACCTTTCCGGTGATATAAATAATTCCTCCTAACTCCTCATATTTCTCAAGTTATGGGCCGACGGACCTTGGGAGGGAAATTTTCCCAAGAGCGGGTCTATGGGCCTAGGGGAGAAAAATTTCTCCTAGGGGTGGGTCTGCGGGTTGCGGGGAGAAAATTTTCCTGAAGGAGGAGTCAGATTAGTGGTGTTGGGGAGGAAATTTTTTCCTAGGCATGGGCTGATGGAGCGAGGTAGATGTATGGGATATTTTCCTGCTTGGGGAGAAATGCCACCATCGCACCCGCGCACCTGCAAGTCCACAAGGGACACGTGACGCCTCTTAAACCAATGTGGGGAAGTAGGGTGATGGGGAGGAAATAATTTTAATGCCTAGAAGGGAAAAGAGGATAAAAATCACCCGCACCTTCGCCGACACCTCATGATGCCACGTGGCGGATCCTGATTGGCTACGGGCTAGTGGGGCCACGGAGAAAATTGAAATTTTTTCCAAATTTTGATTTTGCAAGTGCCAAGGCAAAAAGGGACTCTGCACCTCTAAAAAATCCTCGTTAAGCACATGGCATAACTTGATTGGTTGTGGGCTAGCGGGGCCATGAAGAAAACCTAGAAAACTTTCTAATTATTTTTTTAATAGTAGAATTATTATTTTTTGATGCCAAATGAAGGAAAACTTTAGAAGACCATAAATTTTTATTGGGAACTCATTTTTTAGAAAACAAGGACTTTCTGCAAATCTCTCAACGTCCTCTTTGCATAGGAATCATTCATCATTTATTTTGATAATGTTTAAGGGGTTAATTTCATGAAAATGACCTGCAGGCTTTAAATAGGCAGACTAACAAATTTTGACTTATAAAATTTTACTCAATTTGATCTTATTTCTCTCTCAAAAACTCAATTAAGCATGGGGAATTGTTCTTAGATGGATTTAGATTGGATTTGGAAGGTAAGTTTTTTTCTTGAGTTCCAATTTGAAAATTTACATCTTTGACAACAAAACAACAGTGAAAGAGTTTGAGCCCAATTTTGCTAAGTTTTCTAAGAAATTTCTTAAGCGTTAATGCCTATATGAGTTCATTTAGATATTATTATGTCAAGCTTAATTTTTCATTTTTTATGTCGTTGTTGCAGGTTCGGTCGGTGCATTTTGGGTTGAATAATTACCAATTTGAAAAATACAAAACAAAGAACAAATTTTAAAGGGTCTATTTGCCATTTTCTACTTCCAAGTATAATAATACGTTCCAATTCAAGTCCAATACATTTAGTTGATTCAAATAAAAATATTCAAAACCAAAATGTAATTCTGATTTCCAATTTTACACATTTCAAAAGACAGATCTCTGTGTTTTCCTCACACACATTTCTTCCTTTTAAACAGAGATTTCAATATATTTCCTTCACACATGTTTCCTGTTTTCATTTTCCCTTCTTATAACAACTTTTGAATTTATTCTGTACTAATTTAACATGTTTCTCTTCCTTCAAAAGTAAAATAAGAATGTAGTTTCAATTTCTTTTCAAACAAGTACTCTTCAAAAGCACATAGGGTGAAATAATTATGGATACATTTCCCACATTCAAATAGAGAGTTGCACAACATTTCCAAAGCCGATTCCAATAATAATAACTTCATTTAGTTAAGGTAGAATAATTTCTATTCAAATTAGAATGATTTCTCTTACAACTTCTCTTTTGCAATGATCAAATACAATTTACAAGGATATGGATCATTCTCTTTACATTCCCTTTTTTAATACAAAATACAGAATATATCTCTTTCATATTAACGCGGGACTTTATTGCCCAAACAAGATAACTCTTCACTACCAATATATTACATTTTCATCCACTTGAAGTGGGAAATAAAATAGGTTTACAAAAGAAGTTTCACAAAGGACTGCCAAACTCTGTCTCCTTTCTCAGTTCCAGAACAACTTGAGTACCCTCCATTTTCTTTATTTCAATTTGATCACAACAAAGGAAAGGGAAAGCAAATGCTCTCCACCCAACAAAGACATTATATGAAAAGGAGAAGCCATCATTCTTCATTGGCCCCCAAACCCCAACCACAATGTAATAGGAGATGTATTTCACCTCATGGCAAACAAAGCTTCCACAACACTCAAGCAACAATTTCACATTTAAAACATAGTCCAAAATAGAATGTAGTTTACAACTACATTAAAGCATGACAAAAAACACTAAGGCTTCATCAATCAAGCCAAAGAAGCAAGAAACTATGAGGGATGCTACTTATGCCTCCCAAAGGGGAAATGGGTATCACACCCTGATTTCAAACTTCCAAATCATATTATATCAAAATCTGACATGCCCTTATGCCTCCCCCAAGTAACCCTTATTCCTTACCTTTCCTTATACCTCCCCAACCTCTTATGTCACCCCATAACGAGTAAATAAATGTAAGATATTTCTTTGTAAGGTGGAACCCAAATCCCAACTCCCTCCACACTTATGCCTCCCCAAAACACTTGTGCCTCCCACAAAATGAACCCCATAGTCTTCTCCTACACCATTCCTAGGCCATCTACCCAACATCCCATTAACATGCCCAAACATTTAAAACAATATCAATTACATAAACAAAAAAGAAGCATTATAAGAGCCAAGCTCCTACCTCTCCATGATGGAGTTGTTCCAAGTTACGAAATAACAAGCTTTATCCCAATGTAGCCAAATTCTAACCAACTTGATTTACTGCAAATAATATGAACTCTAACAAATATACATATCCTTATTCGTTCTTGAATAATGAATTACAATGTATCCTAAATATGAAAACAACTCCCAACTCAAGTTACCAAGTAAACTCTAACTAACTCTGACAAAATCTACTCTAGGTGGTGGAAATTTCTATTTTTAGTAGTTTACTAGAACCTGTTATTCTTAGTAAGTTCACATGCTTATTCTTACAAGTGAAAAAATTGCCACACATCTTCTACATCCCTAAATTAGAAGAATTTCTAACTTTATAACTCATAATCTAACTAATAGACTACAATTAACTAATGCCCAAAAATAGGAAAAAACTAAACTATAACTTAAATCCTAATTTTCATCCTCAAGATGGCAGATTTAGGGCCCAAAAACGTGTCAAAAACTTACCCCAACTGATAGGGCTGGTTTCCGCTGCGTTCATCTCGTCAAAACACATATTTTAAAAAAAAACGACTCAAACAGACACCCAGAGCTCAAGTTATTACCTTGTCAAGTTCTTGCTAATTCTGGTGCATTAATTACATAAACAAAAAAGAAGCATTACAAGAGCCAAGCTGCTACCTCTCCATGATGGAGTTGTTCCAAGTTCCGAAACAACAAGCTTTATCCCAATGCAAGCAATCCAAATCAGCCTAGCACAAGCATGCAAAAAGTTTCAAAGAAAATTCCTCCAAAGAAAGAGCTCCAAAACAACAAAATAATTCATCCCCAAAGAGTTTCCCCAAAAGTGAAGCTACCCAAAAAAAGGCAAGAACTTTGAGTTTAATAGAAGAGGGAAGAGAAGGGGATGAGGTGGATCCATGTAGGATGCCACATCAGATATCCTCAACCTCAACACAAAAGTCAACTTCATTCTCCAATGCATAATAAATAAATAGGTGAAAATATCATAGCTTACTTACATACTCAAATCCAACCCAGACCCCAAAGGAATGAAATTAAACCATGTAAGAAAAGTGCAATTAAAGCTTACAATTTGTCTTCTCAAAAAGCATTATAAAATTCTAATTTTAATCCCCTAACCATAGGTATGGTTGGCAGGTAGATTTAAAAGGTATGGAACAAGTGTAACATGTCCAACAAGGCTTCAAAATTAACCTCCAAGGATAAATTTGAATTTCCAAGAAGGTGGTGTGTTTCACACTCAAAAGTTAACTTACACATCACTTACCTATTACTTAAACATTACTAAATCATTCTTACAATACGTTAAATCATAACCAACAACCATATTAATTACATTCTCATGATATATTTTAATAAATTAACTTAACAACATGATTTCTCATAGTATTTACACACCATTTAACAAATAATGAAAGGGTCAATGCACCATAAAATAAACACATGCAAACATAAACAAAGGGTCCAAATAAAAGAAGATACATAAAATCCCTTGGTCACATTTAAAGGTGATCCCCCCCTTGGGGATCCCTAACAAAATAACCACACACAAACAATACAAGTTGCCATGGTGATCTTGTTGAATTCATCTAGAATTCAAATGTGGTTGGTCTCCAATCCCCCGATATTTGTTGTGATATTTTAACCTGCAAAACATGAATACCTCATTCGACCTCGTGGCCTTATCAGAACATCCAAAATAATATAAATAAATTTTCTAAATTATCTAGATATATGGATAACAACAACACCCAAGCAACCAACAAGATCATTTGCAATTTTAATCAACAACTATATCATCATCAAATAATTTCCATTTCTAGGTCTACTCACAATATCCAAATATCACATGTCCAAAAAACATCCATAGTATAACCATGTCAAACGGTATATCAACATCAATATCCAAAATGTCTCTAATAATCATCATGCATCATAACTGAATCAAGTCAACAATAATCCATGATCTAACATCTAACATCATACTATAATAAATTCCATAATCATGTCCATAATATAGTCAGAACTATCATGATCAGTATAAAAAAGGTGTCAAAGGGAAGTGGGCACTACAAGTTGCATCGTAGGAATGATGAGGCTTTTCACGGGACATGGTGTGAGATTGAGACAATATAGTGGAGAAAATTTAGTAGATGTCATTTGAATAGGAAGAATCTAATTTGTGGAATAGGTGCAGGACATACAAGGTTCTAATTACCACATTTTTATTTCCAAATTTCTGTCCATGTCTATGACTTATCTAGCAAATTAAATGTGATGCAATGAAAAATATGACAACATAAAAAAGTAAAATAACAAAATATCAAACCTCAATAGACAAATAAAATCTTCCTTTTGTTCATATGTCCATTCCCCAAAGGGGCTTGCTATTTTGCCATTACTCAAGCTTAAAACTCAAAAGTGGTCTCAAAAAGTACTACAAGAAGAAAACAATGTTGTTTGGTTTCTCACTTTGCCTGAGTTGAATTTTAACCATTTTTTTATTTTGGCCTCTTTAATCTTGCATAATACTTGTGTGAATAATGTGCATGAGGTTGAGATGACTATATGAAGCAAATGTAACAAATAAATTATTAGTGTAGGAAGAATCTGCTCTGTCGAATATGTGCAGGACATGTGAGTATTTGATTCCCACCTTTAAATTTCCAACATTCCATTCATGTATATGTGTTACCTATCAAATTAAATTATTTCCAATCATAAGCCTTAGTGTTATGAAACAAAAAATAACAAGCTTGCTTGACGAGTAAAATCTACCTTGGCTATTATATCCAGTCACTTGAAAGCCTCAATTATCATTAATGGTTGTACACACACAACTTATTTTCATATAATTACTTGAGCTTGCAAGTCATTACGGAGGCTACCAAATGCTACAAGACACAAACATTCGGATTGCATGACATTCAGTTTTCCCCATTTTATTTTATTTTCCTTTTTCTTACATTGAAATGCTTGAAATGTTTTAAATTTTGAACCTTGTAAGCTCACGCATAAAGTACGAGCAAAATCACAACTATAAAGTTTAGTGCATATATCGAATTGTTGGAGGGTTGCGTTTCACATTTTTCTAGCATTCCATTTTTCCCACCTTCACACTTCTCCACCCTCAAACCCCTTCTTCTTCACCCCTCTTCCTCTCGTGTTGTTTCTCTCCCTCCAATTTAACTCCTTCAACATATCCCCTTCAATGTTTCCGTCATACATTTCACTTGCGATTCCTGGTTATAGAAAAAATAATTAAATAATATCAAACTAATGACATAGAACAAGAGCAAACTTTGACCGTAGTTTTTAATTAGAAAATATATCAAATCTCTACACTTAACTATTTACCGGATGATTTTTATTTAAAAAAACCAAACTAAGAGAAAACATAGATGATTTTTAAAGATATTATTTTTAAAAATGGATCTTCAAACTAATTACTCCAATATTTCGCTCAGAATGAATTGACGGACGAAACATTACGACCAACCACATTATTTGTAGGAAGCTGCTTGGAGGTAAAAATTTATCCACTATTAAAGCTGCTATGAAAAATATTAATAGTGGTAAGTGAAGCTCTTCAATTGCATCTCCTGCAATTTTTGCGTATCTCTCCACTATTTCCAGTGAGAGGTTTGATGTTTCCCATATTCACCATGGTAGCCGAAAAGTCATTGAAGAAGCCATTTTGATTGGTAGTGTAGCTAGTAACCTGAGCATTTGAAGATCCCCCGTTAAATAATACCTGATCAGAGTGAAGAAGCCCTTTCTGACTTATCAGATTTTTGTAATAATTATTGTCAAAGAAATTGGGAGTGGCAACATCCAAAGGTGAGAGATAGTTGTCACCAGCGCCAGTCCTGCTCGGACACTTTTCTCTCAGAGAAGTGGCAAATGCAGTGTCTATGTTGGATTCATTATATGCTCGACCTCTGAAGGTGATGCACCGTGCTTGACCAATAGTATGAGCACCTATTACAAACAATCACCAGAATTTCATAACAATTATATAATATCGGTAATTTATATATTCAAATATGGCCCTGCTCGTCAACAACAAAGTATTTTGGCTTACCTGAAAGTGCAACCATATCCCTAGGAGAGAGTCCTTGAGCTCCGAACGCTGAGATGAGAGCGGTGAGATTCGAACTAGGAGCTAGAAGGTTGCTATTTGCACCGCTTAAACTTGCAGTCTTGGAATCTCGCCTTCCGAGGGTTACTGGCCATGTTGGACCTCCCAACTAGAAGTTGTAAATACCAAAAACAAATACAATGAAATCTAATGATTTAATGGAAGGGTAATGATCAATTGTAGATTTTAATTTTACATAATGGTAGTGTGTAATGATATCTATATTAGAAAAACATTTGTATTTTTAGGCCGATAGGCCTCTATAACTTCACTCAGTCATTTTCGACACCTGTCTTGCAGCTCTTTTCCACAGAGCAGTTGACACATGTAATATTTAGTAATTGACAGCTAGCTGATTCCTGTTCCTAATTAAAAATCAAAAATTCAAAACTAATTAAAAACTAACTCCCGATGTGGTAATTGAAAGCTAACTGAATTATTAATAGAAACAAATCAAAAATTCAAAACTAATTAACAACTAACTCCCGATATGGTAATTGAAAGCTAACTGAATGCTGATTGAAAGCTAACTGAATTATTAATAGAAAAATAAAAAACTTCAATTGAGAGACAGTTACAGAACTGCCCGTAAGTAAATACAGCCATGCAATACCTATTTTTCAATAACTCGTCTTTGCCATACCAAGAGCCTCATCACTGTGAACGGGCAGTTTACAGGGCCTGCAAGGAAGGAGATCGTGTGATTATAAAAGTAAGATCTTTGCACTCCCTGTTTTTGTTGAGTTACTTAAACCCTTGCTTTCTTTGCATGAAGAGCTTGAAAATGGCAGCATAAGGAGAGTCGACATGTTTAAATTTAACATAGATCCAATCACCAAACCTGTGAATTACAGTTATATGGCATTTTCCTGTTCAGAATTCTCTTTAATTGAAATAATTTATGTCATCTTTCATCTCAATGATGGGTCACAAATTAATTTTGATTTTTTCAAAACTCAGTTAGGTTTAATCTAAAAATTTCATTCTTTAAGTTTATAATCGGTGTAAATTATTCTCTGAAGTTCGCTTATAGTTGGCTGGTTGTGCAACAGATTTGTATTCAAAGGGAAATATACCCATCCTCGGCGGCAGAGGAGTGGATTAATTTGGAGACGCGGTTAGTGT